>ML802832.1:63233-94716 GCA_009831015.1 Picea engelmannii | reverse complement strand
AAAGTATTTTTCATGGGCATTGTTATTCATGTAATGGATATGGTCACAAAGCTTTTGAATATAGATCTTATGAAAGAAGATATAATGGAAGATTCTATAACACCACAAGGTGTTGGAGATGTGATCAAATAGGACATATTTCTATTCACTGTAACTCTATGAGATGCTACAACTGTAGTGGATTTGGACACAAATCCCAGGAGTGTTGGAACACAAGAAGAAATTCCATGATGAGGACTTCACATAGCATGGCTAGAAGAAGGAATGAAGTAAGAAAGGGAGACATCTTTGAAAAGATGGATACTCAGAGCTCAAGTTCTGAAGAGAAGGGTCATCTACAGAAGTGGGTGAAGAAGACAGAGCAACCAGATCAGAATGAAAGATTGAAGGGAAGTTCAAATGTGCCATTTACTAAGGCACACGTAGGTAATAGTGGTGACAGTCGCGTGTCCAGGCGTTCTGAAATTGAATAGGTCGCGTACACACGCGCTCAGTTGTGCAGCAGGGCGCGTGTTTGTTGTAAAGCCTTGGGAAAAAGGCAATACACATGGCTTGGAGTTTGATGTGATGGTATAACTCTGTACTGCAGAGTCTGACATTGTTTATTGTAGGTTCTGACACTATTTGCTGCAGGTTTTCATGGTTCTAAGTGAGATCACACATGGTTATGATATAAAATAAATATTGGGTGCATGGCACTAACCAATGGGTATGGTTTGATGTTGATCTATTGGAGTACATGGCTGGTACTTTTTGAAGTTTCATTGATATATCTTATGATGTATTATTAGAAGCACATGGTATTGTTGGATATCATGGTGCATAGATTTTGCATGTGTATGGGCTACACATTGAGACATGTAGTTGATAGTTATGATTGTACATCATTGGGGAGTCTTAGCTTATTGACGCATGGTTGATATACTTGCTTGGTGCAAGTAATGATGCATGATGGTACACTCATGGATGGCATTTGTTTAGCATATTGATAGATGCACATTGTTTGGCATGTTGGTAGATGCCCATGTTGGCATATTGGTAGATGCACATGTTGGCATATGGTGGATACATTTCATGGATGATATATTTTGCCACATTGTTGATGTACATGGGTGTTGTGCATGGTGGGCACATTTTGGTACATGATGTACTTGGTGGATATATTGTTCATGATTCTCTATTTCATTGATGACATATTTTTTGTTTCATGATGTATGGTATGGCACAATTTTGATGCATGAACAGGTCCAAGGATCATCATATGGTAGCATATTGTTCATCTTGTAGAGAAGATAGGGGGAGACATACCCTTAGGGGGAGTCATTCTTCTTCCCATGATTCTAGGAGGAGATATTTATCAGATGCATGCCTAGAAAAAAAGACCTATATTTGAAGAAAGAGCACATAATCATAATTCCAGGGGGAGCAATGGTCACAGGGGGAGTATGTTCGATGTATTTTCAGCATTGGTATCAGAAGGGGAGAGATTATTTAGCGGCAACTAGACAGGGGGAGTAGCCCCAAGAGAAGAATGACCCTTTTCCATTGATGTCAAATGGGGAGAGATAATCACATTGATGTATTCTCATGGTGAGATCACACAATGGTATAATAAAAAAGATAATCACATTGATTGTCGATTGATAGGGAGAGATTGATGTGGAGAGATAGTCACATTGACTATTGATGTAGAGCATGCCTTGTCTACATGTTGACATCAATATTGGTAATTGGAGTTGAATTCAATGTTGGTATTGCCATCAATGCTAAAGGGGGAGATTGTTGGATCATGTTGTCATTGATGCTAATGGTTTGATTATTTGGGAGATTGTTGAATCATGTTGTCATTGATGCCAATGGTTTGATTATTTGGGAGATTGTTGGATCATATGTAAATGGTTTGGTTTGATTGATGTCAATTAATTGATTGATATGATGCCCTTGATGAGAATGATATATGTCCAAGTGGAAACCAATCGATGCAAAGATTAATCATTAGTGTCTTCTCATGGTTGATAAGGTGCACAAATGGATGAACTCCAAAGTGGCCCCCTTATGGTGAAAGCCCTCACGGGAAGACGCTTTATGGAATAAGTTATCCTAGAAGAATGGTTGGAGGACCCATGCTTGTATGTGGAATAATGAGATGAAGATTAATGAATTTATTGGTGAAACTATCCTAGATGGATAGTGCTTGTCATGCCATTTCCGGTGGTATGTGGAATGTCAGATAACTCCTCACGGTTTGAGAGTTATGGCCTTATGAAGTTGGAGGACCCCCATATGAAGGCTTGAAGCCCCAAAAGGTCAAAGAAGTAAAAGTTCTTGAAAAGAATATATATCCTCAAATTGATGGGTAGAGGAGATATATCCTAGCAGGATTATGATGTCATCTTGGAACTTTCTCACAAATATTCCAGATGTACCTCAAAACCAGGAAAAGGACCAAGAGATGTATTGACAAGGATTGGAAAAACTACTGGAAGTGGAGTTACAAGAGCATAAATTGGGAATATGTTAGAGGATTTGAAGACTGATACACTTAGTTCCTTAAGCTCCCAGTTGGACACACTGCAAATGAAGAAGAAGAGGGAATAATAAGAGCTAGTTTTGGCTATCTTTTGCTCACAATGTAGAGAGAAACACCCGCAGAGAGAATGTCCATTCGACCAAATTGAGGTTTGCAGAATATGTAGTGAAGACCATGCCAATAGTAACTATCCATCTCTACTAGGATTGAAAGTTGTCTACTAGAAAGTTGAGGAACCTGAGCAACTTTGTTTTGTCTCTCAGAAAATACCATGGAAACCCAAATCTCAAGGTATGGTTCAAGACCAGTCTCAGTATTTTAATTCATATTGGACTAATCCTTCCATGTAGTATACTTCTCGACCATGGTGTCTTCCAGCACAACCATGGGTGGCTCCTACTCCTCCAAGCCAGTTCTAGCAATAGGGGTGGAGAAATCCCACTTTAGGAGGTCCTCAAAAGGCCATAACACAACCACCCATGCAACTTATTCCCTCTCCACAAATGCAAACATCCACATCATCCCCTCCTCGACAAAAATTACCTGCACAACCTATCCCTAACCTTTATAACGAGAGGCCAACCTAGCCAACACAAGCTGTCGAAATTACCACATACCCTACATATTCCATCTCTTCCCTAGATTTCCATGATATTCATCTTCGATATGGGAAGACACTAACCAAAGGCTAACCTCCTGTTTGTATTGAATATTTGAAGGAGGATGTATGGAATGAAGAACCGAAATAGGAACAGTCTCATGAACCTTTGAAAGTCGATCATGCCCAACCTAAACTCCAAAACCCACCCTATCCAAAAATATTAAACCAAGAGAAAATTGTTACTCAACATGAGTTTTAATTATTGGGGGAAATCAAGAACATGTGTGTTAAAATACAATTGTTCCAAACCATCAAATACATGCTTATCCATTCAAAAACGGTATAGGAACTTTGTTTAAGGAAACCTGGTATAAAAAGGAAGGATCCCCAAACTTTCCATGTTATGGGTAAGTTGTCATACTTAATGATGGGGGGATTTCTCACAACCAAATACTCTGACCCAAACCATACTCCAATTTGTTGACATATCAACCATAAAACTAGAGGGAATCCTGGAAGACATTGATATCTATAGATTCATGGGAATATCCTGTTGACTTTATGATCCTACAACCCAAAATCCCTTTGGGTGGATATCCTTTAATCCTGGGAAGGTCATGGTTGGCCATTTGTTCCTTACATCAATTTTAGGTATGGAAATATCACCATTTCCAATGGTACCTATACAAAAAAATTAACCTTGTATCCTCCCACCAAACCCAACATAGATTTTGAAACATCACTTTGGGTTGACGAAGAAGAGAGTGATGAAGAAGGAGAAGCTCATCAATTCCTCTATATATATCATTACCTAGCCATCTAAGAAAATATCGAGGATGATCAAATCAATGATTTCATATCCTCTTCCTCTTCCTCTCCCAAATAAACTATAGAAATCATCCCTGTAAGGACTTTGAACATCAATCAGGGGTTGAATGAACAACAAAGAGAGCACCTGGTGAAAGTGTTGAAAAATCATGACAATGCCTTAGCTTGGGATCACTTTGACATGGAGGGAATCCATGTTGACTAGTGCACACACCATATATACATTAAGGAAGGATCTAAACCCATCTGCCATCCCCAACACCGGATGAATATGGCATTGAGGGATATAGTAAAGGAAGAACTATAGAAATTGATCTCAACCAACTTTATCTATCCAATTTTTGACAGCCAATGGGTCTCCCCTCTCGTCATTGTACCAAATAAAAATGGTAAATGGAGGATTTTTGTGGATTATCAGGAACTCAACAAAGAAACAAACAAGGACTATTTCCCACTTCCATTCATCGTCTAGGTCCTAGATATGTTAGTAGGAAAAAAATACTTTTCTTTCCTCGATGGATTCAATGGGTACAACTAGATCTGTATCGCGCTAGAGGATCAAGACAAGACAATGTTTACTTGTCCATGGGGGACATTTTTCTATCATGTTTTTCCATTCAGGTTATGTAACGTACCTGCTACCTTTTATAGACCTATAATTGGTATACTTTTTAATTTCATTCATGATTTTGTGGAAATTTATATGGATGACTTCATGACATATGGTGGCGAATTTGATGAGGCATTAGAAAATCTAGAGAAAATGTTAATAAGGTGTAAGGAAGATAATGTTTCCCTTAATAATGTGAAATGTGTAATGATGTTGACTGATGGCATTATATTGGAGCACCATATCTCGGCTAAAGGAATCCAAGTGGATCCGGAAAAAAATCAAGGTAATAATAAACTTGTTGACTTTGTGTTTGTAAAAGAGGTATGAAGTTTCTTAGGCCATGTTGGTTACTACCATCACTTTATTGAAAATGTTTCACAAAATTGCTCATCCGTTGGTTGCTTTGCTTAACAAAAATTTTGAGTTTTTGTGGACAGAACGTTGCCAACATGCATTTGAAAGAATGAAAATCTAACGTGTCCGAGGATCCTATTTTAAGTGGGCCCAATTGGTCCCTCTCGTTTCATATCTCTACGAATGTTTCAAACACTACTATCGGAGTTGTTCTGTTGCAACTATATGGAAATGATCCATACACAATCTACTATGTCATCAAAAACATGTTTCCCACAAAACGAAATTACATGGTAACAGAGAAAGAGTTTATTGTGGTAATATATGCAATTAATAAGTTTTGACATTACATTACAGGATATCCAGTAGTATTTCACACTGACCATGCTGCCATAAAATACTTAATGAACAAACCTATTACTAATGATAGAGTAACTAGGTGGTTATTGTTATTACAGGAATATGATATAACCATCTTGAATAAACCAAGGAAGGATAATGTAGTGTCTTAATTTCTTTCAAGACTCGCATCTAACGAGACTAAGCCTCATGTAGAATATTCTTTCTCTGATGAGCACCTATTTGTGGTTTCTACTAACTCTCCTTCGTTCACATATATCACTAATTACTTGGCTATAGGTAGGATTCCACATCATTTATCTCTAAAGGAGAAACAAAATATCATCAAACAAAGTTGGATATTCTCATGGATTAACAATTGTCTCTTTTACATAGTATTAGATCTCATCATTAGGAGATGAGTACAAGAAGATGAGATCTATGATATCTTGAAAGCTTTCCATGATGGTCCATGTGGGAGCTACTTTGTAGACAAGAGAACTAGGTACAAGGTACTTCATCAAGAGTAATACTAGTCCACTATCTTCAAATATGCCAATGAATATGTAAAGAGGTGCGATAGTTCCCAGCACATGGGAAGATTGGTGCAATCAGACGAGATGTCATTGTAGCCAAAGTTGGTATTGGAAACCTTGGATAAATGGGCCCTGGATTTTTTGGGGCTAATCATCCCTCCTTCCCACTGTAACTCCTACATCCTAGTATGCACAAATTATGTCACAAAGTGGATGGAAGCCAAGGCACTCTTGACCGCTACAGAACAAGCAGTAGTGGGATTTCTTCATGAATAAATATTCACCAGATTCAGGATACCTAGGTAAATAGTTACTAACAGGGGGACTTAATTCAATTCAAGACTCATTAAAGACTTGATGGAAAGATACAAAATCAAACATAGGGTTACTACACCATATTAAATGTAGGCCAATGGATAGGTAGAATGGAAAAACAAAATTCTTGAGGCCATCGTCACCAAGACTATCAGAATACACCTCAAGGACTGAGATGAAAGACTCCCTGAAGATTTATGGGCATACCTGACAACATGGAGGACTACTACTGGTTGCAGCCCATATAAATTAGTGTATGGAAAGAGAGTACTATTACCTATTGAAATAAATATCCAGACACTTAGAATGGTTGTACAACTTGGAATGGACTTATTTGAAGCTCCTAAATAGAGACTCCTCTAGATCAATGAACTGGACGGACTTTTCTAGTATTCCTTGCACCACACAACAATGATACAACATCAAAGAGATCGACGGATTGACAAGTTCATCAAAAAGAATAAATTTAAAGCTAGAGACTGGGCCTTGTTATTTGAATCCAAGTTCAAGGATTTCAGATGGAAGTTTCGCACTTGATGGATCGAGCCTTATGAGATTGATATTGTATATGACAATGGGGCCATTAAATATCATACCATTGATTGAGAGAGAACTACTTTGATGGAAAATGGACATAGGATTTAGCTATATCTTAGACTCCTATTCAAGGAATCATTTTTGAAGAGGATCACTAGTGGATGGGCCGACAATGATCTAGAGATTTGTTGGCACAGGAGAAGACCCGGGGTTCAGCTCCAAGAGTGCACCAACAAGCCCTAACTACTGGCCCTTTCGGAAACACCTTCAAAGCATATGCAGTCTCACCTGAAGTAGCTATGGGGGGGTGGTTGCAAGACTCAGATGTCTACAACCAAGGGGATATCAGTGGATCCAATACAAAATCAATACAACATTCATATATCAATTACCAGTTCAGATCTACTCCGTAGAACTATCTATCAGATCTAACACAGTAATGCAATAACGATATACCAAATGACAAAGAACAAAGCATGAATCACACACAACACAAAATATACGTGGTTCACCCTCTCTCCAGGGATACGTCCACAGAACTGTGCTTTATAATATATTAAGATGAAGCATACAGTTCTCTTTTGCGCTCTTAGCTAGAAAATCTTCTTTCTTCTTCTGTCTATCTCTCCCCTTCCTGCGCACCCAACTGCAGGACTTGATCTTAGCACCCAGCTGAATATCTTACCATACCCGAAGGCTCTTACACTTAGCACTTCTCTCTATCACAATAATCGTTCATGCCAATAACAAAACTGGAATGAACCCTCTTCCCTCACCTAGGTTCTTATTTATACATTACAATCATTCACTGATATCCTTAGGCTGAAACCTAGGTGTCAAAACCCTAGATACAAAAACCCTAGGTGTCCAAAGCCCTAGGTCAACTTGTCCCACATTTTCAGGCTTTCGCCAGCCTGTCTCTCCTTCCTTCTCGCGTAGTGTTCCAAAGCATCCAACGGTGGATTTTTCCTCTTGTTGAGTTGTCCCTGATCCATCTTTCTTGTTGATATGTCATCCTCTTTCTCCTCATCCAATGAATTTCTTCCTTTTACTTCGCTCCGTCTTTTCTTCTCTTTTGCTCACTTCGACCCAGTAACAATCACTTTGTCTTCTGCGCAGTTCAAATTTTGTCTTTTCTTTATTGATCTTTTCTTGCTTCCATAACCAAGGGCCAACAAGCCCCCAACACTCACCTGTGATTCATCCCGAGGCACTTCATATCTTATCCTTCGATTTGACTTCGACTTTAGACTGCGCAGTGTAGCCTGTGCTTCCAACTCTAGTCCTCCCTTCCTCCCTTGTGAAAACTATATTTTCTGTGTCTGGTACCCATTTTCAACTGCACGTGGTACTTAGACCCTTATCCTCATGCTTTTACCGAGAGCTGCGAGGCAACTAGTTGTCATAATACAAATTCAGTCAGCTCCCGTTCACAAAACCTTCCTTCCATTCTCCACTCAAAGTCTTCAACTGCGTAACTCATCCTTCTGTAACATAGGCAACCTCATATGGCCCAAGCCAATGTGTTTTTAACTTTCCTGGATGCTTCATGAATTTACTGTCATATACCAATACTAGATCGCCTTATTTAAATGCCTTGTTCTTGATGTGTCTGTCGTGGTAGGCCTTTTCTCTTTCTTTCTGGACCTGCTGATGAAATCCTGCAACAAATATATCATCCTCTAGTTCGACCAACTGTGCAAGCCTCTCTCGAACAACACCAGTGTCATCCATATCTGTAAAGGCAACAATTCCTAAGATTGGTACCAAATATTCCATTGGGACAATGACTTCAATACCATACACCAATTTAAAGGGGGTCTGCATTGTTAGCTTCTTGCAAGTGGTTCTATAGGCCCATAATACTGTTGGTACTCTTAAATCCCAATCGTCTCTGTTGACACTGCAAATCTTCATTAGCACTGTCTCCAAGATCTTGTTGAATGCTTCAACTGTCCCATTTTCTTGTGGATGGTAAGGTGTGCTCTTCTGATGATGAATTATAAATTCCTCGGTCAAGGCTTCAATTGTTTTATTAATGAAATGTGTGCCTTGATCACTCATAAGGGTCTTCGGGCATCCAAACCTGGTTATGATGTCATCAAATATGAAGTGCGTAGCTGTAGTGGCACTACAATCCTTAACTGATCTTTCTTCGGCCCATCTAGTCAAGTACTTTGTCACAGTAATTATGTACCTTTCTCCTATGTGCTTCCCTGGTGGGTTAATAGGTCCCACGAAGTCAATGGCCCATGTATCATATGCTTGTAGGGTCAGCTGCAGTGCTAACGACATTTCATCTCTTTGTGTAAGGTAGGCCAACAAAGGCCAGCTCGAAGAACCTTCTGCGCAGTGGCTTTCCCTACGTAGTGTCCTCCTATAATGCCTTCATGAGCTTCGGTGAGGATTAATGGTATTTCTACCTCTATAAGACACCTCCTCAGTATCTCAATAGGTCCCATTTTGTATAGTTGTCCCGCTATAAGCGAAAAGTATGCAGAGCGCACTACTAGTTGTTTCTTCTGGGTGATTGTATATTCACTCAGTTCCATTCATGTTGATAGGAACTGGACTATCTCTGTGAAGTGGTCATCAATCCTTCTAATGGCTAGCAACTGTTCATATAGCAGTGTGTCCTCCAAACTAGTTGGCTCTTCTCCGTGTTCCAACCTCGACAAGTGGTCAGGACCTTTGTTCATTTTTCCTGGCTTAACTACGATCTCAAAATCATATTTATGGAATAGCAGAAGCCATATGCATATTTGTCCCCCCAAACACTGGCTTGTTGACTAGGTATTTCAACACGGAGTGATCAGTAAACATTCTAAAGTTTCCTCCCAACAAGTAGTGGTAGAACTTCTGTAGCGCATACACCATGGCTAACCCTTCTCTTTAAGTGGTGGTGTAATTGATCTCAGTTGTTGATAGGTTCTTGCTATAAAAGGATAACGGGTGGTCTATGTCTCCTATTCTTGGTTGTGCTAACACAACTCCTAATGCAATAGAATATGCATCGACATGCACGTGAAAATCGTTACTCCAATCTAGGAAAACCAGAATAGGTGTAGTAACCATTTTTTGTTTCAATGTGTCGAAGCTCCATTGGCATTTTTCTGTCCAATGAAATTGACAGTCTTTCTTCAAAAGCTTCTCCATGGGTGTTGTAATCTAGGCATATCCTTTAATGAACTTCCTGTAATATCCTGTGTGTCCCAGTGCAGTGCGCAGTTGTTTGACTGAAGTAGGAGGGGGTAGATCAACTATGATGGCAATTTTAGATGGATCTACCAGCAATCCCTACTTGCATACAATATGACCTAACAACACTCCAAATGGTGAAAAGAAAATGCACTTCTTCAGGTTTAAGGCAATCTGACACTGCCTGCACTTGTCCAACATTAGCCTTAAACATTCGATATGATTTTTCAATAAACTAAAAATAGTCCAATCATCAAAGTATGATTCTAAAAACTTATGTAGGAACTCCTTGAATGCTTCGACTACCACCCTAGAAAAGATGGTTGGGTCATTCTTCAATCCAAACGACATCACTGTATATTGGTAGGATCCCCATTCTGTGGCAAAGGTAGTCTTATGGCGATCTTCCTTGGCAGTCTGGATCTGATGGTATCCTGAGAATCCATCTGTAAAATAATATACTTCCTGACCTCCTACATTATCTAACACTTCGTCAGTGAATGGTGTAGGGAAGGGATCATGCAAACAGGCATCATTCAGCTTCCTGAGGTCTACGCAGATCCTGATCTCTCATGTATTCTTGTCTTGTACCACCATAGGGCTAATCCATTCTAATTCTTTGAAAGGTTCTATAATCCATGCTTCCAGCATTCTGTCGAGCTCAATCTTCACTTTCTATTTATATTTAGGGTTCAATCTGTAGGGTCTCTGCTTGACTAGCCTTTCATTTGGTTTCAAAGGGATCCTCATTACTCCCATAGGCCCTTTAATGGCCTTTATATCAGTGAACTTGGTCGGAAACAAGTCCTGATATTCATGCAGTAACTTGGTGATCTTGTCAATAGTGGCAACATCCCAATAATATCCAACATTTGCAAGCTTCGGTGTTTGATCTGTTCCAATATTGACTTTCTTTATCTTGATCAACTGTCCAATAAATGGTATCTCAACTCTTGGTCCTTCCACATCTCTTTGGCCTTCTGTTTCTGCGATGTTCACCTTCCTAGGATCATTGTCTGCATCAGCATTGATGTTATAACAACATTGCAGTTTCTGGAGAGGCACAGTCCATTCATCCTCTTCTTGCTCCAAAGGGAGGCTTGGTGCCTCCTCAAATACTTTATGTCTTACAGTATGTAATGCTTGATCTATTGTAGGATATTGGCTTTCGAATAAAAAGGTGGTGACAAAGTTCTAAGTCATACCTGCCCAATCTGCAGTGATGAGGCACAACTCTTCTTGAAGGTACCAGTTGATAGGGATAATGTCTAGCATGTTTATGAATTTTTTCACCCACTGCTCTTGAGGAACATTGCTCCAGGCTTCCTCACAACTTCTCACATGGTCCTTCGGGCAACTTCGACCTATGTACCGAATTTTGTAGCCTTCTACTTGTGCATAGAACCACACGGTCATGAGGGTACGACATTGTACCCATTCTATAATGTTGTTTTTATGCGTCCCCCACCATCTTGATAGTGTGGCTTTCAAGGCCTCATCCATTGCCAACAAGTGTTGTTGTGTTGGTACACTTTCTTCAAAGTCTGATAAGAAGGTTTATAAAGGATTCAGACCATCAAAGGTGGGTAAGTTACTTACTGTTGTGCCAATCCAGCATACTTCTAAGGTTAATCTAGCACACCTCCTTGTAGATAATTCATACATTTTGTTCTGCCAGTTCTCCAATGCTTCTTCTGAGTCTGATGAACATGCGTTGTCACTTCGCCAGCTCAAATTTCCATCCTCTATAGGATTAATGTAATCCTATTGTCTGACTGTTAATTTGTATATGTTTTCCAGTTTCTATGTACGGTATTCTTATCTGATGGGCTCAGTGTATCGCGGACCTTTATCGGGATCTAACGGTGTGATGACCCTAAGGCCATCTCCTTCAAACGTCATTCGTCTTTTCTTTAAATCGACCATAGTGGAATTATTGAAATCCCAATCAATTCCTAACAACGCAGGATAAGGATAGCTACCATCAACTATCTCAATTACCTCAAAGTCTGCAAACGTCCTTACTCCGTCGATGTCCACAGGGACATGTTCCAATATGCCAAAGGGGCTTACTGCCTGTTGATTAGCCATCCTAAGTATGATAGGGGAATATATCAACTTAGGTTTTCCCATCAGTGCCTAGGTTTTCTTCGTCATGACATAGACCTCTAACCCTAAGTCGAGGACCACATAGTCTATATCATATTCTCTAATCTGAGAATTTAGGGTGTAGTTCCTTATTTTTCCTTCTCTTCTTGGATAGTTGATGTATTGATTTATTCAGTAAAGGATCTATCCTTCCTATCTCATACTTTCTGACCAAATTTTGCAGTTCTTGGATAGCTTTCTCATCTTTAATCAGCTCTATAAATGTATACAAGAAACTGACAAGTTTACTTGCCTCTTTTCCATCTCCGGGTGAAGCAGACTGATCAAATGCTAGAGTCATTCCACATTATCTTACTTTTGGTCATGTCATTGATGAAGAAACTTGGTCTCCCCTGAATTCTCTTCTTTCCTCCTCGAACATTTGTTTTTCTTTCTTTGCATCAAAAGTTTGTGTCTTCTCTACAACTTTCATTATTCCTGATTCTTCTATAGTATTTCCTTGGTTCATTCTGTCTAATCCTGTAACAACGCCTCCTCGAGTGATAACAATGACTCTAGGGTCTTATTCACAAGTTTCTTCTTTGATCATTTGTATCAACGAGTTCTGCTGAGGTCCCCATTTCTCTTGAAGTTTAGCCAACAATGTTGGACATTCCTCGATGACATGCTCGAAAGAGTTGCAATAGTTGCAAGTGGTACAAGGGTTCTGACAGTCCCTTTCCAAGTGTCCAGGTTGTGCACAGTTATAACAGATTATCTGTCCTCGACCTCGACCCATACCTCCTCCTCTTCCTCTTCCTCGGAATCCACCACGAGGGTTGAAGTTTCCTCTCCTAGGGGATTTATACTGTGTAGTGTTTCCTTCTTGTTGTACTTCGACTTGAATCTTGTATGTATCCCTTGACCTTTCATTTATGAGATTGTAAGCCCTACAATCCCTATCATCATGTCCCATGAAATTACAAAACATGTAATATAAATTTTTGGGTGTCTGAACATACTTTTTCATGTAGTAGCACTCACGAGGGCGATGTTTGTTTCTGCATACCTCGTACCAGGGTAGGGTAACTTGTTTCAAGGGGCTCGAAGCTCTAGAGGCCAAGTATTCATGGAATAAGGGACAATGTTCCTTTTCATGGCCTTTTGATCTGCACCTGACACACCAGATGTCTTCTCTTTTGTCTTTTCCCTTGTCTTTATTCATATCTTCGACCTGCAGAGACAAACTAGTTAGCTAACTCAAGATTTGACTCATACCTGAGATGGATTCTCCCATAGGGGTTGATTCTAAATTCATGGCGATCTCTAGTGCCTCACCCTGCGAAGCAATATTTTTTTGCATCAGAGGAACTCTGATGTGTGGTAAGAGGAAAACAATGAACCATTCCTTGTTCTTCTCATCTGGGATTTGAAAACCCAGATGGCCTATCAAGGTATTCAATCTCTAATCGATCTCCCATACCGGTTTAGCTATTCTCTGCTTGATTTCTTTTAGTTCTATAATGCACTGTGATTCTAACTTAGGTTTCTTGAATTCAGCAATTAGCGAAGTCTTAATGGAATTCAACGGTTTAGGTGTAGCTCCTTGGACAAATTTCATGTACCAACTCAGTGCACGATTTCTTAGGGTAGTACTGAACTGATCTTGTTTGATAGCTTCGTCGATGATATTATTAATACTCCACACAACTTCGCAGAGAAACCAGTGTTGTTCAGGGTCTTCAGATCCATATCCTCTAAAGGTGGGTAACCTCATCTCGTCTGCCATAGATCTTCCTAGGTTTTTGGACTGAGTTTGTGGTGGACTACTAGTGACAATGCTTTGAGCACTCTGGTGACTCTGATTACTCTGATTTATTAATGTTGTTGAAACAACAATAGGATTAATAGTACTTACTTCGATAGTTAGCGCAACTCTTGAAGCTTCTGGTTCTTATTGGAGATGTTCATCAACTTTTCCTTCCTCTGAATACTCCTCGTCTGTCAAATATAACTCTTCTCCACTGTAGAAACCCTCGTCCCCGTAGTTATTCTTAAAAAGGTTCACGAGAGGAAATTCTCTGAACACTCTCCCACTGCACGTATGTCCAGCCTCTATGTCGATATCGCTGTCTGAATTCTTTAACATTAGCCTTTTCGGATCCATCTAGCTATTGTATCTTCAAGATGTTCTTCTCATGCAATAGCATCTTGATCCTCAACTTCAGAAAATGTAAAAATTTTCTTTTGGGTCCCTTGAAGAAATATCTCTCGGCTTGGATATATGACTCTACTTTGTCAACAACAAACTCGGTGATATACCCTCCAATGGTACTATCAAACCAGTGATCTACTACTCTTGACACGACGTTATCAACTCTCTTGACCTTCTTGATCAATGTCAGCATCCAAACCACAGGTGGCCTAGATCTGATCTCAAATTGGGTATCTGCTAACCTAGCCAGCCACTCATATATCTCCTGATGGATTCCTCTAAAGAAAATTTCGTGTATATCAGTAAAGATATATCTCTCCAACCAATCCTATGTAATAAGATTAGGGTTCTTGTTTTGGACTTCAGCGAAGACCTTTTCTTGATCTTCTATCCAATTTTGAATCTCTGTCTTCGATGGGAACCACCTTGACATTCCCTCAAGAAGATTCCTATCCCAGCAACGGAACCATTTGTTGGCACAGGGGCAGACTCGGGGTTTAGCTCCAAGTTCTCACCAACAAGCCCTAACTACTGGCCCTTTCAGAAACACTTGGGAAGCAAATGCAGTCTCACCCGAAGTAGCTATGGGGGGGTTGTTGCAGGACTCAGATGTATACAACCAAGAGGATATCAGTGGATCCAATACAAAATCAATACACCATTCATATATCAATTACCAGTTCAGATCTACTCCGTAGAACTATCTATCATATCTAACACAATAATGCAATAATGGTATACCAAATGACAAAGAACATAGCATCAATCACACACAACAAAAAATATACGTGGTTCACCCTCTCTCTAGGGCTACGTCCACAAAACTAGGCTTTATAATATATTAAGATGAAGCATACAATTCTCGTCTGCACTCTTAGCTAGAATATCTTCTTTATTATTCTCTCTATCTCTCCCCTTCCTGCACACCCAGCTGCAGGACTTGATCTCCTCACCCAGCTGAAGATCTTACCATACTAGAAAGCTCTTACACTTAACACTTCTCTCGCACACACAATAATCTCTCATGCTAATAAAAAAACTACAACGAACCCTCTTCCCTCACCTAGGTTCTTATTTATACATTACAATCATTCACCGACAGCCTTAGGCTGAAACCTAGGTGTCAAAACCCTAGATACCAAAACCCTAGGTGTCCAAAACCCTAGGTCAACTTGTCTCGCGTCTTCAAGGCTTTGCCAGCCTGTGTCTCCTTCCTTCTCATGTAGTGTTCCAAAGCATCCAATGGTGGATTTTTGCTCTTGCTAAGTTGTCCCCGATCCGTCTTTCTTGTTGATCTATCATCCTCGATCTCCTCGCCCAACGACTTGCTTCCTTTTACTTTGCTCCGTCTTTTCTTCTCTTTTGCTCACTTCGACCCAGTAACAATCACTGTGTCTTCCGCGCATTTCGCATTTCATCTTTTCTTCCTTGATCTTTGCTTGCTTCCATAACCAAGGGACAACAAGATCGTTAAAAAGGGGGGAACCCTTGTTGAAAGATTCATTCCCTCTTAAGAAGAAAAAACATGTACAAAAACCCTTAGGGGAATACCTAGAGGTATGTTTTTTGAAAATCAGTCCATGCTGGCGCATGTCATGCTTAAAAAAAAAAAAGAGGAAGAAGGGAACTTCACAGTTTCATGATGGTTATGTCAGGATCCTTCTACCCATAAGTTTTTTTACTAATAAATTATTTTTCAGGATATGTTGGGGAGAAGAATGTTGCAACTCCATTTTCCATCCCTGATGTTGCAACTCTAGACCACTGTTATTGCAACTCTGGAATGTTGTAACTCTGCCTTGATTCTACAACTATGGATTGTTGTTGTTGCAACTCTATAATGTTGCAACTTTGAATACCAACACTGCAACTCCACTTCTAAAGTACCAACAATCGATTTTGGCAAAGACGATTCCCGTTGAGACACCATATCAAGCTGTAGTTCAGGCCAACACGTTGCTGCAACTTTGGAGCATTATTGCTGCAACTATGGAACTTTGTTGCAACTCTGAATATTGTTGCTACTCTGGTGCACTATTGTTGCAACTCCAAGGATTGTTATTGAAATACTTCACATTGTTGCAACTATGGAACATTGATGCAACTCTAAGAAATGTTGTTGCAACTCTGCACATTGTTGCAACTCTGAACATTGTTGCAACTCTGCACATCGTTGAAACTATGAACATTGCTACAACTCTAGAGAAACTTCTACAACTCTGGAAGTTGTTGTAACTTAGAAGAATTGTTTCCAAAACTATGGACTGGTGCTAGAACTCTTGATGTCGATAAGGATCCTCGTTGTCCCATGGGGTCAATATTCCAATGCAACAAAGGTATAGGCCATCACGACCACATATGGTAAGTTAGAAGGTAAGTCTCCCAACTTTTGTAATGAATATGCATTGATTGGAATTTCAATACCTAATTTCATTTCTCACCACCCCATCACACACTCATAATCACTCAACTCATCACATAATTACCCTGTCATATCATCATTCCTTCCATATTTTCGAAATCTCCACCCTCTAGACCATTCATTCTATGTTGCAACCATAGTTTGCTTGAGCTCAGAGTAGGAAGAATGAGTGGCTCACTGAACCATGGGGAACCTACAAAGACATTATTGTTAGAGGAATATGAGAATATCTGAGAGATTTTTCAGCAAGGAGGTTGGATGGAATACTTAAACATGTTATGAGGGTATGACTGCAATGTGGCACTCGAATTTGCCATCAATTTCAAATAAATTAGGATCAAAGTGGTAGGAACAGTGGTGCAGGTGACAAAGGAGGTGATAGTTGAGGTGACATGGACTCTTTAGACAAGGGAGCACTGGTATTGTCTATGAAGGTCAAATCATGATACCTTGGAGCAATTCCTTGAGCTAGGAGAAGCCCTAGTCAAGAAAGGGTCAGAATTCAACAAAACCTCATTATCCAGTCCATGGAAGGACGTTGTTATAGTGGTACAATGGTACATCACTTATGAAGTCCTCTATGGGGTTGTATACCTATATCCCATTCACCTACTGTACCACCTACGACATGGTAGGTTAGTTAACATGTTATTTTTTCTCTTGAGGATGCTACATACCATGGTCGCACATGCACATAAATTTATCTTCCCTAGGAAATCCCTCTCACATCACGGGCTCATAATGATTATGGTTGAGCACACACTGCACAAGGAGGGAAGGATATAAAGCGAGATGGAAAGAGCACCAGCAACAACTATAACCCCACCTAGAAGAGTCGTAATTGTTGCAATTCCCCACGAGACAATGATGTTACAACTCAAGAGGTCGTGGTTGCTACAACTCTAGAGGTCTTGTTTGTTGTATCTCTGGAGGTCATAGTTTCTACAGCTCTAGAGGTTGATATTGTTGCAACTCCTGGAATTGTAGCCATTGAAGAATAAACCCCCAAGAGTTTTGTTGCAACTCCTGAGCGAGATGAATGCAACTATGAGAGAAATATAGAGGTAACAGGGACAAAAACTGTGACCAGAAGAATGAGGAGGATGAAGAAAATGATAGAATATGGGATAACCCAAAGGAAGAAGAGGGAAAGATACAATGTTCCAACTAGAAAAATGAAAACCCTTGTTGTTACACAAGAACCACCAAGGGAGGAACATGATAAAGAAACAATTACAACACAAGACAAGGAACCTATTGCCACACCAGAAATAGCATGGGAATGTCACCTTGTTGATATGATGGGGGATGTATAGAAATCTTCCAGGCCTGAGCCTGATGAGGATACGGGGATATGAAACCTTATTGTTACACAAGAACTAACAAGGAAAACCCTAAGAGAGGGCCTTGTTGTAATTTTGTAGGTCTACACAAATGACAAAGAATCTACAACTTTGAAAGAAAATGAGGCCACAGTTTCCCTAGAGCTGGCCAAGATTAGGAAAGCTAAAACAATAAGTACCCCTTTTTTTTCACCCTTATATGGATCACTTTTAAGGACGAATAAGACACTTGAAAAGAAAAACATGAAGCTTTAGACCTCCCTGAAACTATTGGGGGACAAGCTCAGAAAAGAAATCCATTTGGATAGGTTAGACTACCTTTCCTAGAAAATAGGATCCATTTCTACAGAACCAATAGAGGAGAGACACCCTGTTTTCACAAAATAAACAAAAAAGGAAAGTCACCCTGTTGAACCAACAGAGGAAAATTTCCTTGTTTCCACACAAGAACCATCAAGGGAAAGTCACTCTACTGGTTAACCAGAACCAATGGAGGAGGCACGAGATAAAAAACAATGACAAGATAAGAGAAGGACCCTACTATTACACAAGAACCAACGGTGGAAACTTTAGGAGAAGCTGTGGCTGCAATTTTGGAAGGCTACCAAGATGAGGAAGAAACTTATACTCCTTAGGCAGGGAAAACTGATGATTGCATCAACAACCTTCAAAGAAGTCTCACCCTCTCAGACTCAAAATAATTGTTGGTTGCATGGGGATGTGCAACAAACTCAGCTGGGGGAGATGAAGGGTGCTCAAATTGACATATTTATAGCACCCATCCAATATTTTTTGTACACCCTTTTTCCCATTTCCATTCAATCCTGGTACCCTTTTCATTCACAATCATGCATTTTTGGTCAAGGTATAATTATTCTCTAAACATGCCATTTCAATACTTATTCTTATGCATTTTCAAGAGATTATCACCTTTCTTTGCTAACAATGGTTTACAGGAAGAAGGTTGCACATGTACTTTTCCAACACAAGAGTTGCAACTCTTGAGTATGAGCTACTACAAATATGGGTTGTTGACACCATTGTTGCAACTCCCTGTTGTTGTGACTCTCACTTTGTTGTGACTCTTACTATGACTCGCTACAGGATCATTGCTGTGAATCTCACTGTGATGCAATTTTTGGCTCATTGTTGTTGCAACTCTCACTACATGACTATTGTTGCAACTATGAGATGGGTAATGTAACTTTGTGCCTGTTGTAAAAATGCACCAGTAAACTACACAATGGTCATCTAGGGATCAACCAAGTAGTCAAACAACCAACTCCTTCATGTAGGAAATTCCAAAAGCAATTGGGCATCCAGAAAGGAATGAATGACTCAGTTGCCACTTTCCATGTGGCTAATTAAGTTGGCATGTACCTTATATTTTGGACGAAACAATGTAATGAGATGGAACAACTCGATTCTCATGGCTATCCATCAATTTCCTTTATTAATTTAGGAAGAAATGATTGTGTGTAAAGATCCTTGCTCTCTCCGAACCGAGAGGACAGAGATGAGGCAGAAGAAAGTTAGAAAACATAATTGTATTGATCTACATATTTTCCTTCAATATAAGTTTCATGTTGTTCCTATCTAAGTGATGGTGTGTTGATCATTTAAGCACCCTACTGCGTTCGTAAACCAATACCTCGTCTAACGAGGTAGGGCCTCCTCCTTAGCTCAGGTAATTTTTGTATCTTTTAAACCAAATGTGCAACCAACTACAGAGGACAAACATTCCACCCAACCGTAGATTTGATGCTCCAAATATCAACATCAAATCACCCTCGAGCTCGGTCTATGAATCCACAAGAAAATGATGTCTCTAATATCCACTCACATCCCAATATAATCCACAATAGACTAGTTTTTCCTACAACTATCCAAATCCTCTTACTATCTTTCCCTCAACCTACACAACCCAAGGAATGAGACCCCCCTTCATTTCACATAGTCCCTCGGGACTTCCCACTTCCCTCCAGGGCTCTAGCACAGGTTGGCTAGGAATCTCTCTTGTTGGGGACTACAAGGATGTCAGCTGCAATAGGGAAAACTCAGAACAACAAGCTTACTTGTTGATGGGGTAATCTTTCACACAAAATCTCACTCCACATGCTTAACAACTTGCTTCTTCATGAATTTACAACTCCAACAAGCTGCCACACATGCCCATTATGGCTACCTTCAAAATCCAACACTCTAGTCTCCTTTGTTGCATGTTGACTCTCACATTCCCCAATGTTCATTGTACTCAGTCTCATGCTCTCAATCACTATATGAAGTGACTTTTCACACCAACCCTCTTACATGTGTTTAATGATTGGAGCTTGGATATACTTAAGAGGAAATTAGAAGGTTCATATACAACAATAATTTAAGGAAGTGGGATGGGATTAATACACATGGGTAATTTCCCATTGGACCCCCTCTTAGGCTTTCCCCTTTCTTGTGGAAACTCAGCCCCCATTACTCTGTTCATGTCCATATGTAGTCGATGTTACATTTTATTTTATTATTATGATATACAATGTTTACATATTACATAGTTGGACTCACAACCATACATGATATTTACATTATACATTGTTAAACTGAGGATTAAAATGGGGATGTTACAAGTTTCCTATTGCACAAACCCATAGAGTGGTCCCACTTTGAGCAACTTGTTCATTCCTATTACTTTTTTTACAAGTGATATTTGAACAAACTCATTGTCCCTCTAATGATGTGGTGATTGATGCCTCCTTTTAAAATCCTAAAATCATTAAAAAAAAAATTAAATAAGTTTTGCATTATTTGTTAGTTTATCTAATTATTTAATATTACATTACAACGAAAACAATACATGTTTGACATTGGCATAAGTAATGGATACTTCTTCAATTCATAAAATTCACATGTAACACTTGTTTGGATGGGAAGTGGTATGTAATTATGAGAAGATTTTTATTGCAATGAGAAAGGTGCAAGCATCGAAATGTTATGAATTAAATTTAAAGTAAATTATGTAAATTTTCATAATTCAAGATTAAATATTAAATATCATTTATGTAGTATGTTTGGAATGGTGTGAATTCTATTGTTATTTTTTATGTTGTATACGTATATAGGTCCTTGTCTTGTGGATATTTTGGGGATAATGCCAATATGTCATGTAGACACTATTTATATTGATCTACTAGACAAAGTCACATTGACATCATAACATCCACGATATTGCTTAAAACACATGCATCTTCAATACTATATAAACAATAATTAGCTAACTCAATTTTGATGAGTGCACCTTTAACCTAATACCCAACCTACATGAAGAGATAATTCACTTGAAACTATAACCAGAACCAATTTCGTAATAAAATTCTAAACTAACATATTGAAAAAAGTGTGATGACTTATGATGATCTCATATTTCCATAATAAAATTCTAAACTAACGTATTGAAAAAAGTGTGATGACTAATGATGATCTCATATTTCCATAATACAAATCAAAGGACAACTTAATTACATTGATGGGAACATTAGGATGAATCAATAGAAACAAATAGGTGAATAACATATACACAAAAGGATTTAGAATGTAACAATGTTTCTATACTATGTAAAATGTGTGGGATGCTTTGTGAAATAGAGAAAAAGGGGAAAGATGTTCTATTTCTATGCTTTAAATGGGAATATATTTTTGTTACAAGAATGTTTATTTGGATGCTAAATGTAGTGTGGTTGTGTGGTTAGGAATGAAGTTATGGTCTCATTTCTTTGTTGTAGGCATGTTACAAATTGTTTCAACATGCATAATTAATGAAGGTTCCATTATTATTTGGAATTTGTGCAAGCTCATGCATGTGTAACTTGATATGGAGAGAGATTAAGTTTCAACACATGCTTTTTGAATGATAGGTGTTGTATGGTTGTTGGGCATAAGGGTTGGCATGTTTTAAGGAGGTTGGTGCTTTTAATCCATGTAAGATTATATTTTAAATACATATGCTTACATTTAAATTATATTAGTGAAAAATTCATCAGATATTTATCAAGTGTCAAGAAAAAAAATTATCATAAACATTTTTTAAAATATATTTACATTTTTATTATATATGGTTTACTTTTTTAAATTTTAATACATTATTTTAAAATAAATTAATTAATGTGGTTGGCAATAGAGTGCATTAATTTTTTTTTGTTTGCTAGTTTGTTTGTGACCTGCGGGATTAGCCTGTGGCTTGAGAAACTGTGACTCAGGGGCATCTAAGCTATCAAAATCACTCGGGGATCGCACTCGGCCTGAGCCACACCAACCCTTAATATGGCTGGATTTTTGTCTCCACAGGTTTCGAACAGGTGACTTCAACATCACTGAGTGTCTTAAAAACACACTCTGTCACCGACCCATGTAGGGATGTATGATGCACCTGAAGATTATAGTTGTAGCAATCAGAATTAACCCCATATCATATAAATACTAACCTTAAAGAAAAAAAAGTTACATTTCAATATAAAATTTAAGTTATTAAAAAAAATAAAAAAAATCCATAATATAGGGAGATTGAAGCGGTAGCCCTACCCAACCTTATCATCCCATACATCATGTATTCTGAAACATACCATCTTTACAATTTTCGTTTCCACGTTCTGAAGTGTATCGTCGTTTCCAAAATTAGCAAACCATATAACATGTGTTTGACCAGAAAAGAACATGATAGAATTGTTTTGTTTTGTTTTTCAATAGAAAAATTGCTCAATTATATTAGAAAATATAATTGTGTACACATTTTCATCCACTACATAGTTCATGAATACATTGCATGCCTCCCATATTTCTGACATAAACAAAAACTACACTTAAAGAGATTTAGAATGTCTCTGAGCTGAAGCTTACAATGAAATAACAATATAGCCAGATTTTTACATATAACCCATGAGTCTCATAGAAAGAATAGACCCATCTATGCTCCATCAAACTCTATACCATGAGAGGAAAACAAAGAGAGCAAAAAATAAAGTGGATATTATCCTCAAAAATCTCAATAGACTAGTAAGACCAAAAAAAACTAGTTGCTAAAAAAGATTGAAAAAGAGAGGAGGGCCCTCATTCCCATCTACCCACAAGTTGTATTCGATCTTTCCTTTGGTCTTCATCAATGCCTTTTTTGAGAGAAAGTTTGCTTCCTTATTTATCTCCCTATAAACATGAGTGTAATGGATCTCCCTAACATATTTATTGAGCTTGTTGATTCTGTCCATCCATCCCATCAAAGAGGCAATCTGTAGCTTGCCTCTATCCTTCAGTCAATCAATAATAATCTTTGAATCGACAATTACTTGGATGAATTTGATATTCAATTGCACAACCAAGATATGATTCGTCCATGCTCCAAGCAGTTCTGCCCCGATATTTGTCTCAATGTCGCAATTGAAGGTCCACTTATAAATTGAGTTTGCACTGATCTTGATCAATCCCCTAGCCCCACACCTATGATCACTTAACTATGTTTCTCCATCAAACCAACTCACTATAGGTGTAGTTAAACTTGGGATATGAACTATACGTGAACAAGCCTTCTTCAGAGTAAATGGTCGAGATGCTAAGTTTTCCCTGAGTTTATAAAAAACTAAAAGAGGAGAGGGATTACTTCCCTCAAATATTTTTTTGTTCCGCACCAACCAAACAAACCAGGAAAGAAAGGAAGGGAGATTAATGTAAATAACCTCCTTTCTATCCCAGTTTTCAAAACACCCATATAATGTACTTCCTTCCCAGACAGTCATAAAGTTTAGCTCCTTTTTATCATAGTCCAAACATCCTAACATAAGCTACAAGTTACAAATAAATTATGCATAGATTCAACATCTTTAGAACACAAATGAAAAATGTTTGGACCTTCCCACCCCTTTCTTTGCAAAGTGTCCCAAGTTAAAATTTTATTCTCAATGGATAACCATGTGAATAATTTAATTTTTTGCGCCAAATCCCACTTCCACTTCCACAAATGTCTTCTCCATCCCCCAATAACGTGTTTCCACTTCTTTTTTGTAGGAGTGCAATATATATTTTTTACAGTGAGGCACCCAGATCTTTCTCCCCCAGTCCAAATGAGCGCATCTTCTTGATTCTTTAACTACACCCCTACACCAATAAGATCCCTGCAGTATGCATCCTCTTCCACTACCAAGTTCCCATTGAGGCCAATCTCCTCACTAGTTTTCCAACGATCAGGCAAATAACCTGATCTGATTTCACCTAAATCCTGGTAAATATAAACCATGTTGTTTCTATTCAGTTTAGTTATAAGTTGGTGAGTTAAAAAGGATGAAGTCCCCAGGTACAAAATGTTGTCCAACCTGAGTAACACCGTGTGATCAGACCCTGACCTCCAACTTAGCCAGTGGGTAATCAAATGCAAGGACTTCAAAAGTTTCTTCCAAGTCTGAGAGGCCGATGGCGTTGTAGCTGGAGCTGATCTAAACCAAGTGACTACTGAGCAATGTGGAATGTACTTATATTTTATCACCTTGTTCCAGATTCCCTCCTTCATCAAGCCTCACCACAAGGAGTTTGCAGCCAAGGCGCTATTGAAAAGAAAAAAAATTCTTATCCCCCAACCACCCATATGTTTTGGTCTTGCTATGACTTCCCAGCTGCATAGATGCAAATTCTTTTTCCCACCATCTTCCAACCAAAGAAAACTAAACATGAGTTTCCTTATCTTTTCTAGAATCAATGATGGTATGGCCTCTAAAGTCATCTAGTAGACAAGTTGTCCTTCAAGAATAGATTTGACCAGTGTGAAGCGTCCCCCCAATGACATCTATCTATAACACCAGACCCCTATCCTTGATTCAATATTTTTGAGGAGCCATTTCCAATCCACAGTCTTATAAGCATCGACCTTTAAGAAGTATCCAAGATACCGAAAACCCTTTGAAATATCCTTGAAATTATAAGGGAAGATATCCTTTAAATTTCCCAAAGTCTCTCCTTGGATTCCATCATAATAAAAGATAGACTTTGTCCAGTTTATCAGCAGTCCAGAGGCACTACAGAAAATCAGTAAAATATTTTTAATCTCCATCCACTCATCAGTATTATATTTTGACATAATTAGCACATCATCCACAAAGAACAAATGTAAAATCTTGGCTAATCTAGAGACCTTGACCCTTGAAAATTTTCCTTCGTCCTTTCCTTTCTTTAACAACAGGCTAAGTCCTTCCATGATTAGAATGAATAACAGAGGAGATAACAGACATCCTTGTCGTAGACCTTTACCACTCTAAAACATTTGAATAGTCTCCCCATTTATAAGGACTGAGAAGTTTGCACTAGTCACACAACTTAAGATCCAATTTGTAAAAGGAATACTAAAGCCCGATTGAAATAAAGTCATTCGTAAAAAATCCTAATTGATGCAATCATAATCTTTCTTAAGATCCAAATTTAAAATCAAGACTTTTGACTTTTTAACCTTAATACTGTGCAAGCATTCTTGTGTTGTGCCTATAGCATCCAATATCTGTCTACCTTTTAGAAAACCCAATTGTTCCTCCAACATCAAGCGAGAGAAAATAGGCTTTAGCCTATTTTCAATTATCTTTGAAATCATCTTATAACATAAATTACACAAAGCTATTGATCTGTAATCACCAAAGGACAGAGGATTATCAAATTTTGGAATAAGTGTCAGAAAGGTTTCATTTAGAGACTTATTCACTAATCCTCGGGTCCTAGAATTCTCCACCACATCTAGTAAGTCATCTCCCACTAAATCAAAAAAGTGTATGAAGAACTCTCCAGTCCACCCGTCGGGCCCCAGGCTCTTGTCTTTGGCAAATGACTTGAGTACATCCCAAAGTTCCACCTTCGTACAAGGGAAATCTAATAGAGTTTCATCATCATCCTTTACAAAACAACCATA
This sequence comes from Picea engelmannii, assembly GCA_009831015.1. Taxonomy (NCBI): domain Eukaryota; kingdom Viridiplantae; phylum Streptophyta; class Pinopsida; order Pinales; family Pinaceae; genus Picea; species Picea engelmannii. Next base: position 68,876 of record ML802832.1, on the reverse strand, counting down.
AAGACTAGCAGTATCAACTTGATCATTAATAACCACATGGTCGTATTCCTCATAGAATTTTTTAAAGTAATTGACAACTTCTTTTTTGATAACATCCTACCTAGAATGAAGTTCTCCACTCTCATCCCTGATCTCCCAAATATGATTCTTATTCTTTCTCAAGCTCACATAACTATGAATGAATTTTGTATTCTTATCACCACTCTTTAACCAGATGGCTCTACTTCTAAGTTGCCACTTATCTTCTTCTGCTAGTACGATTTTATCATGCTCATCCTCCAAAAGTTTTATTTTTGTGTCCCTAAACCTGGCCCTATCCTCCTATGCCTCTTCTAGAAATAAGTCTTTCAAGAGTCCCTCTAAACAGATTAGCCTTTCTTGCTGCTTTTTTTTTTTAACTTTTTCCCAAGCCTTTAAGAGGAATTTTAATGCCTTCAACTTTTGAACTAATCTTTGTTCAACATCACTTTTGAATAGATGAACATGGTCCTTCCAGACTTCACTCACTAAAGAAACAACCTCTTCTTCACATAACCAACTTATATTGAATTTGAAAGGATAAGTCGTCGGTAAAAAGTGATTATCTAATATTAAAAAGACAGGGGCATGGTCTTAAATGTAGGGAAAATCCACCCAATATTTATATCTACTAACTCCCCCAATGAGATCTTCAGCCACAAATACGCGATCCATTCTTTTTGAAACACCCACAAATCCCCCTTTTCCATTCCTCCAAGTCGGGACCAAAACATCTAGAGCAATGTCTACCAGTCTAAAACCATTAAAAATGTCTTTAAAGAAGACTGACAATGGATCCAAATGAGCAGTATCTCCCCACAGCTCCCCAATGTCGCAAGTGAGGTTTAAGTCACCATCTAGTATAATATTTCTATGTGCCAAAAGACCCCTTGCAACCACCTTTTCCCAAAAGTATTTTCTATCCAAACAAGGACCATAAACATTCATTAGAGTGATCGACAAATTTAGCTCCAGACATGTACTTGTTAAAAGGATACCACCACAACACAAAAAAGGACTAATGTCAAATTTTTTAGGATCCCAAGTCACTAATAAACCCCCCGAAGATCCAACTGAGCTTACAACACATGAGATCCAAGAAGGAGGAAAATAATTCATAAAGGCCGACGCCTTTTTTCCTCCACCAAGGTTTCTTGCAAAAAGATAGTGTTTGGTGAAGTCTTCCAAAGAAGTCTTCGAAGGGAGGCAAATTTCAGGATCCCCCCCACCCCTCTAATATTTAGTGAGATAAAAATCATGATTTCTCTCTTGCAAGGGATTTCATGCCTCTAAGCGCCCCATTTTCACAAATGATGGGTAAGTGTGACTCAATAGATAAATGAACTAGTTCCTCCTTCCTTTTCCTTACACTCCGAGTTTTTATAGGGGAAATTGCCAATCTCAATCCCTTAAACCAAGTGTATTCCTTCCCAGAAATATTCCCCGTGGGACCCGACTGTCCAAAACCCCCTTTTGAAACCATTTTGTGGTAGACTGTCCTCCCCAAATAGGTAGGTAACTGTATCAGTGAGAGCACCTCTTTGTAGGAGGGAACAAGGGTCTCAGAGACTTCCCCAATGGCACTATCCCCCATCTCAGGTTCCCTACATCCCGGGAGTATGTTGTCCTCACCCGAACCAACTGAACATTCGGGAACCCCACTCGGAGAGCCCAAACCACCGGAAGAGCTTCTACCCGAGAAATTACTAACCCCCTCTGTAACTAAGGGTAGTTCCCTATCTCCCCTAGAGTCAGCAGTGACAACAGGTCGTGAATCCCCCCCTTCCAGAGCACTAGTATGGGGAGAAAGATTTGTTAAACCCGACGTAACCCAATCATGAGCAAAATCAACCAAAATTTCCCCGCCCACTCCGAAGAAACTGGAGGAGTCCAACTCATTTCTTTCCTAGGAAGATAAAGAAAAAAAGAGCGTAGGACAGATTGTTTTCATCTTACCTGTGATAGTTTCCAACTGGGTTGTCTTGGAAGTATTCAGGGCATCATCACTGCTTGAGTTAAACCAACAAGAATCCACTCCCGACGACTCCACTCGAGTTGACCTATCCAGCAATGTCCCTTCTAAGACCTCCTCCTCAAAATAACCTTGACAGTCCCGCCTCAAGTGACTGGTCTTCTAACACAATGAACACCTCAATGGAATACCTAGATAGTCCAAAGTTTGCATCAAATGGTATCCTCTCCAAATAATCTCTAAGGAATCCAATAGTCTAGCATGAATGTCAATTTCCACCAGGACTCTACCTATTCTTTTATCAGAATCCACAAGCGCCACTTCATGAACCTTTATAAATTTTCCAAGTGCATTCCCAATGACTTCTAAATCCTTCACATTCCATAAATGAAATGGAAGTCCAGGTAATAACACCCATAGATGTCTAAATATAAAATAATCATGCGTCAAGTCAAAACTCACCCTCCATCGCTTAAGCATCGGGCTACCTCCGTCGTAAATCCAAGGTTTTTCCAAAATGGTCACAGAATCCTCGACCCTTTTAAACCGGAAGTCGGACCAAAATTTTGTCAGAAAAACAACTTCAAGCATATATCCCAATAGCATCTACCAAGTAGAGATTACCCACTCAAATAGTGGAATTTTTCACCTGGCGTGATACGAGAACCTCCTCACCAAAACACATAGTGCCAAGCTAACAATATCTTCGAGACCGATATCCTCCCCTAACATCAATTTTTGCATAGAGAAATTCATGATCCAATGTTTAGCTCTACAAGTGCCTTTGTTTGACGGATTCCTATCACAAAAACTCGGGGCCAAATATCCCGTCACCCTCCTGAGACCACCCGATGGCACCCCTGGAACATATGGAGGAATAGCAGAATGTGAATTCACATGTTGCCTAGTATCAACACTCCCTGGACCGATAGCAGAGTTAGATGGTAAAAAACACGTTGCCTCCCTAAGATTAGTCACAGAAGAAGGGATAGTTTGAGTCTTTACTAGCCCCTATGAAGAGTTATTTCTCCCCTTAAAAACAGGCACATCTATCGATCTATCGAGGTGAAAATACCCTCCCTCCACCAGATGGCTTCGTCATCCGCCCCCATGAGGGTGCTGACTTCATCTTCCATTGGGGAGCTACTCACGTGGAGGGTGACTGCACCACAAACGTCTAGCCACTACTGATCACCTATTGGCGAAGTGACAACACTCTTGACAAGAACCTTTAATAACTCTGCTCACAACGATAACCGAGGTATAGAAAAACCCACACTACCACCGACAAAAACAAATACACGGACCCACTATGCAAAGGGACAAAGCTACGAATTCAAGAGACGAGGTGACAGGTGAAGGAACTGAGGAAATAGTGCACTCTACTAAAAATAGAAGGAAAGTAACCTCCGCTAAAAATACTATGCTCTAGACAATAGGAGGATCGTTCCATGGCTAAGGTTGCAGTAACCGCCAAAGAAGTGAGAAGAATGTTCAAAAATTAATAAGTAATACCACCAGAACAATAGCCTGAAACCTCTGAAGTAGTGACTAATCTCCATCATTAAAAATCCAAGTTCTCCCAGGTTGAGTTGCAGACTCCACCATTGTTGTAGGTCGAAGGTTCAAAAATCGCCCATTCCCGCTCGTTCCTCCAAAATGATTAGGATCTATCAAAGTATCTTCCGTTCTGATAGAATTGTTAGTTTACTATGAAAATAACAATGATATAAGAAATGGAATCTTATAATAAGTTTTATATAAAACACATGTACATATCTTTTTACAAATATACGTTTAAACTATAGTAAAATAAACATACAGAAATTACATTTGATATAGAATTATTATATTTTTTATCATTCAATAGATTTTGAAAACCTCCTTTAATTATCTATCAAATCTTATTATGTCTCGTATATATCAAATCTTATTATGTCTAATATATGTAAAATAAAATGTGGTTACTTAGAAAATTTAGTGTATATTAATATTTTTTAACTAGTATATCATATGATAAAGTAATTAGTGTGTAGTTATAGGTGCCTCTATTGGAAAAATGATTCAGTGATGAGTTCAATGGCATCCAATGTGTTACTTGATATGGAAGAGACAAAGGGGTTTTATCTTTGGAAATTTCACATCATGATATTCCTAAAAAAATGTGGAATGTTTGATAACTTTTAAATTCTTGATCGAGGATTATAGCTCAATCAAGGGTTTATAATACCTTGATCGAGGTCTTATGTGGGAATTTCATAAACCCAGAATCATGGATTGTATCTCAATCAAGTGTTTATAATACCTTTATTGAGGCCTTAGGTAGGAATTTTAGACACTCTTGATAGAGGGTTAACTTAACTCTCAATCCAAGGTATGTTGGGTTAATCTTGACTCCTTTGTGAGGGTTAGACATCGATTGAGGGTCTACCTTGAATTACAGAGGAAACATAGTTGTTAAATACTTGCTTGAATTCTTGTACATAATATATTATATGGAAGGTTGCATAGCTTTCCTCTCCACTAGTTGCATGAGTTATGCGCCCTCTAACTCATTCGTGAATATATAACCTACCTCTTCACTAGTTATGCGAGATCTACACCCTTTGACCTTTAACAAATATATAGGAACATGTTAACAAGAAATTGTTGGCGGGGTGGTTTTCATGATATCATGGCTATAAAATACTCACTTGTTGTAGTTCATGGTTTAACAATTCACCTTCTTGGCTTTATTGAGCAGACACTCAATAAAGGTGATCAATATCCACCAAGTAGACATTTTCTCTAGAACCTTGATGGTAGGCGGAACCATGCATAGTTACAAATTTTTAATCTATGATACTATCACATCCAAATTCTAGGGAAGCATTCTATATGGTGCTTGTCACTTATCCTCTCTAAAAGACTTCATCATTCTTCTACTTTGTGGAATATCCAAACAAATACTCAACAATCTCAATTATCTTGCCACACAACAATTCACATGAGGTGCTAATTTCTATCACTACAAACTTGATAGACAACACAAAAAAAGATTGGATTAAGTGGCATGATTATGCTTGGGAATAGGGCGGAACTTGTTACAAAACAGATAGACAATTCTGCATATAATCAAAGAGGGAATAAAAAATTTCCGAAGACAAAGGTGGTGTCTAAAGACACTATTACAACACTTAAGCAAAGAGCATTATGATCAGAACATCACAATGCATATTGGACCTTGATATATCCATATGATATCACTTCGATCACTTGATTATAATGACCCAAGGGGTATGTTATTTATAGCCTTGAGATCTAACCAAATTACATGAAATCGGGAGGATCTTGTCCACATATCACCATTGGTTTTTAGAGTTGACTCCATCAAATCCACATTGTCTACTTGGTTCGAAAAGGATGTTCGAACCAACCGTCCATGCATCCAACTCGTAGTCAATTTTTGCGTTGGTCGGTCCACCACCCAACTATCTTTGATTGTTGGCCTACTGATGTAGATATTTTGTCAATTTCCCAACCGAATGTATCTAGATGTAGGTCGACCTCTCGACCGACGCAATCCAGGAGAAGTGTGATGAATGGTATCGATGCTTGATGTTTCAACAACCCCCCATCAACACACATATATAGATATTCACGAGGTGAAATTA
>ML802832.1:36755-63200 GCA_009831015.1 Picea engelmannii | reverse complement strand
GCTTAAGATAAGAGTTTAGTGAATATATCAACACCCTGATCATTTGTTCTACAATATTCAAGAGAGACAACGTTCTCATGAACCAACTATCTCAAATAGAGAGCATGGAGCTCAACATGCTTCATCTTAATGTGGGTAGCATGATTCTCACTTAGATCGTAGTCGAGGTTTGAACATGAATGTCGAGTTCACTCAAAAGTTGACGAATCCATACTACTTTAGTACTTGCTTGAACAACCCCATGATATTTTACTTTTTTAGTCAACAAGGAGACTTCCTTTTTTTTCTTGCATGACCACACCAATGGTCCAATGATTAGATGAAACATATATCAAGAAGTGGATTTCCAATCATCATTGTCTCCAACTCAATCGGAGTCGATGAAGCCAACCAACAAATCTGAGCTTCATAAATACTTGAAACCAAAATGAGTGGTACATTTGAGATAGCATACAATTCATTTGATTTTTTTCAAGTGGTTTTATTTGGGGTTCTTCATAAGTCAAGAAACCACACTAACAACAAAGGAAATGTTAGGTTAACTATGAGTAATATAAATAATACTAATGACTAGTTGGTGATAGAGAATAGCATCAACTTCGGGTGTTTGACAAGTTTTGGTGAGATTTACTCTAGATTGGAAAGGAGTAGCACAAAGCTTAAAATCATCCATTTTAAAATGTGTTAAAATATCCATCACATATTTAGACTAAGAAATGGAAAAACCATCACATAGTGATAATACTTGAAGACCCAAAAAATAATGTAGAGTACCAAGATATGTTGTGTCAAAGGAGTCAGGAAGTGGTTTCTTCAATCTAATAATGAGATCAATATTATTGTCAGTAATGAGAAGATTATCTGCATATACAACAACAATCAAAGTGTCTCCATTGGTATGGAGTACATACAAGTTGCGATCATATTTACAACATTTGAAACCAAGTCAAAGAAAGACATTATTGATCTTAGCATACCAAGCTCTGGGGGCTTGCTTCAAACCATAAAGAAACTTCTTGAGTTGACAAACCAAGTTAGAATATGTCACGAAACCATGTGGTTGTTCCATGAAAATTTCTTCATATAGGTCTCTATGAGGAAAAAAAATCTTCACATACATCTGATGGATTTTCCATCCAAAACAAGCAGCAAGGGAAAGAATCAGTCAAACATAGTTCATCTTTGCAAAAGAGGAAAAGGTCTTACTGTAGTCGATGCCTTCTTGTTGAGCAAATCCCTTCAAATCTAGGTGTTCTTTATGTTTCTCAACAATACCTTCAAAGGTAAATTTGGTCTGGTAGACCCATCGACACTTCAAAATGTTATTTCCTTGTGGTCAGAGAACTAAGTTCCAAGTGTGATTCTTTGACAAAGAATCAATTTCATCCTGCATAGTTTGTTCGCATTCAGGTCGTCCTTGAGCATTCGAGTAGGAAACAAGATCAGAAGTTTCAAGTACACGAGTCATCAAGGAAACACTGGCTTGTTGCTTTTGACTTCAAGTTTGTCTTTCGGAGGAGACATCATCAACATCAGGTTCAACAACTTCAATTGTCTTGGAAACCCGTCTAGGTAGACACGAAACATGTGAATTGTTGTTTATTGCAACAGTTTGATAATAAGTCGTAGATATTTCAATTGATGGAGACGATGGACCAGTTGAACCGAATATTGAGGGACTAATCGATTTGGAGGTCGAAGGTCTAGTTGAAACAAGAACAAAGTTTAATTGTCTAGGTGAAGGACTGAAAAATGGAATAGGAGAACCATTGTTGGAGACAACATCAAAGGGATCATCCTACAACAATCTAGAGAATACATTCAACAAATTAATTCCATAAGACTTCTCATCAAACCATACATTTTGTTTGATAATTATTTTTCATTTCACAGGATCAAATAGTCGATAGGATTTTGACTCTTCAAAATAGTCCATCATGATGCAAGCACGACTCTTTTCACCCAACTTCTTTCTGCAATCCTTAGAATTGTGAGCTGAGGAAACACATCCAAACACACAGAGGTGGATGACTGAAGACTTGTTTCCACACTATCGTTTGACTAGAGTCATGGAAGTAACAACTCAATTCAAGATGTGATTGATCATATAGTTTGCACAATATACCACTTCAGCCCAAAAGTGAGGAGGCATATCTTTGTTCTACAAAGGACATCTAGCCATTTCGACTAACGTCTAATTCTTTTATTCTGTGGTTCCATTATGTTGAGGTGTGTGAGGAACCGACCACAACCAGTCAATACTAGATCGAACCAAGTATTCTTCAAAAGTTCAAGTTACATACTTTCCACCATTGTCTGATCTCAGGCACTTGATGGGTCGACCACATTATGTTTTAGAAAAGGCTCTAAACTCTTTGAATTTTTCAAGGACAATATTCTTATTCTTCATAAAATAGACCCATGTGAAATGAGAGAGATCATCAATGAAAGTCAAAATATACCTTGCACCTACTTGGGAAGGTAGATTGATGCAACATACATCATTATGAACCATATCCATTAGTTCTTGTGCTCGCCATGATTTTCCAAGGTCAAAAGGTGCTTGATGATGCTTACTAAACACACAACCTTTACAGACTCCTTTAGGGAGAAACACTTTAGGTAAACCAACAACCATGTTCTGAGTTGCCATCGACTGCAGACTTAGAAAATTCAGGTGTCTGAGTCATTCATGCCAAGTTCGACTTTGGTCATCAATGTGAGAAACAAGAGCAGTGTGTTCATTGTCAGGTTGAGTCGTGTCACACAATTTATATATACTATAATTTGGGTCAAGAAATCCTCTAGAGAAAATTGACTAACCTTTCTTCAAATCATGAACATAGAACTGATCTAGCTAAAATTCCACAATTTTAATTATATGTGTTAACTGAGCAACAAATAACATATTGGCATTAAGGTTTGACACATGATAAATGTCGACATGTCTCCCATGTCAATAGGTAACATCACCCTGACCAACGATATCCAAAGAAAAATCAACAACAACATAAATCTTCCTCTTCTTGGCTTCATCCAAGAATGTGAACAAGGATGCATCCTTAGCCATGTGATGAGTTCACCCAGAGTTGACTACCCATTCATTCTACAAAGAATGAGATAGTAAGGCGTGAGAATTTCTAACTTGAAAGTTGAAATTATCAATCGGTCAGCGTACATCGGACACATCTCCTTCAAGGTGTTTAACCTTCTCCTCTAAATCGTCTCTCTTCTTATAGTAGAATTTATCCACATGTACAGTCTTTCCATAGAATTGACATGTCTTCTTATTTCAACTTCACTGGGGTGCATATGTATGTCCCTTAGGTTTATGGTCATGGCATCCAAGTCTCTATGTAGAGGTATCAAACAATTCTCTTTCCCTATGATCCAACTTTGTATTTCCCTTGAGAAGGTGAGCTTGATGTTTACCACCAAGCTGGCCTTATTCAAGTAGTTTGTGTTGATTAGTAATCAAAAGACCAAATAAAGCTTCAAACATGTAGTCCTTACCATATTCCTTGGGTACTTGCCAGTTGGTGTGGAAATTCAAGATGAACATGTCGAATGGTCTTCTCAAATTCATTAGGACTATCTCGATGAGTTGTCCATCATTCTTTAGATAATTATTTCCACATTCACCCAATTTCAACTGGAGTTATTTGACACACGCAAAATATTACTCCATTTTGTCAAAAGAATGAGGATCAAGAGAGATCAACTCTTTCTCCAATTGCATGGCGTGGCGTTCTTCGACTCTGTCGAACAACGACTTCATATTCTTCCAGACTTGATGAGGTTAGTTGATTCCACTGAGGTGAAACCAAATCTTCTATGAGATATAGGTTGTGATGACCCCCACAGCCTCATCCTTCTTTCGATCAACAACGAAGCTCGTCTGATTGTCTGTTGGATCTGGAATCACAATATTCATACATTGCCACAGTCCTTTACTCTTCAGTAGGGTTTCCATGTCTGGTTCCCATACTGCATAGTTTGATCCATTCAAAATAACAAGATCAATCTCTGAAGCCATCTTCTATATCTAGACAAAAAGTTATGTTTCAATAATTTCCAATAAACAAACCACTGGCCTGGAGTGAATCACACATAAGATCCAACTCAACAAGGTTTGTGGATAATAGACGAGGTTTCAAACCATCAACTTTGATACCATGTTGGGGAATAGGGTGGAACCTGTTATGAAATAGATAGACAATTATGCAGATAATCAAAGAGGGAATACAAGTTTTTGAAGATAAACGTGGTGTCTAAAGACACCATTACAACACTTAAGAAAAGTGCATTGTGACCAGAACATCACAATTCATATTGGACTTTGATATTTCCATATGATATCAATTCAATCGCTTGATGATAATGACTCAAGGGGTCTATTATTTATATCCTCAAGATCTAACCAACTTCTATGAAATCGAGAGGATCATGTCCACATGTAACCATCAATTGTTATAGTTCACTCTATCAAATCCACCTTGTCTAGTCGACTTGACAAGGATTCTCGACCCGACCGTCCATGCATCCAACTCGTAGTCGATTTTTGGGTTGGTCTATCAACCACCCAACTATATTCGATTGTTGGACGACTGATGTAGAGATTTGGTCGATCACCCAACCAATTATATATAGATGTAGGTCGATCACCTGAACGATAGAATCTAGGATAATTGTGATGAACCATCAATGCTTGATTTTCCAACCGATTCGATGACTTAGTGTGATGGGAGACATATTATTTGTACATGGATGATGGAACCTAGCTTGTTCTTCTTCTTTTGATTTTTAATGGTAAAGAAAGAGTTGAAAGACCCTATGCATGGTCAAAGGGTCAAAACTTATATTCAAAGAATTTATTTTGTGGGTTTTGGAGCCCATTTGAGAACTAAGATCCAAAATCCCCCAATGATCATTTAATTTGGTTGGAGGAGGCCCAACAAGGTAGTACACAACCAAGGATTGATGGGTTTTTTGTGGATTTCATTGAATTATGATCATTGTGTTGTACAAGTTGTGAGCCCATGAGTCCATAGAATTAGGAAAAAATAATGAGAAATAGGAAGTTAACACAAAAATTAATGGATCATATTAAGGCCCCTAAGGCCCTATTTTAATTCCCTAACATTAATTTATTATTAGTTTATTAGTTATGATTAGGTTGCCTTAGTGGTAGGTTACATCATGCTCACTTTATCTCCTATTTATAATAAAGGAGAATCATATGTATAAGTATCATATCTTGTTTTGACATTGAATTCATTGTAAAAGGAGGTTCCCCCCTCAAAGTGGATTGCTTTCATTGAATTTTTATAATTTCCAAGGTACTTGGTTCATAACATTTGGTATCAAGAGAATTGATTATAGGGTTTTTCTACTTCAAGCGAGTCATCTTGGCATTTTTGCTATTGTAGATTTAACATTGTACAATATTTACTGCAAACAGATTTTGAGTAAAAGAACAGAAAATATACAATGGAAAATACAAACATTACACAGAGATTTTTCCCTTGGAAACCCAAACCAGGAAAACCAGCATATTCTATATTCATTCATAGTGATACATTGTTTACAATACAATATACATATAGGAGCCAACGACATCCAAAACCCTAACCCAATGACCTGGTGTTGGGCTCTAAAGATGTCCTAAAATATAACCTCTATGCATCATCCAAAGGTAGGTACTAGCGCAAGTGTTTTACTTGTCACCTACATAGGTTCTTACCTTCTATTTTCAATACCCGTCCTTTAGAGATGCAACCACTGCAAAGGGACAGCAATCGTAACAAAAGGAACATCAATCGTTCTGTTCAAATGAACAGCAAAAGGAACAACAATCGTGACAAGGGAACGACAGTTGTTATATTGGGTCGAACTAATGTTGTATTAATTGAGTTGTAGTACTTGCCCAACTATATAATTTTTCAACCTAGGGTTCGTAAACTGATGAAGCACACGCAAAGTATATGTAATATTGAAGCGAGACTAATCTAATCTAATGTTTAAGCCACAACTGAAACTGAATCATTAATACAACACACTACTGAAATAAAATCATTAATCTAACACACGACTGGAATTGAATCATTAATCTAACACAAGACTAAAATAGAATCATTAATCTAACACACAACTTGGAATTGAATTAATTTGGTTGCATAAATGAAATTAATCTAGGAATGAGAAATTGTGTGAAGGAAATTAATCTATAAATAGAGAACTACATGAACAAAAAGAAAGTACAACATGTGAAGAGTTGAATGGCATAACAATATATGAGAGCTCTCACCAATGAAGCAATAATAATCAAATCAATCTTTATAAAAGAATAATGAAAGCATGAAAACCAAAACCATGAATCAAAGCTAAGAATCCCTTTCTCTTTCGAATCCTAATGACTACCACTAAATGACTACAAAATAACTCTAATTAATTGAATCCTCTAATTCCTATTCTACTTGAATCCTCTCATTCTAATTGAATTCTCATGAAGAGAGAGCACTCTCTTTTATACATGAGAGCCTTGAAGATAAGATAACCATCTCATTATTACAAATCCACTTTTCTCTCAACCTATTTCCCATTATTACAAAATATAATCCCTTCAAATCCTCACACATATCTCTCATATATATTGGATAAGATATTCCAACTAAATCTCCATGATCTTTTCCTTGGAATGGGATTGAATTATCTCCTCAAATATTGAAATGGTGGAGGAAGTATTGGAGAAGTCCTTTTGAATTAATCCTTCACATATTCCTACACATTACAAAGCTCACACATATTTGAGATATATATGACAACATGTCAATTTTCTAACATTTAATCACAAATTCCCTTTTAATACTAAAATGAATAAAGTGGAGAACAATAAGGTGAAACCCATGTATATTTATGGAAATGATATCGTAAAAGGTTAATCGGGCAATGAAATGTGGAGAATGATGAAGGGAAAGGTGGATGAAAATAGGACATTTCTAAGCCCCGACACCTGGATTAGTCAACAACCCTAAACCAATGACCTGGATTAGTCAACAACCCTAATTCCTTAATCGAAAATAGAAAACCATCGACAAAAACTATGTGCCGAAAAACCGCCCAACAATGGACATGAAAATCGAGGCAACAAGAAAAACGAGGAAAAAATGCAGACACTACTACTCCTGCACAGAATATAACATATACCCAACAGCTCTAACTTTTTTTGGGACATTTTAGATAGTAAAAATTGGAGATTACTCAGGAGACATATCACAATACATCTGGTAAAAATTTCAAGTTTTGGTTCGTTATACTTTTTGCAATATAACCTATGGAAGATAGAGTTTTTTACTCATCCTGAAATCAATTTTAAATGATTCATCTTGGAATTTTCACTATAAATTTGTTTTTGGTAAGTTTCAGAAAATGAAATTTTGTAGAGATTGAGGAGAAATGTCATAGTACAAGTGGTAAAAAATTTAGATTTTGGTTCTCTATATTTCCAGAGATATAGTCCATGGAAGACAAGGTTTGTGACTATTCCTAAAATCAATTATCTTGGCATTTCTATTGTAGTTTTTTTTTAGTGAAGCTCCAGACTCTGAAATTTTCAGAACCATGAGTTGAAATAATGAATTACACATGAATTTTTTTTTATATTTTATGATATGTTATTTTGGAAATTAGGGTTTTTGCACAAGTTATTTTTTTGTGATTTTAAGAGATTTTTTTGTGTTTAAAAAACTCATTGCTATATTTTTTTTAGAGACAGGTTCTAGCATCTTTAAATAACACAAGATCTGTCATGAAGTGGGTAAAACTACGGTTGGGAAATAATACATGCAAGAAATACACATGGTTGGAAACACATTGTTTCACCTAGTTGGAAACCCCTGTAATCCTTGTTGGTACCCCTTCAAGTAGTACCGCATTAGACAATACATGTAGATGGAATATCACTTCCACATACCTTTGGGTATATATGAATTCCCCTAAGTATACCTAAAACCAACCTTACATAAGCTATTTGTCCATCTTGTTGCTATAGTAAACCGAGAACAACATTCAAGGAGACCACTCTATAGTACCTAGGAATTCAAGTAGTACAACTACATGGGGTCTTCACTTAGAGAACATATGTCACAACACCTTCATTCATGGGATATTAAAAAATACCCCTAATTTCAATAGATAATGATAAATACCTGCAAAAATCATTTTGTTGACCCCTCCTCCCAATACATCTTTCCAATAAAAGAAACCTTTTTTTTTACTAGATACCCTTTTTTATACCCCACAATACCTATAAACCCCCCAATAACCCACATTCTCACAGTAGCTACAATACATTGACTTTATTTTTCACAATTAAAAGACCCCCTTTATGAATGAACATGATAAGATATTGGTCAACAAGGTGAAGCCTCGTGTATGACTAAGGGAATGATTGAGCCTCCTTAGTTAGTGCCCTGAAATATTGGGTCGAGTACTATTTTTGGACCATGTTATCGTGCAATATGTACTTTCCCAAAGCCCAAGGAAAGTGAAACAAGATTGGTGTAACAAGGGGGTGACCTATCACTGTCACCTTAATAAGAAACCCCTTTCTGCTTAGGAGTAAAATAAAACTACCCCGAGGGAGACGTCCCTAGTGACCTAAAGGGTTGGTGAAATGAAGCGCATATATAAAGATTAACCCCCTTCTCACTAGTCACTTAAGTCAAAGATATCACTAGGATGAAGCAAGTGTAGAATATGAAGTGTACCCGATCAGAACAAGACAAGAAGCATATATGTGGAAGCTTTAAGTACAAAAATCATATTAATGCCTCAATAAGACAATAAGCTAGTGAAACATATTCTAGTTGATATAAAACTGCAACAATAGACAAGTTTACAACAACAATTAGTAATGTGTAACAACTGTAAGAAATATTCTTCAGAAATGTTCAAAAAGACAATGAAAATGTAACATTTAATGTATAGAATGATAATAGCTTGTCACAAACAAGTTATGAAGTGTTTAGCTAGCAATAAAAGTAGATTATGCAGAAAATTTGCAACTTTAAGATGGTTGTAGCAAACAATTATAACATCGACAATAAAATTTGTTTTCTAGGCGAAGTTAGTGTTAGTTTTGGTTAGTAAAGACTTGAGACCTTGAGGTTTGAGTGTTTGTTTGATCAATCAACCAAAGAGGAGAGATGTTAGTGCCTTTGAGGGATTGTGGATTCAAGCGTTTAGCAGCATTTACTTGGAGAAACAATGATGATTATACTTGTCTAAGTAAAAGGAATGATCTTAGAGGCGCAACACCTTAAGTTTTCTAGGATCCAAACTTTAAGGGGGTAATCTAACTAGAGAGTATGCACTTCTAAGCCCAAACGCCTTCCTCTTCCTTAGACTATTGAAATATATTTAATGCAACAACAACTAGGCATGGTTTCTAAATTGCTAGCACTTTAGGGCTTTAGAAGCTTGTCTAGGTTAAATCATTTTAGTAAAGTCTAGAAAATGAAGAGCAAATAAGTAGCACCTTAATTCCTTTACTCCTAGGGTTTGTCAAGCAAGAAATTTCATAATCTTTAACATGAATAAGAAAATATACCATAACCATTCAAAATGAAATGAAAATTGCATATTTACTTACTTCACCAAGAATAATCATGCATTAAAACCCTAGATTTCCAAGAAAACTTCACCAAAAATGATCCAAGATGCAAGTATTTAGCCTCCAAGACAAGTGTGCCTCACAATTTCAACCAATAAACCCTAGAAAAGGTGCCAATTTTAGTCATCTCTGCCTAATGGGAGAGTTATGATGAAAAATGAACTTAGTCAGGCATATTTATATGGAAAATCTTGGCTAATTAATCCAAAAGTTGTGTCTTTTCACAAAACATATCCTACATGTAATTTTTCTCTTAAAATTCAAAATTAAATCAATTTTCAAAAAACAAACCCTAAAGAGGGTGATGTTAGGCATCCTCCATGATACGTTGAGGTCATCTATCAAAATGTTGGGCCTCCAAAGGCCCTCCTCCATGCCACACTTGCTAAAATTGAAACCCAACATCTCGCAATGTCAAACCCTAGACCTGGGTGACGTCATGGGGCTACTAGGGTGACGTCCAAGGTATCCAAGTCCAATGTACAAGTGGGGAATGGTGGCCACTCATCGTCTAGGCCTACAAGGGTGCCTCCAAAAGAAACATCATCTTCCTTTACTTTGAAAATTGGTCATCATTTTCTTGCCCCAAGCCTGGGGTTTCACCGTCCATCCCTAGGATCCAAGCCCTCATGAAGGGTCGAACTGATCATCTCCTCATGAATACCTGTCCATCGGGAAAAGTCGTGCAAAGACAAAAAGTACACCCTCCGAGGGTCCATGAGTCACAACTATCATAGAAATTAAATCACATCTAATAATCAAAACACTCGAACATGTGTATCAAACCCCCCTTTCAAACCAAACAAAATATCAAGGAAATTATACAATTTGTCAAATTTAGGTCTGGGAAGGGTCTCAAGGTGCCCTATTGGGTCAATCACTCTAAATTCCAGAGTGTTTCCTAGGTGAAACCTATCCTAGTCATGTGTGTATGTGAGATGGTGTGGGGTAAAACTTTAGGCATGGGGTTCATGGCATACAAGGGTTTGTATTGTCTTACCTATGGGTGCCTTTGTGGAGAGTGAGTTGCCCCTTGTCCTCAATGCAATTTTTCCAAGCCCATTCATTTTCCATTCTTCTTCTTATATTTTTCTTTCATTTTTATTTCATGTTTCAAGGAATTAGTTGCAGGTCGTTGTCCTGACTTGATGTCCAAATACGACAGTGTCATTCACAAATACCTCATGGAAATGAGAAGGTTGGCTCATGATGAGACCCCCTTTCCCTCAGTCATGTAACTGAGAGCCACTACCCTGGCTTGGTGACCATATGATGGTAATGGCATACTAATAAATACCTATGACCATGATAGGTCGGATCGTGATGAGACCTCATATCCCCCAACTAACACCTTGAGTATTCATTATCATTCATTTTTCGGGTCTCCCATTTCTTACAGAGAATCATTTCATTACTTTCTTGGGGAATCTTTTGTCAACTACTTTTACCCTTTGGGCCTTTGGCCCCTTCTTCCCATGAGGTAGGGTATAATCCCTTCTTGGGTAAATACACCCGAAGATCCCAAAAGGATAGGGATATGGAGGGAAAAAGCATGGAAAGTGACAAGTATGTTAGGGAAAGAACGATAAATTTTCAAGGAACCACCCAGTAGAAACATATTCCCGAGGGAAACCAACTTACTAGGACACAATGACACCCCCCCTCGGGTTTAAATAAGGAAAAGAGCATAAATTCCAAGCAAATGTTATGAAATAAAGAAATATCCTTTACAACATGTTCAAATTCTTTAAATATCAAAGTGATATGTACCATGATACCTGGACTCATTACCTCATGGAGAAAGACCCAATGCCTTATGGGAACCACGTCGGTGTTGTGGATGTTGTTGTTGGTGATTTGTTGGATGCATCAATGAAAACAAGGGCCCCTCCAGGGCTATTCTATGTCCATGTGGGTCTCGAAACTCCATATATACAACCAGTGGGCCTTGAGACATGATCTCCTTAGTTACCCCTATGTTGGGGGTAACATATGGATCCTACTCGGGGACATGTGCTCACCATAGAGCGCATGAGAACCACAACATCTATGGTATGACCTATTCCTACTAAATATCAACAAAATATGTCAGTAATATCTAGCGTGGTGATATCACCCTTTGTCCATATATGATAAAAATCAAAATGAGGAAGAAAATATCTCTAATCTAGCATATATACAAGTGAGACAAAACGATATGAAAATGAAACTAAAACTACACTAACATGGTATGCATGGTATATACAATGGATGCAAATGCCTACCTACCTACACTTACCTGTTGGTTGAATGATAGGTATAATCATATAAACAGTGAAACCATCCTAGAAATACATTATAACACCTGCCTCTGTGCTTCATCATAAACCAAAACAATGACAAGTTGACCACAAAAATAACATGGGTTAGAACATGCACCATATCATAGGAAATCATAAAATATAACTCATGGAGGCGGGAGGGAGGGGAAAAATCATGCCATCTCACATTTCTGGAAAAAGTGCTCAATCTATCTCTGAAAAGGATCATGAAAGGTCAAAAACTTGAGAGGTTGACTCAAAGAGTCTGAAAGTTGACTAGCTTGGACCTCATCACTCCTCGAGGTTTAGAAGGGACTAATAAGAATCTAGAGGACGACCGACAACATTTTAGGGGAAATTTGAAAGACTGAGATAATAAACTTCTTAAGGCATTCAACCTACCCTTAAATTCTAAGAAAAGGCCCTGCCCTAGAGAAAAATTGAGACAAGAAGAATGTCTCCTAGTTGCATCCTTAGTGACATTGCGAGATAAAGGAAATGAAAGGAGTTGGAAAACCTTGTCACAAGTATCTTTATTTAGGCGAACCATGTCCTCGCCCTTATCAAAATCTGAGCACAACACCAATTGAAAGTCTTCTTCATAGAATAAATCCAAGTGATCAAAAGAATATTTGTCAAACTCCTCAGGGTATGACCGGAAATTATCATGAGAACATTGCATTAAGTCATCATCGGGTGTTTGGAATATATCTGTAATCATGTCATCTCCTTATTTCGAAATGTTAGAATCAATAACAATCTCATATGATATTTGTAAAGGAAACAATTGAAAATGACCTTCAATATCGTAAATGGGATCTCCATCATAGCAAACCACATCCCATTTACATCTCCCAACATGTATAAACTCATCAATATTCAACGCGCCACTCTCATTATAAAATGAAGGGACAAGTGCATCCAAAGGTTCCTCTATTTCTTCACTTTCACAATCATAGAACAAGGCATCATTAAAAACCTAGAAAGGAAAATGACTAACCATATTCTCTTCTTCTTGTGTAGGAGGAATGGAAGCTTGGATGACTTCATTAGAAGGAGGAGTGGACACCAACACTTTATCATCGTGTTCTTCAATTAAATCTTCTTTAGGAGAATTATGGGATAATTCTTGTTCCTCTTCAAGGGGATAGAAACCTTCATCATAAGTCTCTTCTTCTGTTATGTTAGAGGGTTCTTGGTATTGATCATGGTGTGCTCTCCTAAGGTATTCTACAATATCAATGGTAAACCCTTCATCCTCTAGGATTACTACGAGATTTTGAAGAACATCTTTGTATGTCTGGCACTGTGCTTTCGTGAACTCAAGAAACCTACTAATGAGGTCTATGAATGAGGATATACCCTTTGGTCCACAATAAATAATTTTACCAAAACATCCTCCGCTCCAACTTCTATCTCACATACATACTTCAAGAACTCTACAACGTGAGTAAGGGGAAGGCATCTCAATCTTGGAGAGTTTTTTGACCATCTCATATCAAAATAATGTGGGTATCCCCAAAAATTTTCAAAGTCAATAGAGGGATACATTTTCTCCCAGGGTGCCATGATTCCATTCCTTGAAAATATCACAAATTTGAGAGTAAGGTGGCACCTTGGAAAAGGTCAGTGGAGTCGTCAGATGATCTTTTTAGGATCACCAAAGTAATATAATGGAATCACCCTCAGTGGATTCACCAGGTGAGCTTGCAAAGTAAGGGCTTTGGGAAAATCTCACCAAAGATATTTCATTGAGGAAAATTGACTTGATTCTCCCCGACAACGACGAAAAAAATGTTATCGCACAATATGTACTTGCCCAAATCCCAAGTAAAGTGAAACAATATAGGCGTAACAATGGGGTGACCTATCACTGTCACCTTAAAAGGAAACCCCTTTTTGTTTATGAGTAAAATAAAACTACCTCAAGGGCGATGTCCCTAGTGACCTAAAGGGTTGGTGAAATGAGGCAAAGATGTAAACATTAACCCCCTTCTCATTGATCACTTAAGTCAAAGATATCACAAATTTTATGTCTCAAAGGGATGAAGCAAGTGTAGAAGATGAAGTGTACCTGCCCATAACAAGACAACAAGCATATATATGGCAGCTTCAAGTACAAAAATGATATTAATGCCTCAATAAGACAATAAAGTAGTGAAACATGATATGCTAACTGATATAAAACTGCAACAATAGAAAAGTTTACAACAACAATTACTAATGTGTAACAACTGCAAGAAATATTCTTCAGAAATGCTCGAAAAGACAATGAAAATATAACATTTAATTTATAGACTGATAATAGCTTGTCATGAACAAATTCTGAAGTGTTTAGCTAGCAATAAAAGTAGATAATGCAGAAAATTTGTTGCTTTAAGATGGTTGTAGCAAACAATTATAACAACAACAATAAAATTAGTTGTCTAGCGTAAGTTAGTGTTAATTTTGGTTAGTAAATACTTGAGAGCTTAAGGTTTGAGTGTTTATTTAATCAATTAACGAAAGAGAAGAGATATTAGTGCCTTTGAGGAGTTGTGGAGTCAAGAGTTTAACAACATTTACTTGGAGAAACAATGATGATTATAATTGTCTAAGTAAAAGGGAGGATCTTAGAGGAGTAGAACCTTAATTCCTCTAGGATCCAAACTTTAAGGAGGTAAGCTAACTAGAGAGTATGCACTTCTAGGCCCTAGCGCCTTCCTCTTCCTTAGACTATTGAAATATATTTAATGCAACAACAACTAGGCAATGGCTTCTAAAGTCCTAGCACTTTAGGGCTTTAGAAGCTTGTCTAGGTTAAATCACTTTAGTAAAGTATAGCAAATGAAGAGCAAAGAAGTAGAACCTTAAGTCATTTTCTCCTAGGGTTTGTTAAGCAAACAATTTCATAATATTTAACATGAATAAGAAAATATGCCATAACCATTCAAAATGAAATGAAAATTGCATATTTACTTACTTCACCAAGAATAATCAAGCATTAAAACCCTATATTTCCAAGCAAACTTCACCAAAAATGATCCAAGATGAAAGTATTTAGCCTCCAATACAAGTGCACCTCACAATTTCATCCAATAAACCCTAGAAAGGGTGCCAATTTCAGTCCTCTCTCCCTAATGGGAGAGGTATGATGAAAAATGAACTTAGGCAACCATATTTATATGGGAAATCACGGCTAATTAATCCAAAAGTTGTGTCTTTTCACAAAACAGAGCCTACGTGTCAATTTTCTCTTAAAATTCAAAATTAAATCATTTTTCACAAAATAAACCCTAAAGAGGGTGACATTAGGCCTCCTCCATTAGATGTTGAGGTCATATAGCAAAACGTTGCAGCTCCAAAGGCCCTCCTCCATGCCACACGTGTCAAAATTGCAGCCCAACATCTCTCAATGTCAAACCCTAGCCCTGGGTGACGTCATGGGGCTACTAGGGTGATGTCCAAGGCCTCCAAAGCCAACGTCCAGGTGGGGAAGGGTGACCCCTCATCGTCTAGGCTTGCCATGGTGCCTCCAAAGGCAACATCCTCTTCCTTCATTGTGCAAAATGGTCGTCATTGTCTTGCCCCAAGCCTGGGGTTTGAACGTCCATCCCTGGGCTCCAAGCCCTCTTGAAGGTCCGAATGGATCCTCTCCTCATGAATACTTGTCCACCGGGAAAATTCCTGCAAAGAAAAAAAGTACGCCCTCTAGGAGTACATGAGTCACAAGTATAATAGTAATTAAATCACATCTAATAATCAAAATACCCGAACATGTGTATTAAAACCCCCTTTTCAAACCAAAGAAAATCTCAAGGATGTTATATAATTTGTCAAATTTAGGTATGGGAAGGGTGTCAAGGTGCCTTATTGGGTCAATCACTATGAAGTCCAGGGTGTTTTCTAGGTGAAACCTATCCTAGTCATGTGTGTATGTGAAATGGTGTGGGGTAAACCTTTGGGCATCAAGTTCATGGAATACAAGGATTTGTATTGTCTTACCTATGGGTGCCTTTGTGGCGGGTGAGCTGCCCCTTGTCCTCAATGAAATTTTTCCAAGCCCATTTGTTTTCCATTCTTCTTGTTAGATTTTTCTTTCATGTTTCAGGGAATTAGTTGGAAGCCATTGTCCTGGCTTGGTGTCCAAATACGACGATGTCATTCACAAATACCTCGTGGAACTGAGAAGGTTGGCTTGTGATGAGACCCCCTTTCCCTCAGTCATGTAACTGAGAGCCACTACCATGGATTGGTGACCAGATGATGGTAATGTCATACCGTTAAATACCTATGACCTTGATAGGTTGGCTCGTGATGAGACCTCATATCCCCCAACTAACACCTTGAGTATTCATTATCATTCATTTTGTGGGTCCCCCATTTCTTACAAAGAAGCATTTCATTGTTTTCTTGGGGATCCCTAGGTGAATCATCTCAAAGGTTTTATGATTGGATTTTATCTTTTTCCAGCTATTTTTACCCTCTGAGCCTTTAGCCCCTTCTTCCCTTGAGGTAAGGTACAATCCCTTCTTGGGTCAATACACCTGAAGATCCCAAAAGGATAGGGATATGGAGGTAAACATTATGGAAAGTGACAAGTATGGTAGGGAATGGAGGATGAGTTTTCAAGGAACCACCCAGTAGAAACATATTCTCTAGGGCAACCAACTTACTAGGACACAATGACACCCCCCTTAGGTTTAAATAAGGCAAAGAGCATAAATTCCAAGAAAATATTCTAAAATAAAGAAAGATCCTTTACAACATGTTCAAATGCTTTAAATATTAGAGTGATACATACCATGATACCTAGACTCATTACCTCATGGATCAAGAACCACTACCTTATGGGAATTAGGCTAGTGTGGTGGATGTTGTTGTTGATGATGTGTAGGATGCATCGATGAAAAAAGGGCCCCTCCATGGGTATGCTCTGTCCATCTGGCTCTCAGCACTCCATGTCTACAAACTGTGGGACTTGAGACATGATCTCCTTAGTTACCCCTAGGTTGGGGGTAACAGACCCCATGCATATATCAAAGAGCTATAACAACTGATACTCCCTTGTTCTTAGGACACAATAGTTTTTCTCCATTGCTCCAAAGATAGATCCAAAATTTAATTCACCAATTGAACCTCTAGAAAGATCCTCCATGACTCATGAAGAATATGAGGAGATACATAACCAACTATCCAAATTGAACAATAAAACTGATGAATTGAATGAGAGGTCAATGAAAAAGGTTTATTTCATGAATACTTAAACATAAATGGAAAGAACGATGGATGTTAATAAGGAATAGATGAAAAGAACAATGGAACAGTTGGAACAAAAAATGGATGGAAAGATGGAACAAATGGAACATAAGATTGTGGAATCCTTAAATGGGAGGTTCCCTAAAATTGATAAGGTGTTTGAAGGGACTCATGAAAATAAAGGTAGTATTTAGGTTGAAAAACTTTCAAATAATAAAGAATTTTCCAAGGTAATTTAACTCCAGTAATGGAGTTACTTATGGATGGTCTCCAAAAGGAGTGAACCTTCCCAAGGCTGAATTAAGGAAGTTCCATGGAAAAGGTATTTACCTGGGTGAACCAAACAAAACAATATTTTAAACCACATAATATTATGGATATGTTATGGCAAACAACCCGCCCTTTATTTTCTTCTATGGTTGATCGAAAATTAGGGTCCATTTTTATTTTAATGTTGATTCTCCCTTTATTTTCATTTGAATTTGTCTTATTTGATTGGTTTTCTTATTAAATGGATCGTTTTCTTTTCACTAGACATTCAAACATCATCATAAATCGATTAATGATGAGGATGTTCCTAATATTAATTCCTTGTGTTTACTTTAATTTTGATTATTTTTAATATTTCAAATTTCATGATTTTAAGCATAAAATTAAAATATGATTATGAGGAATATTTTTATACCATTTTATCGACAATTGTGTGATTATTAATTATTTTGGAGTTAATTTCCTCAAATTTGCATAATATCCTCAATTTCAAAACCTAATGTCCAGTTAAGTTATACATTTATGCTTTATCTAGAAGGTATGATATCAATTAGACTTGATTTTATTAATTTTGGTTAATTAAGATCTGGTGATCTTGTAGTTTATATTTTAATAGATTTTTGTTATTAATTTAATTTATTTTTTTTACAAGTGTCTATGATAGATCTGCTATTCAAGTTCAATTTCCAAATATATCTTTCCGTTGGGATTTTTCATCTCTACAAGGAATAATGCTTGGGCAAGATCAAATTGAAAGTTCACATCAGTTTCAGGAGGTGATCCCCCATTCTTCTTCCTGAACAAAAAATGAGGAATCTCTTCAAACTATTGAAAACCCACTTCCAAAATGGGTCTATTTGCTTAACCTCCAAAGGATTTCCTCCGAAAGTGAACAAATTGGGAGAAATTGTGATAAGACTAACACATGTTTTCCCATATTGGAAATGCATCAATCTTCAGGAGGCGATCTTGTAGATTCAATCCCGACATCACAATCAATAATGTGAGGAAAAGTTTTGAAACCCGCTTCCAAAAAAAACATATTTAATTAACCTATAGAGGATTTTCTCATAAAGTGAAGATATTTGGAGCAATCATGATCTGAGTGAGTCGGATTAGATTTTGGGTCAGTTTCAGGAGGCTATCTTCAAACTTAGATTATGTGCAAACCAAGAGGAATATGGAAACACGGTTGAAAACCCACTTCATAGACAGGGTCAATTACATTATTGTAAAAGGATTCACCCGTTAACTGAACCGTTTAGGAGAAATATTATCAGGAAGGAGGCAGACCAGATTTGTTGTTATGTCAGCTCACATGAAGCAATTTTGCAGGTTGATTTATGGGCGATCAGTGATGAATCTATTCAAACGTTTGAAACCCACCTCAAAAACATGCCTATTTACCTTATCTTAAGAGTATTTGTGAAGAGGTTGAACCGTTTGGGAGATATGATGCGTTTTTTGGATGGGCTTTATCTAGAATTAGCATTTTGCTAATTTTGTAGTTGATTCTGTTCTAAATTCTATAGTTGATTCTTGAGAAAATTTTGACAGACTCGAGAAGGATTCAACCTGGGTGGAAAAAACTATATAAAACTATGATTATTCTTGTGTAATGGGGGTTCTATATCTAAAACTGGAGAGAACTGTATGACAACTTTTAGAGCTAGTAATAATAAGTTTTCATTTCATTACACTGTTGTATTTGATTTGCAGACTTATTTCTTTGATGATATTTTTTCATTTTGGTTTGAATTATGTTTCATTAGTGTATTGGCAATTGATATGAGCACTATTGTTGATCTCATTTGTTTTATGTTGGTGAATGTTTTTTTAAAGCTATCTTTGCAGGGTCGCACATGATTTGAACCAAGATTGATTATGACTTCATGGAGATTAGTTTGTAGTAATTAATAAATATTTATTCATTATTTTCAAACTTGTCTTGATCTCCCTTTATATTGAATTAAAATGAACTATTTCATTAGTTCAATATAAATCTCACAATGAATTCATTTTACATGATTGTATTTGGGTATATACATGAGTTTTCTGATAACTATTTATTAGAATTATTTCATTGTGTATCTACTTGAACAACCTATAAATCCTTGAGCTTTTTTGATGAGTTGTAGGTCCACCTTAACCCCAATTACAATTATAGTACTTCCCTCTTCTTATTAGATATTATTTCTCTTAATTAGGAGTAAGGCTATCCTTCTCCTGATTGAGACAGGTTTTCCTTTTTGTTAACTTGCATCATAGATTAAAGCTACATTTGCATTTAAGTCCATAAAGTCTCATTTTGCAGGAGCGAAATCCATTGTGGCATAGCTCAGCCCTTGTGTCAGCCTTAGGGTTTCTTTCTTGCAAGCATGTTGCAAGAGAGTAATCCCTTTCCTTCTGTCTACTCATAAAAGAAAGCAACAATATACATTAGCGGATAGAAGACTATATAAAATAGTCCAGATTAGATTAACATTAGATTAGGCTAATCTTAGGACAAGGGTAACTGGAGACCCATATAACCAGTTGGAATAACCATCTCAATGGATAAGGGTCTAATTGGGACCCTGACTGGGTGATCTCCCTATGATGTTGAACATATTGATTTTTTGCCATCAACATTTTTTGTGCTAGAAGGAGGGCTATCGATGATTGTGCATAATAATTTGATTCTTGTTTGAGCTATTTGTTTTAACATCATTATTCATTTTTAATGGCTCCTAAACTTCCTATTTGGAGTTGTATTTATGGATGAGCATCAAGTACTCCAACAAAGGTTATAAATTACTTTTCAAAGGTAAAATTTAATGGTTAGTGTAAGTCTTGTGCATTTAATCATGTTCATCAATTTGTTTTGAATTGTAAAAATTTTGATATTGATGAGGGTGTTATGTGCAAGATATTTACTCTCACCTTAACAGGCCAAGACAAACACTGGTGTAGATAGTTTTGGTAGGTATCTAGGATGAGTTCACTTGAATGTTCTTGAATAATTTCAATAGTATCACTGTGATCGGGTTTGCCTCGAACTTGAGAACTTGTGAAGAATTGAAGGTGAGTTCTATGACAATTTTTTTCTTAGATTCAAATTGATTTTCTTTAAATTTCAAGTTGATGGTTTACCTTCTATGCATGAATTAATAGGGTAGTTTAAACACATTCTTTCACTTCCTTGTATTAATCATAACGATTCAGAAAATTTAACTTTTTTTAGTGTATTTTCTACTATTGATGAATCTGTTACTTCTTATGACATAACTAAACCTGTTATAACAGCCAATTCATAAATTATTAAGGAACAATTTCAGGAAAACACAAATTCATCTAGTGAAATGATAATTCATCCTGAAAATGTTTCAGATCTCAACACAATTGTTTTTTTTCCATAATGATGACAGTTGTTTCATTAGAAGTAATTTAACTGGTATTTTTTATATCATTATTAGTGATTCTTAGCGTTGCATTTCACAACATCTTGATAATTATTTTCATGAAGGAAAATCTTTATCCAACCAAATTAATCCCTTACCTGAAAGTGATACTTCTGCTGAAGAAAATGATGGAGAAATGATATTAGAAACTCAAAAACAAGTTTTTAACGATAATGATCATTTCGAGAACAAAGAGACATTTAGTTGTATCTGTTCCAATAGTCATTTTTCATTATACCCTGATATTTTTGCTGACATGAATTTGTTTGATAATCATTTAAGATTTCCTCTTCATTTAAATGAAATTTTACAAAACAAAAGAACCATCATAAGTCAAACAGATTTTGTATCTTTTAATCATTATTATTAGAGTAATGAGTCATTAAATGATCATTTTTCCGATAATTTTCATACTTGTTCATCATCTTATGTTTCTGGTTCTGATCTAAAGGAAAATAGTCAAGGTAGTGAATGTGAAATCATTTATGATAGTGATCTAGAGGTTGGGGATAGTAAGGCACTTCACCCTAGGTGATGGTTATGTCAGGCCCTTGTATTCTCAACCCTCATGATCAATCTAAATTTCAAGATGTAGGATATCCTTTTACTGATCATATTACAACTTTGTCTCACCTTGATTCTTCTCATAATGTTTTCAAAATTAAAAAGCTAAATTCCATGCCTATCTACGATTCTAATGACATCACTCAAGTTCATATTTCTTGTCATGATCTTCAACTTTTTGGACAAGAAGATGCTAGCATTAATTTTGATCACATTGTTTCAGGTACTACTTGTGTGAAAGAAATTCTTGAAAATGAATTCCAACTGTCTTGTAATAACAGTGCAAATAATAGTGTAAATAAAAATGCATTATTTGAATATGGCTTCCTTTCTCCCTCTCATTTTAACATTCTCCAATCCATAACTGATTCCCATGATTATTTTTATGATCCAATAAATATATGGTTGGAGAATTGCTTGAAGGAGAGATCTCTTGTAAATAAAATTTTATGTTTTGTTTTATTAGGTACTAATGTATATAATAAATGTTACTTTTCTTTTAGATTAGTTATATTTTTATCTTTATTATTATTACTAATGTTTGACATGTATATATATGCAGGTATCAAAGAAATTGAATGGCTCCACTAGAAATATGACTATACTTAGTCATATTTCTCTCCTAAATTAGAGTAGGAGTAGGGCTAGTTTACCTTAGGTTTTACTTTATTGTAAGTTCAGATTCAATAAACTGATGATCTTAGGCGTATGTGAACTTCATTAAATCTGCAATTTCTTCATGTTTTATTTTTATCATAGGAAGAAGTTACATCTTCATGGCAAGTCTCATATGTTTATGTTCATCCTTAACTTTTTTCTTTTTGTTTTTAATTTCAATCTTATTTTAGTTTTTGTTGATGTAGGCTCTGTTCTTGCAAGCCTTCAAGAATTTTCAGGAAGTCTGTCATTTATGCTTGCTTGGAATTTACTCTCATTGTTCTACCTGCTTCCGAGTTAGACAAACAATGATGATGTTGATCAATTTGCAAATAAGCTAAATCATGGAGTCTCTAAACCTATACTTTACTTTCATTTAATATCGTTATAAGCTTCATCTTTATTACCTCATTGTTAATATTTTTCCATGGGGGCTTAATTTTGAAACAAGTCATTTGTATGGCGAGGGAAATCTGATTTAACTTTATTTTTTAATCATCATTGCTGCCTAGATTTTGAATTTTTGGTTTGTATAAAAAGCCTAATTATCTTCAACTTTGTAATATTTAACTTGTTAAGATCTCAACTTTAGTCAGATAAACATGCTTTCAGCACATTCATTATTTTGTTGAGAGATACTTTCATAAGTTGTCTTGTTGGAGTTTATTTTTAAAACTGGAGTTTTATTTATCTTTTCTTTTAGATTTTTACATTTTCTTTCTTTGTTTGCAATGATTGAAGTTTTTTGTTTTTGGTTTGTTTTGTTTGATATGGGGAAATATTTCTTATCCAACATTGGTTATCCTACATGGGGAAATATTTACTCTAGCCTTTCATTAGGATTTCATATATCTAAAGGTTATCATTATCAATTTTTCACCTTCTCTTACATTAACCATTAGCCATGGGGAACATTAAGATGTGTTTCAAGTATTATAAACTTACCTTTATAAGGAAATAATTTCCAACATTCTTTACTTTGAATCCCTCCCATCCCCTCCACATATAAAATCCTCTACTTGGGTAGATAAAGAGAAACTAGTGGGGTTAAACTTAACTGGTATTGCATCCAGTCCTTTAAGTAAAAACCTCCTGTACCACCCCGCTCTCTTCACTCAATTGCTAAAATCAATTTTCCAAATATATTTATCAAAAGGGTGGCATAAGAGAGTTGAAAGAACATACGTGTGGGAAATGTGTGTAAACCCTCCAAGGTACTGAATAGACTCGTTGGTAGTGAGTAGATGCACACATGGTACCAAGACAACTTCATCGAGGTACTGAACAGGCATGCTTGCAGCGAAGCAATGTCGGGAAAAGAGGAAATTTTATAACAGATGCATACTAATACTTAAAGTCTCCTAGTTATTTTTGTTGTCCAAAAGTAGAGATGTAATTTAAAGTTAATAAATTTTCCCTTTATATTGAATTAAAATGAACTATTTCATTAGTTCAACATAAATCTCACAATGAATTCATTTTACATGATATATTTGGGTATATGCATTAGTTTTTTGATAACTATTTATCATAATTATTTCATTGTGTATTTGCTTGAACAACCTATAAATCGTTGAACTTTTTTGATGATTTGTAGGTCCATCTTAACCCCAATTACAATTACAATCATTCCCTCTTCTTCTTAGATATTCTTGCTCTTTATTAGGAGTAAGACTATCATTCTCTTGATTAAGATAGGTTTTTCTTTTTGTTAATTTGCATCATAAATTAAAGTTTCATTTGCATTTAAGAACATAAAGTCTCCTTTTGCAGGAGCGAAATCCATTGTGGAATAGATGAGCCCTTGTGTCATCCTTAGGGTTTCTTTCTTGCAAGTATGTTGCAAGAGAGTAATCCATTTCCTTCTGTCTACTGATAAAACTAGGTAACAATATACATTAGTGGATATAATGTTGTGTAAAATAGTCAAGATTAGATTAACATTAGATTACGCTAGTCTTAGGACAAGGGTAACTGGAGACCCATAGAACCAGTGGGAATCACCATTTCAATGGATAAGGATCTAATTGGGACCATGATTAGGTGATCTCCCTATGATGTTGAATATGGTCATTGTTTTCCATCAACGGGATGTGTTGACGGGCGTAAGTGACACATTGTCAACTGGAAGGATAGATCCGGATCGAGGTTGTCTAATTAACCCAAGCCATTTGGTGTGATCTATCCTGACGGGTTTAATGGCTCTGTTAGCCAACTAAGGTCCTAAAATAATGAAATAAAAACTATCATAAAGCTATAACTACGATACTATGTACAAGAATCTAATTATTTACAAATGATAAACAGAAACATAAATATGAACAGGATATTTACAATTTGCAAGTTTTGGTGGATGTCTTGTGAAATAAATGTTTTTGTAATACTTTACGAAGTAGATAAAGAAAGCACATATTTTTTATAGTTTCTATTTAATAATTTAAAATCTAAGAACTCAAAAGATACTGATAACACATAATCTAAAACAAGAACAGAATAATAGTCACAACCAATTTAAATTGTCTTATTTCACTAATAAACTAATAACAAAAATTGAATGTGAATACCACTAACCTGATATTAGTCTCATACCGTGTCTATATCCCTATGCAATCCAAACTTCCAACTATCTTTCCTGTGAGAGAAATCTGTAACAGGCTTGTGCTGACATCTCCAGAATAAACTCAAGGTGTTTTTGGGAGCAAGGATATAAGAACAGAGTAATAACATATAGATCTAGTGACCTTACAATGATGAATGTTTACAGTAAAAGAAATTTTAATGTGAAGCATTCATATGATACATCAACTTAACAACAAGCATAAATCAGTGATATTAAAGTGAAATAACGATCACAGATATAATATATGAAACAACAAATTATAGACAAGTTTTAAAGCGTTGAATAAAATGAAACATTATATGTTAATAAGACTAAAGTTGTATAACATATTAATATCCCAAAATATAAGAAGCAAAACATAAATGGAACAGTGTCACGCTAGTCTAAAGCCGAAATGTGAACAACTTTTCCATATAGTCTTGGGAATTACATGTCCATGATGTGTTCCAAAAAGACCACCTTTCACTAACAAAAGTGAACAGTATTTAAAGTAATCCAAGATCCAAATACTCATATCTCACAGGATAGAGTTGAATCTCCCAAAATCAAGTAATATTACAAAACTAGTGGATTGGAAACCACTCTTGGTCAGTCGACGTACTCTATCGGCTGACCAACACACTAATTCCTTAGGTCGACTAGACTGCCCTAGCCCACATGGTTAGCCAAAAATTAAATCAAAGTTTTTATAAAACATAAATAAGGAGAAACTACTAGTCATTTAGGTGTATAATTGAAAATATTTCCTTCAAGTAATCAGCAGCAGAATTTCCCATTTCCTGAGAATAGCAAAACCAATTTTATATATTAGAAAAACAATTGCTAATCACTAATTATTATTATTAGAACGACTAGCTAAAGAATCGAAGATTCTGTAGCCAGTCTTTATTTTAGTAAATGAAATCACAATTCAAAACTACTTATTTCGACTTAGATAACAAAATCAAACGAAATCACAACAAAACGTTTTACCATTAAAAATCTTCCAAAGAGGGATCAGACAATTCAGAGTTTATAATTTCCTTGAGACTGGTCGCATTCTTAATGACTATGTTTCAAGATCTCTTGATACGTTTAGTCTCCCTCTCTGCATGTGCCTTGAGATAAAGGTTTTCTTGCTTCAACAGATCATTCTGAGCAGTCAAAGTTTTAATTTGGGCATGTAAGAGAGGAACATCGGTATAGTAATGCTCAACCCAATCGAGATAGCCATCACAGTGTACAGGGGAGATGGAAGATTGACGAGGGACACAATCGACCAAGGCGGCTTCAGTCTTACCCGTTGTTTGCTTCAGATCTTTCCTAATACCCGAGAATCCTTCTTTACCCTTAAGGCATGGTGGTAAATTTGTCACGAAATCATATGGTTCGGTATGAATGATAACCTCCCTCCTGGAACCCTGAATTTATGGATCTTCCCGAGTTAGAAAATCCTCTATCTCGGGATCTGAACCCTCATCAATCTCGATCGGATCAATCGAGCTCAGATGAGTATCATTTTGGTTCCTTAGTTTACTAGATATTAGAGGACCCGCTTTCTTAGGTAGATCAATGTATTCGGATGTAATAAAGGTCAATATTAATAAGACCTTTCAATAAAATATAATAAGGCGGATGTAAGAAGACCTAATAGAAGCTTCCGCTTCTAGAAGGATCTTCCTCTAGATGCTTCTTTTTAGTATA
>ML802832.1:0-30293 GCA_009831015.1 Picea engelmannii | reverse complement strand
GTGAACATTGCTATCTGATTCAAAGTGCTATTTCTGTTGCTATTTCGTGAATCATTTCTGTGTATTGTGAAGATTATGCTGGATATTTTACTGTTATTCTGTTATTTCTAGCATTTCGTTTCTGTTCTGCATATTTTATATATATGGTATCTTGCACGAAGCCATTCCTCATCAAAAAGGTCTCCCAACTATCACCTATGGTCGACAGATGATACATCAACAAGATTTTAACCAATCCATGGTGGAACAGGCTAGAATTGATACCCTGTCATTTGTAAGCTTGGACATCTTATAGAGGCTCCTCAATAAGTAAAAGGGCATATTTAAATCAAAACCTAAGAAATTCATGACCAAACAGATATGGTAGAGAAAGACCAGTCTGTATCGTCCTTCGCACGTAACAAATTGTTTCATAATTAACAATAAACTATGTCATCTAGGTTTTAACAAAGTGATAGGAATACCTTTTACACAACAGTTGGTTTTTCGGGAGGTCATAAACAAATTCCATGAGACTTCTTCTATCCTGGTGCTTTTAAACCATCTCTCACCCTTTGAAGGGAGCCCTGTTGCTTTGTTGACAAAATATTCTGTCAATTCTAATTGTACGTCTCCAATCTTAGCTCTGAAACCGTCAAAGGTTCGTGCGAAGGATTCTGCTACCTGAAGATTATAACCCTCGAATTTTTTGAGGAATACATCCCAACCATGCCCCTTTAGGTCATCGCTAGCATCATCATGGGATAATAAGGCTTGGCATCCGTTCGGCTCTATGCGAAGGACAGGTGCCATGACCACTGTAACCAAGATGCAACAGAGATCACTCAGAATAGTTTTAGGTTCCAATCGTGCGAGCAACAGAAACAAGTCTGAATGGAGAGTGGAGACACGAAAATAGCAGAGTCTATGGGTTATCATAAATCGGATAGTGAGAACGAAAACAAGAGGGTTCATTATATTCCTTACCATCTCTCGCGATGAGTGCCAAAACTACAGAGTATAAAACCCTATGCAGATAATGAATAGCTTCATTAATGTTTTGAGCCAGCAAGGTAAGGCGAAAACGCAAGTACAACAGGTCTATACTCATTGGTATGAATGTTGATATGACCATTGAAATCATGAGAAGAATATAAAAAATCAACCAAGGCTCTTCATGTATCAAAACAATTTGACAATGAACTATCGAACCATTGAATTCATAAGGACCATATTAAAACAAAAAAAATTGAAAATAGATTAATCAACCATTTCATAAGATTTGAATTTCAATTACATATGGGTGGTTTTTTAAAAGATATTTCTAAGGCACAAAAATTGTTAAACCAAGCCAAGTTTTATGTTTAATTCATGCTTACAGTCATGAATTAAAAATAAAACAAACGAAAATGCATGCGATAAATAATTCAATAAGGTAATCTTTAATCCAACAATCAATTTGAAACTCAGAAAAAATGTTTACAAATTTGAGGTGATGGCAGCGACGAAAAAGTGTAATTTATTTTGATCGTGTTAAATATCAAAATCATGTGTGGCTGCAAACAATGGCGACGTACTGGGAGAACCAGTTATCTCTGCATCACCAGAAAATTCATGTTAAGGTGAATCAGAAAGAATGACTTTTTAAGAAACAATTGAGAATAGGTCAAGCATCCTGATCAAAACTCAGAAAATAACATAGTCTAGCATCATATGTGTTTCTGTCAAAAATGCAATCTGGTGTCAAATCTAGATTACAAGTGAAACGATTTTTAGGCAACTGACTCCGATACTGTTGACAGGGCCACTGTTGTCAGCAGGCGTCCATAGCCTCGGCAGGGATGTCATTTAACCCACTCTAACACCTTTGTTCTATCCAAGAGTTGTCCATTCATGATAAATAACATCTTTACTTTTGATCAATTCAAAAGGAGATACCTGAATATTTTCTTAAATCCGACATTGCTTTGCTACGAGCAGGCTTGTTCAGTACCCCGACGAAGTTGCCTTGGCATCATGCATGCATTTACCCACTGCCAGCAGACCTGTTCAGTGTCTCGATGGGTTTACAGACACTTCCCACACCTTGTAGTGCTTTCAACTCTCTAGTATTTGTTTACAAATTTACATAAACTTTATGATATTCAAAAGAGCGGGGTGATGCTAAAAATCTCAGATTTTGAAAACAAAACTTGATCTTTTACAACTTATTTTCTTGTTTGACGACCTTTATCATGATCTGAACACTTAAATTTTTGTTAAGAAACCATCTCGAGGACAGGAAGGTATAATCGAGTTGTTTTCCTTAAAATAGGGACAATGTTAAGAGTTTTATTAATGATAATCGTGTCGTCTCATAATTTTAGAGAGAAACCATGAACATTGTTTTGAACATAAATTTACTTCTGTTGATCTGAGTTTTAGCATTCACAGTACTGGTGCTTTTAGGAGTTGTCAGCTATTGCTAATGAATGAAAATTATGATTTCCCAAACATTTTTAATTGAAAATAAATCAAAATCAAGCAAAATGAAAAGAACCAAAATAAAAATAAATAAAAACAGAAAAGAAAATTAAAAAAAAACAATATGTACAAAAGGTGGATCTGAAATCATTAGATGAAATATCTTTTGAAATCCTGGCCATTCACTGGGAAAGTGTCTGGTTGTCCCTCCAAATTATGCAGATGGAAAGAGCTGGGACCCAATTTTTCAGAAATTACAAATGGTCCCAACCACAGATTTTGGAACTTCGTGTGTTCCTCCTTTCCCTCGTGAGATTTGTCCCACTTGAGAACCACGTCTCCGACATCGAAATTATTATTTGAAGAAGAATTTGAATCAAACCATATTTTTACAATTTGTTGATGTTGATCCAGTTTCTGTGTTGCTTGTGTTCTTACTTCCTCTAATTTCAATAAGGTGTTTATTCGATTTTCTAGAGGAGGGAACTCCTCTTCTTGAACTTTCTGCGACAGTTGCAGTGAGGGAAGTAAAACATGTGGAGGGAGAATTGCTTCTTTTCCGTAGACGAGAAAGAAATGAGAATTACCAACAAAGGATTTTGGGGTTACCTTATCAGCCCAAAGTGCATTATGCAGTGCATTGTGCCAATTTTTGTGATTTTCTGAAACTGTCATTTTAATATTCTTGATTAAATTTTTGTTCGTTGATTCTGCTAGGCCATTTCCTTGAGGGTAGTAGCTTGCATAATACTTCAGTTTAATCCCTTTTTCGAAAGCGAAAACATTCATATCAAGGGATGAAAAGTAAGAGTCGTTATCAAAGACCAAACATTTGGGAATGTCGAATCGAGCAATGATATGAGAGTTAAGGAAAGATACTACCCGATTTGTGTTCACCACTTTCAAAGGTACAACCTCAGACCATCTAGTAAAATAATCCGTTGTTGTAACGATATACGTGTGATGTTGTGAAGAAGAAGGATTAATTGATCCTATGATGTCAAGGCCCCATTGTTGAAAAGAAGAATCTACAGTAACAGGCTGCAAAGGGAATGCTTCATTTTTCACCCGTCTTACAACCTTTTGGAAGATTATGCATTTACGACACAACACATGGGCGTCTTTAAACAAAGTTGGCCAATAGTACCCAGCTCTTAGTAGTTTGTGAGCAGTGGTATCTCCATCGAAGTGACCACCGGCTTCACCTGCATGAAGTTCAGAAAGCACTTTCTCTGACTCTTCATTTTCTAAACAATGCATAAAAACACCATCAAAGTTCTTTCGAAATAATACATCATTGATTAACTTGAAAGATGTAGATTTTAGCCTAAGTGCTCTTATATTTTTAGGATCAAGATTACAGGGAGCAAATCCATGTGCCAAATAAAAGTTAATGTTCTCATACCAAGAATTGACAGTAACTTGTGCACAACTGATTTGTTTTTCGTTATGTTGATTTATAGTTAAGGTGTTGATTTGACTTTCCTGTTCTTCAAATGAATCAATCACTAGTTTACATAGGCCTTGACCTCTAACAATCTGTGCAAGGGTTATTTCGAGGTCATATTCCTGTAATGACATCATCCAATTTTCCCTTTTATCACCCAGTTCTTTTGTACTAACAGGTTTCTTACAACTGGGTAAGGAACGATAACTTTGGTTCTGGATTTCAGCAGGTATGACCGGAAGTGTTTCACTGCTTTAAAAATAGCATATGCTTGTTGATATATTGATGGGTAGTTAAGATTTTCTCCTTTGAAATCTGAGCTCATGAAGACAATGGGTATCTCATTTCTTTCAGCATTCTTCTGCGTTAACACAGCAGCATAATATCGTTCAGAAGAAAAGGTATAAAG
Organism: Picea engelmannii; assembly: GCA_009831015.1. Taxonomy (NCBI): domain Eukaryota; kingdom Viridiplantae; phylum Streptophyta; class Pinopsida; order Pinales; family Pinaceae; genus Picea; species Picea engelmannii. Next base: position 25,995 of record ML802832.1, on the reverse strand, counting down.
AGTGAAATCCTGAGAAAAATCGAGACTCATCAAGGAAGGGGCTTCTATTATTTATTTTCTAATTGAATCAAAGGCTTGACTTTCTTATGGTCCCCAACGGTACAAAACATCATTTTTAATTAAATTATATAATGGTCTTACCATTTTTGAGAAGCTTGGGACAAATCTTCTAACGAAATTAATCTTGCCCAAAAAGGACTGCATGGCTTTTTTAGAAGAAGGAGGGGGAAGCTTAGCAATAGCTTGGGTTCTTTTAGGGTTAATAATCATTCCATCCTTAGACACTATAAACCCAAGAATTTTACCTTGCTCTACTGCAAAGACCGATTTCTTAGGGTTGAGGGATATGCCAAACTTGCGACATCATTCCAAGACAACCCTAAGGTGAGACAAGTGATCTTTCTTATTTTTAGAGAATACGGTGGCATCATCAAGGTAGAACATGACTGACTGGTTAATGAGGCTATGGAAATCAATGTCCATTTCTCTCTGGAAAGTGGTGCCGACGTTTATCAGTCCAAAAGGAATTTTCTTGTAGGCATAAGTGCTCCATGGGGTGCGAAAGGTGGTTTTGAGTTGATCTGAGGGAGACATGAGGACTTGGTTGTATCCCAAAAAGGAATCTAGTAAAGATAGTCTTTCGAAACCAGACACCTGTTGTAGAATTTGTTCCATTGGAGGAACATGGTAGTTATCTTTATCAGATGCTCATTTGAGGTTTCGAAAATCGACATAGAGTCGAATTTCACCACTTTTCTTCTTTATAGGGACTAGATTAGACACTCATTGTGTGTGCCTTACTAGGAAAATTATATTTGCAGTTATCAATTTATTTAGTTCCTTTTTAACAGTGGGTTCCAATTTAGGGTGCATCTTCCTCAATTTCTATTGAAAAGGCTCTGTTTGGGGTTTCATGGGGATGACATGTTGTATGATATTGGGGTCAAAAAATTTCAAGTCATCATACGTCCAGGAAAAAAAGTATTTAAATTCTTTAACAATTTTATAAAAGAAGATCGTTCTTGCTGGGAACATCTTGTTCCCAAATTAATATTTTGAGGATTTTTCTTTGTTCCTAAATTAACCGTTTCATAAATCAAAGAAGAACTGTTCGTTTTACAATTTACTGTCCCTCTAAATTTATCATGCAAGTCATAAAATTTATCTAGTCTTACAACAGATCTGGGGATAGAGTTTACTAGATTAGATGTCAATTCAGGAGATCTAGGATCTGATATTACCGTGAAGTTTCAGAGGTTTTCATCGTGAGTGTCTTCATCAATGATTGCACCTTGGAAAGTATCTTCCATATGTAGGAAGTTGATAATCTGTTGGTCATCATCGAATACTCTCCAATTTTTTATGTTATCTGGGATCGACGGCCTGAACAATAATTCAATTGAAAACGAATTAGGGGAAAAACCTTCAGTGGGCAGTAGTTTAGAAGAAACATTGGCCAATAAATCATCTTCTGAATTACTTAATCTAGGAATGAAATTTATGTTAAATGCTAAAAAAAATTGCATCAAACTCCATACCTCAGTTTGGTATCTTTTCAAATGTGTTGATAAGCAATGTATGGCATTTCTTACCTACTTAACCACGATTTCTGAATCACCAAATACCATCAAATTCTTCACGTCCATATCCAAATCTTTCCTAAGTCCTTGTAGAAGTGTTTCGTACTCGACGGTGTTATTAGTGCACTCAAACTCTAGCCGGCAATCAATAAAAGTCTTATTACCTGCAGGATCAATGAGCACACAACCTACACCTACTCCTTTTTTGGATTTGGATCCATCAAAGTACAATGACCAGATTTGGGCTTCGTCAACAGTACTTGGCAAAGTTGATGTTTGAGTATAGGTCATAACTTCCGATTGCTGCCCAGGATCAATAATAGGAGAAATTTTGGTCTTGAAATTACCTAAGAAGGTATTCATTCTCTGCATTTCAAATGAATTAGAAGATGCAGTGAAAGGTTCATTTGCATCATTTAGATCCATCATGGTATGCTTAAGATCGCATTCTCGGTTTATCCTGATTTTGTTGGGCTGTCCATTTTCAGGTAACCACAAATGAGACCAATCTGTGGCAAAGTAACCATGCCACTGTTCTGACTAGTCCCTGCTTAAAAACAAACCATAAACTTCAGGGATATCAACAATGATAATGTCAATTATTTTATGAACCTTGGGATTGGAAGATAATCTAACCAGAACATTCTTAAGCTCACCAATTACTTTAATGTTTATTCGATCTAGCTAAATGATCTTGAGATCAGAAGGTTTAACTTCTGCATTAATTTTTTGACAAACAAATAGAGGCATCACGTTTGACGATGCACCAAAATCGACCATGCAATTATGTACATTCCTATTAAAAATTTCAAAGGTTAACAAAAAAGGCAGGACATTTTTCTGAGTGTTAACAACAGAATTCTGTTGATTTTTAGTTGTTGTCCCTAAAACAATTTTATCTACATTTGCTACACTTTTTCCTGCTAAATCTCTTTTATCTGGAAGTTCAGATGTTGTTTTAGTTGGGATTTCTTTGGTTGTTTTTGAGCCAATTCTGTCGATTTCTTGTTGCTGGGATCGTTGTTTTTACTGTTTTCGGCGATATTTTAAAGCATTTTCTGCAAAATAGGGGGAAATTTCAGTAGCTCGAAAACATAAATATTAGCTCTCAGTTTTTTTAGATCTTCAATCAAATCGTATTCTAAAACTGGAGCTGCTAAGCTCTGTTTAATTTCAGTTTTCTTTGAATGTTTTGGAAACACATTTTTACCGACTTTAGAAGGGGATTTGTTTTTCATTTTGCTTCTTGTGTTGTAGGGGTGAACAGTTTCAAAATTTGCTTGGAAAATATTGTCCGAGAAGTGATCGAAGATAGTAGGAGATTATTCTTGCTCTTCCGGTTCTTGTTCCTCAACTATGTCTTCAGAATTTTCGGGAGGGGTAGAGGCAGAATTATCATGTGCTTCTAACATGATTTTCAAAATTTATTGTAAACTTTCGAGATTTAGACCTTTAGTGGTCGGGTTTGGTCGGTTGGGAGGAAAAGGTTTTCTAAAAGGAGGTTTAAAACTTCCTTTGCTTGTTGATGCCTCCTTGGTTGATCTCTTCAAGTTAACTACCTGATTGGACAGTTTTTGAAAATCTTTCTGCAAGCTTTCTAAGTCTAAAGTTTCCGGTTGATTTTTAGTTTGAGGAGGCCTAGTAAGGATCTCTATTTTCTTTTTAGAGGATGAAGTTGTTTCAGCTACACTACTAAGATTATCTTTCAGGCTCAAAATATCATTTTCAATTTGGCTTGCCTCCTCAAAGGCTTCAAGCAATGTGTTCTTTTTAGACCTTTTGACCCATATGGCTATATTATTGTGCAAGGATTTAGCATAATATGCAACGATTAAACTTTCAGCGGGCATTGAATCTACAGGGATTTTATTATTTAAAGTAAAAAAACTTTGGCTAAAATCTTTCACTTTTTCCTTAGGATACATTTTTAAGCTGGAAATTTCCATAATCAAGACTTCCAGAGATTTATAATCTCCGAATTTTTCCAAGAAACAAGTTTCAAACTTGTCCCAAGAGACAAAGGTTTGGGGTTGTTGAGAAAAATACCATGTGGAGGCATTTCTCTCAAAAGTATAAGGTAATAATCTGCATACTACATCCTCGTGTTCAACACTCTGGAGTCTAATGGCCAACATAAAAATTTTGATATGATCCTTAGCAGACTGCTTTGAGTCTAGATCAAATTTGGGCAGTCGTTTCTCTGGATGTTTCGGTAATGGGTGTTGGGGTCCAGGTACAACCATGACATCTTGATCGAGCCAAGGTCTGGCAGGATTGTTTTGATTTTCCATGGGAGTTGGTGGTGTAGAATGTTGAGATGGTTCTGATGAAGAATTGCCTTCGTTTGAAGATTCTCCTCCTGAAGAGGATGGAAATGAACCAGGTGGGGAAGGTGGGATACCAGATCATCCAGCTCCAGGGGTAGGTGTTTCGATAAGATTGGTAGTATTATCACCTAAAGGGTTTTGGAGTAGACCAGTGCCTTGAAGTTGTTCTCGGATATCCGAGAAATCTAGGGGTTGATTAAGTGTCCTACCAAGTTGTCTGATATGGGCTAAAGAACTATGCGTTCTTATGAGTGACTGACGAACAATTTCTTGCACGTCGGCCCCTTGAGGAACTGGTGTCACTGGTTCAACGGGAATCTCAGGGTTATCGTTTGAGATAGTTGTTGTTTCAAGTGTAACTTTATTTTCTTAGCGTCTACCCGTTACGACAAGGGAGCGAGTGTGTGGGGGAGGAGTCTTGCGACCTCCATGTGCCATCAATTGAATTTAGGGCCTCCTTCTAGTGCCATTTGTTGACGGGCGTAAGTGATACACCGTCAACTAGAAGGATAAATCAGGATCGGGGTTGTCTAATTAACCCAAGTCGTTTGGTGTGATCTATTCTAACGGGTTTAATGGTTATGTTAGCCAACTAAGGTCCTGAAATAATGAAAGAAAAACTACCCTAAAACTATAACTACGATACTATGTACACGAATCTAATTATTTACAAATGCTAAACAGAAACATAAATATGAACATGTGATAATGAACAGGATATTTACAATTTGCAAGTTTTGGTGGATGTCTTGCGAAATCAATGTTTTTGTAAACGTTTATGAAGTAGATAAAGAAAGCACATATTTTTTATATTTTCTGTTTAATAATTTAAAATCTAAGAACTCAAAAGATACTAATAAAACATAATCTAAAAAAAGAACAGAATAATAATCACAACCATTTTAAACTATCTTATTTTACTAATAAACTAATAACGGAAATTGAATGTGAATAACACTAACCTAAGATTAGTCTCGTATTGTGTCTATATCTCTGTGCAATCCAAACTTCCAGCTATCTTTCCTATGAGAGAAATCTGTAACAAGCTTATGCTAACATCTCCAAAATAAGCTTAAGGTGTTTTTGGGAGCAAGGATATAAGAACAGAGTAATAACATATAGATCTAGTGACCTTATAATGATGAATGTTTACAGTAAAAGAAATTTTAATGTGAAGCATTCATATGATACATCAACTTAACATCAATCATAAATCAGTGATATTAAAGTGAAATAGCGATCACAGATATAATATATGAAACAACAAATTATAGACAAGTTTTAAAGCGCTGAATAAAATGAAACATTATATGCTAATGAGATTAAAGTTGTATAACATATTAATATCCCAAAATATAAGAGACAAAACATAAATGGAACAGTGTCACGCTAGTCTAAAGCCGAAATGTGAACAACTTTTCCATATAGTCTTGGGAATTACATGTCCATGATGTGTTACAAAAAGACCCCCTTTCACTAACAAAAGTGAATAGTATTTAAAGTAATCTAGGATCCAAATACTCATATCTCACAGGATAGAGTTGAATCTCCCAAAATCAAATAATATTACAAAAATAGTGGATTGGAAACCACTCATAACAGATTTGGTTTATTAAAAAATTAAATCAAAGTTTTTATAAAACATAAGAAGGAGAAACTACTAATCATTTAGGTGTATAATTGAAAATATTTCCTCTAAGTAATCAACAGCAGAGTCTCCCATTTCCTGATAATAGAAAAACCAATTTTATATAGTAGAAAAACAATTGCTAATCACTAATTATTATTATTAAAAGGACTGGCTACAAAATCGAAGATTATGTAGCCAGTGTTTATTTTAGTAAATGAAATCACAATTCAAAACTACTTATTTTGACTTAGATAACAAAATCAAATGAAATCACAACAAAACGTTTTACCATTAAAAATCTGTCAAAGAGGGATCAGACAGATCAGAGTTTATAATTGCCTTGACACTGGTCGTATTCTTAATGACTATGTTTCCAGATCTCTTGATACGTTTAGTCTCCCTCTCTACATGTGCCTTGAGATCAAGGTTTTCTTGCTTCAATAGATCATTCTGAGTAGTCGGAGTTTTAATTTGGGCCTATAAGAGAGGAACATCAGTATAGTAATGCTCAACCCAATCGAGACAACCATCACAGTGTACAGGGGAGATGGTAGATCGACGAGGGACACAATCGACCAAGGAGGCTTCAGTCTTACCTATTGTTTTCTTCAGATCTTGCCTAATACCCGAGAATCCTTCTTTACCCTTAAGGCATGGTGGTTAATTTGTCACGAAATCATATGGTTCAATATGAATGATAACCTCCCTCCTGGAACCCTGAATTTCTGGATCTTCTCGAGCTAGAAAATCCTCTATCTCGGGATCCGAACCCTCGGGAATACATCTCATCCATGCCCCTTTAGGTCATCGATAGCATCATCATGGGATAATAAGGATTGGAATCTGCTCGGCTCTATGCGAAGGATGGGTTACATGACCACTGTAACCATGATTCAACAGAGATCACTCGGAATAGTTTTAGGTTCCAATCGTGTGAGCAACAAAAACAAGTCTGAATGGAGAATGGAGACACGAAAATAGCAGAGCCTGTGGGTTATTATAACTCGAATAGTGAGAACAAAAACCAGAGGGTTCATTGTATTCCTTACCATCTCTCACGATGAGTGCCAAAACTACAGAGTACAAAACCCTATGCAGATAATGAATAGCTTCATTAATGTTTTGAGCCAACAAGGTAAGGCAAATATGAATGTTGATACGACCATTGAAATCATGAGAAGAATATCAAAAATCAACCAAGTCTCTTCATGTATCAAAACAATTTGACAATGAACTATCGAACCATTGAATTCATAAGGACCATATTAAAACAAAAAAAATTGAAAATTGATTAATCAACCATTTCATAAGATTTGAATTTCAATTACATATGGATGGATTTTTAAAAGATATTTCTAAGGCACACAAATTGTTAAACCAAGCCAAGTTTTATGTTTAATTCATGCTTACAGTCATGAATTAAAAATAAAACAAACGAAAATGCATGCAATAAAGAATTCAATAAGGTAAGCTTTATTCCAACAATCAATTCGAAACTCAGAAAAATGTTTACAAATTTGACGTGATGGAAGCTATGAAATAGTGTAATCTCTTTCAATCGTGTTAAATATCAAAATCTTGTGTGGTTGCCAACAGGATGATAAGCAAACGATTCACATAGTACCTTTAAACTTTGAGATAAAACCATATTAATTGTATCAATGGGTAATTAAAATAAAGCCCCATTCTTATCATTATACTTGGGGTTCATTTACAAGAGATTTAGAAGCATAATATAAGAAAGTTTGTGAACAAGACTACTTCATTCAATTGATAAGAATCAAGCACTTAGGTGATATTGAAGATTATAATTCAAAATTTCAGGTATTGTCCACAAGGGTGGATAACATAAGTGATGAACATTTGTTGGAAGCTTACATGTGTGGATTAAAAGAAGACATTAAACATGAGTTTTTTATAAAACATCCTGAAAATATTATGGAAGGTATGCAATTTGCTTGTCATATTCAAGTCAAGAATAAGGCTACACACAAGACTATCATTGGAATATGCGCATGCAACAAAGATCGTTTTGGGATTCATAAGACAACCATACCTTAACCTACTCGAATATCACATAAGGAAATGGAGGAAAGAATAACAAAAGGGTTGTGCTTTGTTTGTAACAACAAATGGTCAAAATGGCATAAATGCAAATAAACAAAATTGTTCACCTTGGAGAATAATGATGAAGATGAAGTGGAGGAATCTACACAAAGAATGAGGAATAACTTTTCAACTTAAAAGAGTAGGAAATAGAGGAAGAAATTGTGCACAACATTGACTTAGACAAGTGAGAAATATTTGTTCATGCATTGGCAAGTTTGTCAACACCTCAAACCCTAAATATTGTAGGTTACATTAAGAAGCAAAAGGTTATAGTGCTCATTGAATTGAGTAGTACTCATAACTTCATTGATAAAATATTAGCAGAGCACCTCAATTGTTTTGTATATCCAGTGACAAATTTTCAAGTTTTGCTTGCTAATGGAGGGAGTATTGATTGTGTGGGAAAATTCCACAACATTAAACCAAGTATGAGAGAATATAATTTATAAAGTACATTGTATGCCATTCTTATTAGAGGTGTAGATGTTGTTCTAGGGATTCAATGGTTGAGAACATTAGGCATAATTTCTACAAACTATAACAAATTATTCATGAGATTTGAATTGGGAGGAATTAAATATGAACTCAAAGAGTTAAAATCTGGATTTTCTCAAGTCATCAGCTATCATAAAATGTAAAATCTCATAAAAAGGGGTAGCAAGGGAGTTGTGGTTAAAATTTATTCTATGGAATTTAAGCAGGAAAATGAAAATATTCCAGAGGAATTAATATGCACTTTGGAAAATAACTATAGGGTCTTCTAAGAAATTCCTAAAAGTCTACCTCCTTCTATAGATTATAAACATCAAATTGAACTAGTACCAGGAAGTACTCCTCCTAATAAAACGCCTTATAGATATCCTCATCAAAAAAATGGGGAGATTGAGGAAATAGTACAAGACATGTTGGATTCGGGTATTATTCAACCAAGCAAGAGTTCATTTTCATCTCTAATAATGATGGTGAGAAGAAAATATGATTCTTGGAGGATGTGTCTTGATTATAGAGATCTAAACAAAATCACTATAAATGATAAATTCCCTATTCCAAATATTGATGAATTATTAGATGAGCTTCATGCAGTGGCTTATTTTACAAAGTTAGATCCTAAGTTATCAGATTAAGAAAATATGACATTCCCAAAACAACTTTTAGAACTCATGATGGGCACTATGAGTTCTTGGTCATTCATTTTGGGTTGACTAATGCTTCTTCGACTTTTCAAAGTCTTATGAACAAAAATTTTCAACCCCATCTTAGAAAGTTTTTGTTGGTTTTCTTTGATGATATATTTATCTATAGAAAATCATGGGAATACCACATTAAACATGAGGATCAAGTCCTGCAAATTCTTGAGAACAATCAATTGTATGTAAAAAGATCCAAATGTTCTTTTGGTAAACAAAAAGTAGAGTATTTGGGCCATATTGTTTCAAGGGAAGGAGTTGAGGTGGACCCTCAAAAGATATGAGCTATCACAAAGTGGCCTATTCCTAAGAACATCAAGAGTCTTAGGGGATTTTTGGGTCTTACAGGATATTATCGAAAATTTGTTAAGAGTTATGCATGCATTACAGACCCACTCACATCTCTCCTAAAGAAATATTCATTTATATGGAATGAAGAGGTTGTCTTGGAATTCTCACTTTTAAAAGATACCATGTCTTCTACACCAGTATTGGCAACACTTGATTTAGGTAAAACATTCATTGTCGAATGTGATGCATCTGGACAAGGAATTGGAACAATATTGACGCAATAAGAGAGACCATTGTCTTTTGAAAGTAAACAATTAAAGGGAAAAGACTTGGTGAAATCTACATATGTAAACAATTAAAGGGAAAAGACTTGGAGAAAAAATGGCGACAATATCTCATTAGGAGGCATTTTAAAGGCAAGACAAACCATGATAGCCTAAAGTACTTTTTAGAGCAAAGACTTTCATCAGAAGAGTAGCAAAAATGCAAGGGTTTGATTTTGAAATAATCTACAAAAAGGGGAAGGACAATGTGGTCATAGATGTCATTTCCATAATAGAAGAAGCCTCAAGTTTATATTCCATTACATCTTCCATTACTGTGTGGTTGGAAGAAGCTCAGCATGAACGGAAAAATGACAATAGTACGAGAAAGAAAATACAATGTATAAAGGAAGGGATGAAATCTATGGAACATTGAGAGTGGAAGAGAGATATTATCTTGTACAAAGGGGAAATATTTGTATGCACTCAATCAAAGTTGAAGCAACAAATATTAAGGTAGTCTCATGATTCTCCAGTGGCGGGACATTCAAGGTTCCTTAAAACATATCAAAGGATCAATAAAAATATTTTGGAAAGGAATGAAGAAAGACATTCAAAAATTTGTAAGAGAATGTCAAGTTTGGCAAAGAAATAAAGGAGAAACCATAAAAACTCCAGGGTTACTTCAAGATTTACACATACCTAATCAAAGATGGGAAGAAATATCAATGGATTTCATTACAGGTTTACCAAAATCAGAACATAAGGATGTCATTTGTGGAATTAAAAGTACATATATGACAAGTCAAGTAGAAAAAGTGTTCATGAACAAAATTCATAGACTTCATGGATTTCCTAAAGTAATATTAAGTGATAGAGATCCAAAACTGAAAGGAATTTTTTGGAAATAATTATGGAAGATGAGTGGAACAACACTAGCTATGAGCTCAACATATTATCCACAAACAGATGGTTAAACAAAAATAGTTAACAAATGTTTAGACGGTTGTCTATGTTGTTATTCTTCAGACAAAAAATCTCAATGTGTGAAGTGGCTTCCTCTAGTAGAATGGTGGTATAATACCACCTATCACACATATACTAAGATGTCCCCATTTGAACCCCTTTATGGATATCCAACTCCTAGTATCTCATACCTTTTGCACCACCATTCCAAACTGGAGGTAGTAGAGTCACATATGGAAAATACTAAAGAAAATTTGACAATTCTTAAGGAAAACCTTCAAATGGAACAAAAAAAACGATGAAGCAACAAGCAGATCAACATCGAAGTGAAAGAAAAGTTGAGGAGGGTGATTGTGTATTTTTGAGACTGCACCCTTATCAACAATCTACTCTCAAACAAAAGAAGGATAAAAAATTAGATCCAAAATTTTATGGACCCTACAAGATTATTCACAAGATTGGACAAGTGGTGTATGAGGTATATTTACCTTCTTCTGGCATTCATAAGGTTTTTCATGTATCTTTCTTAAAAAATATTTTGGGAAAAACTATGTCATTGCAAACAAAACTTCCAGAATTAGATGAAGAAGGAAAGTTGATTATTGAATCATAAAACATTATAGATAGATGTTCTATATCTATGTGAAATAGAACCATTATGGAGTACCTAATCAAGTGGAAGAATATACCGCTAGAAGAAGCTACATGGGAAAATGAGCAGTTCATGAAAAAACACCCTCAATTATAAGTTTTGAGGGCAATTTGTTTTTAAAAGACAAGGGCTATGTTAAGGCCTCTAAGGCCCTAAAACTCATTTATTATTAGTTTATTAGTTATGATTAGGTCGACTTAGTGGTAGGTTACATCATGCTCACTTTATCTCCTATTTATAATAAAGGAGAATCATTTGTATAAGCATCACATGTTATCTTGGCATTGGATTCATTGTAAAAGGATGTTTCCACCTCGAAGTGGATTGTACTCATTGACTTTTTATCATTTTCAAGGACCTTGGTTCATAACAGGTGCAATCACATAGAATACAAATAAAAAAATACAAGAATTGAATTAAAACTTACAATAATTTATGCTATGATGTGAGGATGTCTCAAGGGGTGTTCAAGGGCTTGAGCTAAAATACCAATGTTCTAGTGACAATGAAAACAATAGAAATCTGCATTGTAAGCAATGAGAATGCAATATCCATGGGATTGTCACCTTGCAATATGATATGACCCCAAGGGGGGCATATATGGAGTTAAATGTATATGTTATGGGCTAATTTTATATGTAATATGGGTCGGCCTAATAAATGGCCCACGTGTTCAATGAGCGAATAGATATATAAGGAGGTCACGTAGTCATTATTGAGAGGAACATATGATTTGGATATATTAATGTATTAGGGTAATTGTAGGAGGTTCTCCTATTTTTTAAGGAGTGATTGTGTAACTCATCTCTCTTATCTATTTTGGAGTTGTGACCCACACTCACATCTTGTTTTCATTTTTTTGAATTTGGTTTATTATGATGTATTAAGTAATTGGTACTTAACATTTGATATCAGAGCATAGGTCCATGGTTGGCTCTTTCAAAATGAGTTATCCTACCATTTTTTCTCTAACTTGTTTCCTCAAAATTTTTCAGATAGTGGAACGTTTAGGGAACTGAGGAGACATAGTGAAGTACACGTGGTAAACAATTTAGGTTTTGGTTCTCTATAAATTCAGATTTACCATGTGTATAAGTTAGGGTGTTTTGCTAGTCCCGAAACTAGCCTTAAATGAGTGTTCTTGGTAAAAGAATCATATATTATTCTAGAAATATCCAAATTGAGTGACACTAGTTTCATTGGAAATATGATGGACCATAGTGTTTTAGATCAAAATTCCAAAAGCAAATTCAACACATTAGACACATGGCAGGTCGTAAAAGTCCACTTTCCTTAAAGGGCCAAAAACAACAAGTTTTAGGAAAGTTACCATAAATTTCTCTTGGCACATCAAAATTTGGTCAAACCTATGGAATTGCAAAGAAGACATATCAGGATAATACAAGCCAAAATTTCAGACCCATTGAAGTTGGAATTTTAGAGTTACATCACATGCAAGGTTAGCCAATAGGACAATCTACAAAGCAGGGTTTTAAAATGTATTATAACTTAAAATTATCATAAATTTTGATTGAGATGTTCGATTGAGGTGATTCAAAATTTGTTGGAAAGAGGAAAAACATGAGAATATAATGAGAAAAGGATCATAACTATTTCAGATCTAGAAAGGTAGGAAGTTGAGGGTCTTGGTTAAACATCAACTAACAACTAATGGAAATGCCTACATTTGGAGGAGATGAAGATGAAGATGAAATTGATCCTAGGGAATGGTTGAATATGGGAAAATAAAATTTTATAGTTCTTGGTAAAGAAGAAAATTTTGAATCTGACCAACACTTTGGCAAGAAAATGAAAAAGTACCCTTTCGAGGTTGTTTTGAGGCTACAACAACCAAGGTTAATGCTCTCAGAGAATGGATAAAGGAGGATAAGCACCTTCGTCTATAGAATACAAACCTAGATAGCTTCATCCCTCACACTTTTGTCTCTTTCAAAAGCATAATGTAGTTGTCAATAATTCTGAGTTTCTTCCATGAAAATCCATTTAATATGGGTAAATTTTCCAGGTATTATGATCCCACACAACAACGATACAATATAGATATGAAATTCTCTACCATTACATTGTAATCAGGCCTGGAATTTGAGATCTCTTATGCTTGACAAATGAAAATTTGATGATGGTTGGATGCTTTTTTTCCTTTCATTTTATCTTTTATGTAAATTCTTAAATGTCAAATTTTTTATTTGGAAATGAGTGTTGGGCACCAAACAAAGTTGGAATTTCAACCAAGTTGTCGACCATCATCAATGTGATTCCATTGTCCATCATTCTATCATAACTACCATCAACAGGTTACAACTTTGCTTCCCAAAACTAGTGCAGATTATAAGGTAGCCTTTCACCAAGTTCAACTCTATGACAACTAATATGTATATAGAAGGAGGCAACTTCAATTCCTGAAGAAAGAGTTTGTCAAGTTAAGCTCCTTGCTAACTCAAGTGTCATTGGTATTGTCTATCTACTGAGCATATGTCAACCTATGGAAGAGTAGCATTCAATCTCCTAATCCTAAAGGCTCCCTAACGTGATAGACACTGCAAGGGAAGGAACTACAAAAGTCTTAATCAAACAGTACAACCTATTAATGATAACAACTATTAAAAATTGTGATGGGTTTGTTGGAAATACGATTTTAACAAATCTATCCATGTAATTATTAGGGTGCTAATTTTTTTGATAAACTATCATATAAATAAAATAAAATAAAAACAGTATACAAAACATCAAATTCCAAACCTAATTTTAATTAGTCCCAGAAAAACAACATTAATTCTATTAATAACACACTTCCTATCCTTTTAAAAATGAAACTGATTAAACATTGACCTTAAAAATAGAAATGCAAATGACATTGATTTAACATTGACCTTAAAAATAGAAATGCTAAAAAGGTGTAGGGATGTCCATAACTTTACCATATAGTCGGATACACCCAACCTTATTTTATTTATCCGAATTAAAAGCCATTTTGACTCATCATTTATACCGATCAACAAGGGGGGGAAATGGCTCTCTATTTTAATGCTTCGGGGATTGACACTTGGAACAACAACATTATTTCATGAATCTACATAACCTGCCATTAGGATTTCTTCTGTGTTTTTCCATTATGGGTTTCATCAAGGCCATCGATCATTTTCCAGATCCCTAGTTTAAATGTTTTATTTTTGGGTTTTTTGGTATATTTTTTGATCAATTTTGTCCAAATATATATTTGAGTGGTTGAGTCTATATAATATGGATACTCCATGGGTTTTTAGGCATATTTTCTTGGTTGACTCCGTATAATACTCCATAGGTTTTCAAGACACTAAATCCATTTATGCATTCAAAAATGCAATTTAAATAACAAAAAATTGTGATTTCACCCATATTTATGTAACGTGATTACGAAAAAAAAAATGTCAAAAAGTAGAATGTTTAGACAACTTCTTCTTTAACCTCATCTTTGTCCAATTAAAATGATATAAATCTCCATGAAATCACAATTTTCATTGCATTTTTTAATACATAAATGGATTTAGCATCATAAAAATCCCTAAAACATTTCATTATACAAACTCAACCACTTAAATCTAAATCTATAGTTGTAGTAATTTCTAAATGAATTTCAGTTAAAATTGATGAAACATATCCTGGGAGAGTACCAAATATTTATACTAAGGCGAATGCGAATGGAATCCAACAACAATATAGAAATATAACTAACATACCCCCAAAGCAGGGGAAAGGAAACACTAAAGTGAATTGGGATAGTTACATATTTAAAGACTATAAATTATGTTGTATATGAAAATATGTATGGATTTAAATTTATATAGCTAAATCTCCATTAAAAACATTGTACTCCAAAATTTAATATATTTTTGTAAAATTCATATTTCTTAACTAACTAAATTAACTAAATTGTGTTGCATGTGAATATTGCTCCAAAATTTAATATACATGTTTGTAACACCAAATCGCCACTAACATCAAAATCAACCGATCTTTATGAAAGCTAACAAACACCAAAATTAACTCCTTGGCTCAATCCTTATCAATGAGGCTTCACATTGGCTTGAATTTATTGTGATATTCACATTGATTGAGATTATTGGGACAATACTCAGCTAATGTGATTTCATCCTCTACCTTATCAACTAATCCAAATTCAAAGACAAATGTTTTTTTTGGGCCTTGTGACCTCCATGACAACACTAATGGATGAATGTCTGGATTGTTGGATTGTTGGGCAGATAGTGTGGTTGAAGAAATTGAAGGTGGAGAGTCTTTGGGTTTTTCTTCAGCCACCTTCTTGTTGCACCTCTAGAATAGCAAACCCATATTGTTCTTCTGAGCTACGAAATCTCTGAATCGGACATTATGAGACAATGGTTTAGCTCAAGTATAAATAAGCTTAAATATCATATTATTGCAAAACCAAAAATAGCGAAAATCTAAAAATTATGAAACATTCAAAAAAAATACCTAGTTCAAATTACAATAGATTTGGTGGATATTAATGTATTCTATTTCACATGGAACTATTTGACCATGTAAAAAAAATTGAAACACTTACAATAATTGGTCCATTGTAAAAGCAATTCAAAATACTATGCAATTTGACATCTAGAAATGTTTACGTCTCTTGCACCATATTCATTTTTTGAACGAGGAATTTATTTCATAATAGAAGGAAACTTCCACTAAAAGAGGAACTAGCACATATACAATTCAACAGGTATTTATCACTTGGAGGGAGATATATATTGGTAAAAACAGTTTTGGAAGGTCAAATTGTTCACTGGATGTCACTGGAAGCTCTACCTCGCTCAGTTTTAAATAAAATTAGATCAATGATGTTCCAGTTTCTTTGGAACAGGGAGTCAGAAAAACACTGGTTGCACCTCTGTAGTTGGGAGCTCCTTTCTAGGCCAAAAAGGAATGGGGGGTGGGGCTCCCGCAACCTCACTCATTTCAACTTATCTCTGAACGCTATTACTCTGTGGAAGGTCTTAACTCAGGATAGTATTTGGCAGCGGGTCCTTCGGGACAAATATTTACACAACGCCACATTGGTCAACTGGATCAGAAGGCCTTCGCTTATTAGCAACTCTGCTTCGAAGATCTGGTCGAGTCTCATTCGCGCTCCCCTCCATCAACCATTGGCTTAGTTGGTGCCCTGGAACAGGGCATCTAATAAATATTGGTTGCGACAGGATACTAGGCATTGGGGAACCCTCCTTTCTCACTGAAGAACTATTAATCTTACTACAACAAAAACATATCACTACACTTGCTCAAGCATCGCTTTCGAGGAATCCTTTCACATTTGTTGAGGTGTGGCAGAGCAACACAGATCTGGAACTGTCTGGTGAACTTGTAAATGAATGGGAAAAATACACGAAGGCGTTGAGTGGGGCGGGCATTACCCTCCAGGAAAATTCCAGGGACAGTTTGATATGGACCGGTGGTGACACATCTGGAAGGATGACTGTCAAGAATTTCTATAATGCCATAATTACTACTCACGGGTTACCGAGCTGGAGCAGCTGGAGGGTTCAAGTTTGGAAATGGAGACTACAATTAAAAATCGTTCTCTTCTTCTGGATGGCATCAGAAAACAAGATCCTTTCTTGGGATGTCCTGCAGAAAAAAGGTTGGATGGGGTCGAGCTTATGCATCTTATGTAGAGAATTCGAGGAAGATATTAACCATTTGTTTATTCACTGCAAATTCACCAAGATTGTCTGGGCGATCTGCTCACATTTCCTCAAAATTTACTTGCTCCTGGGGCAACAAGAATCTCAACGAGTGCATGGAATCGTGGCTTATTTGCAAGGCTGCATCAAAAAAACTTCCAATATTACTGAGTTGGTATACCTAAAACAAATGCAACATGTCCTTTTTTTATGGGAAGACCCCCTCGAGTTGGGACATGGTGTACAGGACCCTGGGCACACTTACAAATCTTCCCACAGTCATAAAATCTCATGTGTTAAGATTGAGTCCAGTTATCCGTTTGAATGGATACTCACTGGCTTTTTTTTACGGGGCTTCCACTGCAGGGGGATCAGTAAAAATGATAGAGGGCCCAGTTGTTAGATGGTTATTCAATTGTGGCGAATGATGAAATACAAAAGCTAAATTAGTGGGAGCGTGGGCATCTCTCTCCATTGCTAAGATCGCGGAAATTCAGCATGTACAGATTTTGGGGGACTCTAAAATAGTTATTGAGTGGATGAAACATAAGGGTAATCTACAAGCCATCAATATTGAAGGGTGGAAGTGTAGAATTCGGTAGCTGACGTCATCCTTTCAAGGCATTAGCTTCCAACACATTTTTAGAGAATCCAATGCGGAAGCAGATTTATTATCAAAACAGGCTCTAACAGCTCCTAGAGGAAGACTTACCTACTTCTATTAGGATGGAGTGATGATGGGCCCCACTCATCATGTTCAATTTTTTTTTTAAAATCCTTCCACTATTATGTCTCTCTTCAATTTGATCTGAATGTTTTGGGACTAGTTTTCTTTTATCCTTTTGATTTTCTACTAGTCCCAACAGGTTTTCTTCCTTTGTACTCGAGTTTCTTTTCCTTGTCACATAGAATAGTATTGCGGAGTTATTATTGATTTTTTGATCTGGGTTTTGTATTCTCTATAAAACCAGTTTCTATTATTTCCTATTGTCGTGGAGATGTAAGAATTATATTACTAATATAATGTGCTAATTTTATTCTAGAAAAAGTCTTTATGGAAAATAAATCAATCAAACTTAAATATGTACTATATAGGAGAAGCAGATGAAAATGTTCAAACCATCTTCCATATAGTTTGGATATCAAAATATAAATGGAAATTATATTTAACATCAACCTTGAAACCATATTTAACCTCTCTATCTAGATGACAATATAGCCTCTCATCAAAGAAGTACACAATATTTACTGTAGTTTTTTCTAAATACACATTTCAATTCATGTAATAGGGAATAATTTTTTATCACCTTAGAAAGGTTAATGGGAATAGCAAATTCCACTTGACTTAATTTTAAACTAAATACATAATAAATTTCAAATCACATTCCATTTAAATAATTTAACTTATTTAATAAATCACCATGAATCAATTTTTTAGTTTATGAATGTCATGAATACACTAATAAAATTCTGGTATTTGTAAATATTAAATAATTTAACTAATTTAACTTAATAAAATTCTGGTATTTGTACATATTAAATAATTTAACTAATTTAACTTAATAAAATTCTGGTATTTGTACATATTAAATAATTTAACTAATTTAACTTATTTAATAAATGACCCTGAATTAATTTTTTAGTTTATGAATATCATAAATACACTAATAAAATTCTGGTATTTGTACATATTAACGTGAGAAGAGTATCGTCTAATACTCCAATATCAAAATACATAAATATCAAAAACATATTAATAAAATTAAATAATAAAAAATATTAAGGTGAGAAAAGTGTCGTCGAATACTCCAATATCAAAATACATAAATATCAAAAACATATTAATAAAATTAAATAATAAATAATAATAAAAATTTAAAGAAAAATAAATTAAATTTAAAATAATAAAATAAATTTAAAATAACAAAATATACTTAAATTTTAAAATAACAAAAAGTCAAATCAACGCTCCTGGGAGGAATTGAGAGGATTCTGAATATTATGGTTGTTTCCCTTTCTTTGGGCTTGGTTGCTATTCTTGTGGGATACCTCGTCTCTGATGTAGAATGGACATGGGAAGGTCTGGAGAATCCATTTGATTGTGATGGTTGATCTGCACAAAATCTGGCGGAGGAACAACAAGAGAACATTTATTTCTACGGCTGTGAGGTGCTGGTGTTTATGCAGAACTGAGGGAAAAGGGAGTTAGACTGTTGCGTTTTGATCTGTTGTTCTGAATAACTGGAAGACCCCGAGAGAAGAAAATCTCATTCCCACCCTAGGGCAATAAGGCAGCCGGTCATTCCAGAGCCTCCCTATAAGGCAGCCGATCATTCCAGAGGATCCTTTGCATACAGCTGCCAGTCATATACAATCCTATGAGATTTATTACTCCTATCGTGACTCAATGTTAAATTTTAAAATAACAAAAAGTCAAATCAAAATAGATAAATACTAACTATGAAACACTTCCACTGGAAGGGACCTTTTCCCATAACTGGAGAATGTTAAACACTATCCATTTTAATTGTTGTTTGAGTCTTTCCTAAATCCTCTCCATATAAATATATGGTAAACAATAGCAGATAGAATAAAAGAAAAATAGTGTCAAAACCTAGTTTCACCGTTTTATCGGTTTTTTAATCAATTTAAAAAACATAATGATCTGAGGAGGCAGGTTGCTTCCAACTTAGTATATTTCATCCATGGTTGGCATGGGTGTTACACTTGTAGATATGCATGGTTTATGTTACATGTAGCTTTACATGATTTATGTTACAAGTGTAAATCCACATGTTTTGCTTTCGTGCTTGGTTCCCTTCAACTCATTGAAGGCAATTAGGATAAGATATTTCATCTGGACAAACAATCCATATTATCTAAACAAAATCATTATTTGATAAATTCTATCTAAAACATGTAAATGAGTAAGATCCATTCTCGAGCTTGCGATGTTCAGTGCCAGGTTGTGATTCAGGCTCATAAGAAAGTCTTCATCCAAAAGTATGCATCCAGTAAGAGGAAAAAATGGATTATATAGACACAGATAAATGAATGGCTCTATATATATTTTGAAAGTTCTTAGATTATATTATTTGGTTGTTGATTCTAGAAAATGCTTTTTGAGATTGTTGATTCTAGAAAATGCTCAAGGAAAAGGCATAAACAAAATTATAGCATACCTGCAACAAGTCTTTTGTACATGAAAGTAAGAATATTCAACTCTGTTATGCAGCAGCACAACGTTTACTTGGGCCAAGTTATAAAGACTCTGAGCGAGACTTCTTGAGGAGGTTCTACAAAGAAAATAATCGGAATTGTGAACTGCAATGAATCATCTCCCTCAGCTTCTTGTTGTTCTCAATGGGATTCTCTTCGTGGGATTTGTCGTCTGGAGAGGTGGAGAACATAGCCCGCTATGTAAATGAGCAAGCACTCGGAGGTGCGAGGTTCTATCCCGTCTGGAATTGAGGTAGAGGTGTGAGGTTCTATCCCGTCTGCAATTGAGGTAGAGTAGAAGAATCAAAGACAGAATGCTGAGAAAGCACAGAGCGACTTATATTTCCTCTCAACCCTGCCGAGAAAGCACAGAGCGACTTATAATTGCTCTCAACTCGTAGCCACGTCTAAAACCCTAGACATAAGAGCTCTTGCCAGATTCTTACAACCTTAATTTTCTTCTCAATTCGAAATATAAAATAAAAAGTTCCCCTTCCAGGACTAGCCATTGGAACAAACTCCTCTTCGACCATTTTTTGTTATTTAAAATTTATCTCTTTTCTTATATCTGCCTTGCAATGTTCAATGGCTAATTTAGCTAAATTCCTCATTACCTGGTTTGTTTGAACTCGTCCGTTAACTGAGGTTAAAACTGTACTCTTGAATGCACTGGGTTAGTCCCATTGTACCTGTTATGATCGAATTGGGTCTGTGAATTGAATATCAAACCCGATGTTACATGCATTTGGGTGGTCATATCTTGGCCGTTTTGATTGAATTCGCTGTAAATTTGAGGTGAAACGGCTTCCAGTGCATTTGGGTGCCCATATATTGACATGTTGATTGAGGTGAAAAAACAGGAAGGAATGAAGAAAGTGAGAGAGGGGTTGTACATTGGCAATTTCTTTGACATGTGCACGGTTTTGCACGGTTTTGGGAGATGACTCAAAACTCCAAGTGAAAATCAGGCATGTATTATCTCTGCTTTCCACAAATTTTTATCTCTTCTCATAAATCTTCCTTGCAATGTCCACTGACAGTCCAATATTTTGATTCAGGGTGATCGATGAACAATGAAGCTAAGCCAAGATTTCACTTGCCTGGAAAGTTGAATTCGGTGGAGAAGATAAGTGCAGTTGGGTCGGTGGAGAATACACATAGGAGGTTGGAATCGGTGGAGAAAACATGAGAGTTGGGTCGGTAGAGAAGACACGTGGACAGTATAGATCCAATGGTTGATGAACAAATTGCAATTTCTTATTGTCGTGGCCTTGGAGTCCTTGAAGTCGGTCAAGGGGAGGATAAGGACAAGTGGAGGCAGCAGATTGGAGATGGTTAATTAACAGATGGCAAGTTATTACAGTCGTTGGACAGACTACGAAGCCTCCAAAAGAACCTCCCTTAAATAACACCTTCGGTGTAAAAATAGTTAAGGTGCATTGGCTGTCCATCGAAAATCGTGTCAAACTTGGAAGGAATCTCTAATCTCGATCTCCAGACAGACTGTAACTGGACTCATTAAATTTATCTAATCTCGATCTCCAGACAGACTTAGTCTCGTTAAATTTATCTTGTGAGGTTTTAATTTAGTCGGTCAAAACTACCTCGTTCTCTTTGGTCTGACCAGTTTGTTTATTTATAGATGCTTTTGAGTGCCGAACTTTACTCTCTGCAGTGGCTTTTTCTGCGGATTCGGAGTCTCAGTTCTACTACCCTCCTCGAATTTCTGGGACTGAACGAAAAACTTTTTAAGACGATCAAACCCCTCAGAATTCCGAAGACATATCCTGAATTAGAATGGAACTTACAAAATGCTTCTTACACGTCTCCATGTCCATTTATAAAGACTGGCATGTTGGAAGAACGAATAGAAACACCAAAATTCTCAATATTTAGTTGTGGTTTGGGAAATGGTAAGAATTAAATGGAACAGATATTTGAAGAAATGGAAAGATGATTCAAGATACAGTCAAGAGCATGTTTTTTTTTTAATGTAGGTGTCAGATCTGTTGTAACTACAGTGTCAATAGATTAAAGAGCCCTAAAATATTTTTTCAATGCAGATTTCAAAAGAGCAAAATATCATTGGCAAAAACTACTCAAGAACGACGTGAGACAGAGCGCAACGCAGCGCTTTTGATAGGTTTTCATTGGCAGCAGTTCGCATTATTTCACAGCTTTACGCTCTTACATAACCTTAGTGAATGAGATTCACCGCAAGGGCAAGAGGGAGCAAATCCTTGGAGTGCATTTTTTTTTTCCTGAAACCCTCTCTTTGTTGATTTCTAAAGATGAACCTAAATTAATTGTTACTTTATTTATTATCAAAGTGGATTATATAGAATGGCGGAACGCAGGATGCGTTCTCGCTGCGGCTAGGGTTTTCCTACCTGCTGCTGCTCTGTTCGCGCTGGTTTTCGCACCTGTTTTCTGAAACCAGAAGCTCGATCCGCTGGCTGTCGCTTCGGATTGTTGATTGAAAGCTGCACTTGGAGACTGGGAAGGTGTAGCGCTAAGCCGCCGTAGGTCTCATCCCTGTTGGGGTTTTAAATAATGGAAGCCACCTGCAGATCTGAGGAGGAAGCCTTTGCCTCTGTTCTCAAAAATGTTAATTCAATAAGTGGAAATCGTCAGAAGATATCCTTCAACTGGAAATCTCTATTTCAGAGGCTAAAAGGAAAGTCATGCATGAAAGAGCTTTAATAGGCAAATTCTCTGGCGTTTGCCCCAGTCGTCGAGCTGTCTAGGCTTGGGTTACGTAGCACTAGAAACCCCTTCAGAACTTGTACCCTGTGGAAATGGCTTCTTCCTGAAAACGAAGAAGATAGAGATAAGATATTCAGATCCGGTCCATATTTCATGGGTGCCAGGAGATGGTTTCGTCATTGATTTTATCCGAATATGGATATTTCTGCTGTGGTCCTCATGATTTTTTGGGTTAAAGACACTCTCAAAGTCTTGGAGATAAGTTGGGGCATTTTATGAAATTAAACAACATGTGTCAGAATTTGTGTAGTGGATTTAGAAAAGGGATTCTTATAAGCAATCCAATTTAATATGAGAAGCTGAATCATCTTCAAATCCTTGATTATGAATAAGGATCTTATTTAAATATAACATTTATCATGAATATGACCACTTTGTAAAGAGTTGTCCAAGCAAACAAGAATTCCCACCTTTTTCGAAGCAAGCTCCACCTATTTAGATTAATAATGAACAAAATGCTTTCTAAACAATGACTAGAAAGAGCAAGAAGCAGCAAGTCAAGAGATCTTGACCAACCCTAACTAAAAAAACATTTTTGAAACCCTGCAAATAAAAAAGAAGAAGATCGAGAGAGTCCAAAGGCTCTTGACCTTATGATGCTCTCATCGATGGGCCATCATCCAAAGTCATAATAGCAACGAAGGCTACTCTATAATCTATATGGATGGGACTTCAATGGGGATTTCAACAACTTCACAAGAAAATGATTCACATTTAGAAAAGGAGGGGATCCCAAGATGAAAGGGAAAGAGAAGGGGCACCGAGGGACAAAATCCCTAAGGTCATTGGTTTTCCTTCTTTCATAGAGGTTTTAAAGAAAGATTTGTGGCCTTCCACTCCATGAATAAAAGGTAGGAAATCAAATGGAGAACACATAGAAAAAGAAGTAGTATGAGAAATTTCAAGGGGTGCTCGAGAAACCATCCATTCCCTTCTATTGAGTTGGGAGAGTTTCAATTAAAAGATAATTAATTATGTTTTGCACATAATATTATGTAAGCCATTTGTAAGAATTTAGGAACTAGTAAAACCAAGTTTGTGAAGGTTTAGGGTTAGATTTATTCCTTTCATCATATCTATGAAAAAAGGCTTAAATTTTCTTATTGGAAAACTAAATGGGATGAAACAAGGTTTGAATTCTCTTATTAGTCCTTGTCCAAGGCCTCGGACTATAATAATCGGTTTTGTGTTGACCACGAATTTGTTGTTGCATTGACAAAAAATTTATGGTTTTTTTTCTATAGTTTACTTTGGTGCTAGCAATTCAATTTTATCTCTTGGCTTGTGATTGGTCCTTCAAACAAGATTTTATTGTTGAGCCAGCGATGGCAATTTAATAAGCAATTTAATTGTGCAGTTGTAGCACATGGTTGGAAGGGGTGTAAGTACGAGTATCAAAGTTCTGAGCCAATATATTGATCCATTCCACAATTCAATGGAAGAGTAACAAAAATGGAAGGGAAAGATGGAATGCATGCAACAAAGATATTGCAAGAGTATATGAAAAAAATAATCCAATATAAAAAGAGGATTCATGTCCAGCAGATGTTCAATATTGTGAACTGTCATGCGGTGTTGCTCATGTGCAGAGACTTTTGCTTTGTTGATTTGTCTGCATCCTGCATAATTGTGTCTTTCATGCTTTGTATAGTTTTATTTTGCCTCGGATAGTGGACATTTGGTCTATTTTCAATTATTGTTCAGAGAATTGTTAGCGATTCTCTAGCATACTTGCATTGTGATGGTTTTGCACGTTAGCAGTTGTAGTTCCGCATCTCAGTGGTTCTACAGAGGCTTCTAGTACTAGCATGTTTTCTGAGTGGGCATAATTGTTGGTTGTGTGCGTTCGCATTGGGAACACGTACATCACTGACATAATAAAGACTTGTTGTATTTTTTACCGTTGTACAGAGGAAAGACATGCTCGCAAGCTTTTATGCTTCTGCGGGTCCACATTTGCAATAGTTCTGCACTTTGTTGTGAAAGGGAAGTGATTTAGAATTGGTGCAAAGTAAATGCACTTGGTTTTGAAGCAATGCCAGGTCTCTGATTTATTTATTGATATAATTGTAGTGCCCATATCTCTTTGTTGTGGGGGCAAAGAAAGAAATGATATATTGATCCATTCTACAATTCAATGGAAGAGTAACGGAAATGGAAGGCAAACATGGAATGCATGAAACAATGATTTTGCAAGAGTATATGAAAATTTTCATCCAATCTAAAAAAAGGATTCATGTCTAGCAGATGTTCAATATTGCAATCTGTGATGTGTTGTTGCTCATGTCCAAGACTTTTGCTTTGTTGATTTGTTTGCATCCTGCATAGTTGTGTCTTTCGTGCTTTGTACAAATTTATTTTGTTGGTTGTGGAGTCTAATTATCTTTTTGATTCAGAGGTTTGTTTCAGTCATGCTTGGATCCCATTTCTTGACAGAGGGTGTGGGGGGTCTTTCCCGCCCACTACTGTCGTCAGGGGGGTCCAAGGGGGAGGGACAACAATTAATGGAGCTCCCCTTGGCAGGGGATTCAGGGACAACACCCCCAAAGCGAAATTTTGGGAAAATTTGCCTTGTAAAATATTGTAAATTTGTAGTCAATATGGACCATTCATTATAAGCTCACAGATCCGACGGTAGAATTTATGTTAGGGATTTTTTCCCCAGAAGGAAACCTTCTTTTATGAGGGAATTGTATTGTAGTTGTGTGTGATAGTGAATATTGTATTCTGAGAGAGGAGATTGTGAGAGAAAGAAGAGGAAGTTGCAGCGGGCATGTTGTAGGTTGTATCCCTTCATTTTGTTGGATAATAAAAAGGAAGGACCTGGCAATTTCTCTGGTGGATGTATCCCACACTGGGTGAACCACATATATATGTGTCTCTATTGTGTTGTGTATCTTTTGTGTTTTATTTTATTGCTCGACAATCTTGTTTTTCTAACATCTTTTTCCTAGGACAATGGACATTTGGTTTGTTTTCAATTCCTGTCCAGAGAATTGTTAGCAATTCTCTAGCATGCTTGCATTGAAGTGGTTTTGCACATTAGCACTTGTAGTTCCACATATAGGTGGTTCTGCAAAGGTTTTATCTACTGGCATGTTTTTCGAGTGTGAATAGTTGTTGGTTTTGTGCATTCACATTGGGCACATGTGCGTGGTGTAGTGTCCCCAAGGCCGAGCCCCGTTACAGATCATGTTATATGCAAAAGAATTGTAAATATGTTCTATAGGCTGGTGAGCCAAGTTTTGAATAAGCTGTAGGCTTATGAGTTTTGTTAGGCCAGGGGAGCCTAAGTGT
>ML802831.1:214261-257106 GCA_009831015.1 Picea engelmannii | reverse complement strand
TGTGGAAGGTTCATGAAATAGTTGGGTACATGGATAAAGATGTTGTTGTGTGACAAGTGTGTGATGAAAATGGATTCTGATTGCTAAGGGAATTCACGCACATAGGGGAACCAGGGGATGACAAGAAGATAGTATGAGGACATGACAAAATGAACGAAGAAATGAAGAATGTAGAGAACCAAAGAAGTTGTATTAGAGGAAGAAGATGAGTTTGGAGTATAGTGTAGTGGAATGAGGTAGAAGGGGAGAAATCCTAGGGTTGGGAAATGAAAGTCGTGCAATGAGCCAGAGTGGAGAGGACCTTGCACAATAGTCCAAATCGTGGAGATACCACACATAAGAGGAGAGGAAGAGGAGTTCAATTCCAATCCTATAATAGAAGAGTCATTGAGTCCTACTTAGTCTGGGTCCTATGTATAATCCACGAACCCATGTGCATCACCACAATCAGAAATAACAGTTGAAGACTTGTAAAAAGCACTCATAGTTAGCAAGGGAGGACATAGTAGTAGAAATCAGAGTAGTGGAAGCAGTGCATAACTTAAGATTCAACCAAATTCACCAAGAGGAGGTACTACATAAAGAGACATGGACGAAATAGAAAACACCCTCCGACTTCCTGAGTTCCAAAGAGTTGGGTCTAAGGACCCAGAACAACATCTCTTTGTCTGTGAGACAATTTCGGCTACAAAGAATGTCCAGGATGAGGATGGGAATATTGTGCATTTGGAAACAACATTTAGAGGCCATTTGTTAGTCTAGTATATGAATTTGCAGAGTACCACACCTATAGTACAAGCTAGGAATTTGGTGGATATATGGAAAGCATTGTTGAAATAATTCAAGAAGCCAAAGTATGAGTCATAGTGCATTACAAAACTGAAGGAAATTAAATAGGTGCAAATTGAGTTAGTACGGGATTTCGATCAAAGATTCAAGGATATGGTGGGTAGAATGACATTTCAAATCCTTGATCAACATCATTAGGAACGGTTTATTGTAGGACTTATGTTGCACATCCGTAGGCCCTTGACTCAACATAAGGTTGCATCACAACCTGAGGCTTTGGAAATTGCAATGAAATCGAAATCATCCCTTGTAGGCAACAGTGGAGGGATGGTGCAAGTTCATAAAAAATTGGATTCTTTGATGATTCAACTATAAGAACATACAAAAGGGAAGAAGAAATGTGAACAAGTTTGGTGTACCAAGTGTAGGACTTAAGGCCATCACTAGGACAAATTCCCAACATTCGTGTAGTATTTGGTGAGTGGAGCACCAAATCCATTACCAGGAGGGGGGTATTGTGAGATATGTAAGAAATGGGTACATCATCCAACTGAGTGCCCATTACTAAAAAAATATTAGAGTACACTAAGAAACTTATTTTGCAACTTTTGCAAGTCAGTCAGACATGAAGATAAGTATTGTTTCACATTCGATTTGATGAGGGAGCGTACTTCAGATATGTATAGTATTAAGGAGGAGAATTTTGTGACAAAAGGTGGTGGCCCACAATATAATAATCAACGAGGATTTAATTTAGGAAAAAAAGGAAACATTGGATGAGGAGTAAGAGGACCAATTATATATTACAATTGAAATCAACTGGGACACATAGCCTGCAACTACCCGACTCTATCAACAACATGCACTTACTGTAGATCACCAGAAAATGCAATAAAATATTTTCCTCAACTATTTGTGAAATGGAAGGAAAGAGGGAATCATAACCAAAATACAAATCAGAATGTATGGAAGATATCAACTTAAAAAAGAAACAAAGGACCAATAATAGCTATTTTTATACATGGAGGATCTATGACAGGGGTTGATGTGACGAATGGAGGGAAGCAGACTGAGCAATAGGTAAGGAAGTTAGTAGGACCTATTCCAACCTTTGATCCTCAAAAAGAAATGGATACATATTAGAGGGAAAGAAAAGGGGTACTTGGACATGATTGGAGAGCATCAACATCATTTGTACTACACGTCAATGATTTCGCTGGGCTAGAGAAGCTATCTGGGAAGGTAAGCACTCTAAAATAATTCCTGAGGAGTTGGGTAGAGATAATGAAAGATACAACTGTGTTGAATGAACTACATGAAATCATTGATCATTTCACATAAGAAAGGGAAACTCCCATCAGATAGAGGATGTTGAATCAGGTACTATGCAAAAAAAGGACCAACATGGAATTTAGATTCAATGTCCAAATTGGGGAACATGATGTGGATAATTTTATCTTGGACTTGGGTTTTGATGTGAATTTATTACCTAATAGGAATGGGATATGATGTGGAAACCCAAGCTAGTATGGTCTCTTGTTAAGTTAAATCTTGTGAATCAACACAAGATAATATCGATTAGTCGATAGACATGAGTAATTGTGAACATAGATGTGGTACACAATGTGGCGGGCTTTGATTTTATTGAGATAATGGATGATATTCGATCATACCCAACAATGATGGGACAGGAATGTGAATTTTATAATCATGAAATCATTAATTTGAAGAGGAGGGAGATGATATTTGAAGTTGGAGATTTGAAATTTATTACACCATTGGATCCAACAGAAGGAAAGAGATACAAAGAGCCAACAAGAGGAAAAAACATTGACAACTTGTATAACATAACTGTGTGGATGGATGATTACGTAAACTACACTGCAAATGGTGTGGTGATTTAGAGAAGTATCAATTCATGTGCATCATATTCATAATAAGGTATAGAGAATTGGAAACAAAGGTGCATGAACTATCAACTAGACGATGTTCACGCTTGACTTGATCATTGCGCTAGATTGGAAACGAATTATGTCATCCACCAAAGTATGATGGATTAACTAATATAATATTGTTTGTAAAGGAATTTGAGTTGCAGGTACCCAAAAAACAAATGATGTTGGCACTATATGTTTTCTTAAAAGCGACTATGTCCATAAGGTGGGCTACACATAGAGAGGAAATGGAATATTAGTCATAGTGTAGAAGGCTAATGAAAGTGAGATTTTGTGTTGAGGTAGAAAATATTGCACATAAATATACAAGGGAGAGTGATCTGGCAAGCCATGTTGAGAAGTGCAAAAACTTATGGAGTTTAGTACTGGAGACATAATGGATGCACCAATTTATACATACACTAAATACAATTCCAAGGAACCGGTATTTGGAATTGGAAATGCATAGAGAAACTAAAAACTGGGATGAGTTGACTCAGAGGTTCAAGGTCACATTCACTTTTGAACACTAATACCCATTAATTGATGCAATGTTGTAGGTGATTCCAACCAAGATATTATTAGAATAATAGGCAATGGAGGTGGTACTAGTCTATGAGGCACACATAGCTACTATGATTGTCCATGAGTTATTGGAGTGTTACAATGTTTCTAAGGAAGAACATGATGAAGAAGATCCTAGGGATGTACAAGTACCTGAAATAGAAGGAGAACAAGAAGTAGGAGGGATAGATCTTGAGTCCGTTGTGTACACACAACCATTAAAAACATGTAAGGTAAACATTGGGATGATAGAGAATACAAAGTTTGCATAGATTGGGGATTACTAGAATGATGAGACAATAAAGAATATTGTAGACTTGTTGCATGAATATCAAGACCTATTCACAACGACATTCTCAAAGATGAAGATTCCCTTGAAACTAGGTTCTAATCCAGTGCGACAGAGACCATACATGTTAAATCCTAAGTACAAAAAGAAGGTGAAAGACAAAATAGACAGGATGTTGGATGCAAGAATCATTGAACTGGTGGAAGAATCAGATTGGATCAATCCAATGGTAGTGCAAGACAAGAAGACATGAGGAATCAGTATTTGCGTGAATCCGAGGAAGCTAAATAATGCATGTTTACATGACCCATTTTCAACACCATTCATTGATGAGGCATTATAGAATGTCGGAGTGAAAGAGAATTAATCTTTGACAGATGGATTCTTAGGGTACCATCAGATAAATATTGTACAGGAAGATCGGTATAATATTACTTTTGCAATATAGTGGGGAATTTATCAACATACAATAATTCCCTTTAGACTGAAGAATTCCCCTGTAGTTTTTTCAAGAGTTGTGTTTGTAGATTTTAAGGATTTTATCCATAAGTTCCCAGAAGTATACTTAGATGATTGGATTGTATTCAGTATACTAAATGACCACATAGAAGTACTCAGGATAATTTTGGATAGGTGTAGATAGTGTCATATTTCACTGAATTTGAAGAAGTCTATTTTATGTGCACCATTTGGAATTTGGTTGGGTCATGTGGTCTACAAGAAGGGAATACTAGTGGATTTGGATAAGATTGCAATGATTATGGATTTGGAACCACCTACATCAATTAGATAGATGAGGGAAACTATGGGTCACATAGGATATTACATGAATTTTATCGAAGGCTATGCACAGATCACAACACCTATGAAAATGTTGTTCAATAAGGAAGAAAAGTTCCAGGGGAACGAGGAATGTCAAAGTGGTTTGGACACCCTAAAGAAAAAACTAGTGACCACATTGATTTTGATCTTTCCATATTTGTTACACATTATTTTGGTCACCCCTGTGATCAACTGACAATATGTGTATGAATTACTTCTATGTTCCCTGAAGCTACTAAATGAGACTTTCTCCATAAGGAATTGAATCATGTTTATTTTCCTAAAAAAACATATCAAAGAAGGTCAATGCACCCTGCTAAATGCTTGGGGTGCGGTGATGCTTGATCATCGCATGCTGCACCAAAATGGATTGTGGTGTCACTGCAGGCTGTGACGATGTTCAAACAAGAGTGTTGGGCTCTAAATATGTCCTAAAAACAACCTTTATGCATCAGCCAAAGGTAGGCATTGGCACAAGCATTTTACTTGTTGCCTACGTAGGTTCTCACCTTTCGTTTTCAATACCTCATCCTCTAGAGATGCAACACCTACAAAAGGAAAACCAATCATAAGAAAAGGAATGCCAATTATCCCGTTCAAATTAACAACAATGCCTGCAAAGGAAACAACAATCGTAACAAGGGAACGACATTCATTAGGTTGGACCGAACTAATGTTGTATTAATTGCATTGTAGTACTTGCCCAACCATCTATTTTTTCAATCCGAGGTTCCTAGACTTACGAAGCACACACAAACTATATGCATGACTGAAGCTAATTTAACCTAATTTAATTTTTAAGCTACAACTGAAATTGAATCATTAATCTAATGCAGGAAGTTGAAACACACAACTTGGAATTGAATTTCTACAAGACACGAGTGAAAAGAAATTGCGTAAATGAAATTAATCTAGGAATGGAAAATTGTGTCAAAGAATAAACAACAAGTGAAGAGTGACACGATGACACATGTGAGATCACACTAACAGTAAATCAATCTCAAATTACATCACAAGAATCAAATGGAAAATCATGAGACGATAATGAAAGCATGAATCAAGCTAAGAATCCATTTTTCTTTCAAATCCTAATGACTATCCCCTTCATGAAGAGAGATCACTCTCTTTTATACATGAGAGATTTGAAAAGAAGATAAACATCTCATAATTACAGATCCACTATTCTCTCAACTACTTTCCCATTATTACAAAATATGATCCCTTCAAATCCTCACACATATCTCTCACAAATCCTACATAAGATATGCCAACCAAATCTCCATGATCTTCTCCTTAGGATAGGCTTGAATTATCTCCTCAAATATTGAAATGGTGGAGGAAGTATTCGAGAAGTCTTTTTGAATTAATCCTTCACATATTCCTACACATTACAAAGCTCACACATTTTTGAGGTATATCTAAAAACATGTCGATTTTATAATATTTAATCACAAATTCCTTTTAAATACTAAAATGAATAAAGTGGAAAATATTAATATGAAACCCAAATATATTTATGAAAATGATATCATGAAAGTTTAATGGGCGATGAAATGTGAATCATGACGAAGGGAAAGGTGGATGAAAATATGACATTTTTGAGCCCCAACATACCCCCCAACTAAACTTGTTGCATGTCCGCATTCAACTGTGCATGGATCTTCTCAATAAATTTTGGCATCTGAATTTTGGATTTGAGTAATGATAATGAATATTTCTAGGATGGGATTTACATGAGTAACAACTGACATTTTCTTATGTTTGCTTCTTGTGTGACAACCATGAATATAAAGAATGTTGGTTCTTGTGTTAACAACATTCATTTCATTATTTGTTCTCTCATTGTTATGATAATAATTTACCCATATACTTACTAGAAAAGATAAAATATCAATGTGCATAAGGAAACATCACTGAGTATAAGAAATCCCATTTTAAAATTTGTGAATCATGCCAATATGTATGTCAATTCTCATGAAACAAAGTGCAAAAGATTATCGTTGGAAAATAAATGTTGGTAAATGGTAAATGAGATGAAAAATGGAATGATGGTAGTGGAAAAATGGAGTGATGATAGTGAATAAAGTCCCCTACCCCCCAATTGATTAGGTTACATGTCCGCATGCAACTTGGCGCGGGTCATAGAAGTGAAAAGGAAAGGGATCTTGGTGAGGGAATTTTCAAAATTATTCATTACTGGCAGTTGAGGAATTACATGATTAAAGTTTAGAAAATAGCATACCTCCACTTACCCAAAATGTTGATGAACTATGAAAATAGGAAGATGGCTGATGCAGCTGCTGGAGCATGGAAGATGTCACTATTGCAAGATGATGTGAAAGGTGACTGCTTTTGTAGTTGCAACTATTGTAACTGTTGAATCAGAGAATGTGAGGTGGAGGAATCTGAACTGTTGTTGATGAATCATGGAAAAGAGGAAGTATGAAGATGTAATTGTGCTACTCTCATATAGATGAAAATATTGTTGCAACAACTAATGGTGTCATGAAAAAGTGCATAGTCTTCACCTACTACTAAACCCGATGGTACAATTCTATTCACGCAAATGAATGTATCGATGTTGAACATGAATATAATTCATTGGATTACCGACCATTGATGAATGTTGTTCACCAATGCGGGGAAAAATCACCATTGATGTCAATGAGTGCCAAGGTACCTGAGTACATATTGCGAAGTGCGAATGGATGAGTTGATGTCGAGCCACTTTCAATATCTAACGATCAAAGGACATTGATGTATTTTCATGATTTATAATGAGAGAACTTTCCATTAAGCCATGCAAGCCTCCAGGTACTCAAAAGGAACTGTAGTCTATATCCCAGATAAGGTGTTGAGGTCGACGGGGCAAGACTTGTTGAAAGGTGGGCCTTAAGGAATCCCACATCAGTCAATGAGAGTTTTCACAAACATTTTGGTAGTACTATAGGAAAGATCTCAGTAGCAACAATGTTTAGAAAAACAAGACAACGACGTCATGGAGAGGAACTAAATGGTTTTATTCATAAGGAAAAATGATGAATTGAAAAATAAGAAAGAGATGTATGCGACTCAAAAGGATAGGCATGTGTGAAGTCCTGACGGATAAGGAAATGAAACAATGGACTTCAATATATGGATGACAAATAATCTTTGAAGGAGAAGGCTAAGTGATCATGTCATGATACAAATGGTTTTTGAAAGGATTCTTATGATAAATGGTGTGACATGTGCGATAGAAACTCAACTCCTTCAAATTGTTAACAAAGCATGCTTTTTTTTTTTCCAGGAAAGTTTCTATGATTATTGAAAGTCACTTCTGCAAGAAATTCGATTGTCTTTGAACCTGTAAAATGTTAGCACTAATTTGCAACAAATAGTGTGAGAATATCAAAAACATAAAGTGCAAAAATTAATACGAATTCTATCAACCAAATGAAAAAATGAAATGCTTTTTTACCGATTGGTGATAGTGCATTTTTAACAACCGTCTTCGTGAATACCTAGTGAAGTGACTTCACAATAATTTTATCATAAAAAGATAAAATCTTGATTCCAATGATGTTTTTAGAAAATGTGAAAATCCATTTGCAATATTTTTTTTATTTTTTTTTTTCAAAAACCAACAAAAACAAAAAACAATAATGCAAATTACAATCGGTAAAGAATTATCTCACCAGTCTTCAAATTATTGAATCAATCCCAATAGAACCATCAAATGATTCATGAGGAAATACATTAGTGTTCCTATAGCCATATGACTCCAACTTGGAGAGACACCCTCGCTGCAATCTTTTAATACCCTTACATGTTATTCATAAATTTATAAACAAATATGATTCTACCTATATCATGCAAGGATCTGATTGTCAACTTAACCAACTGATCACACCAAATTTTACTTTGCAACAATTGACACAGAGCTTAGGTTTATGAGGCACGAGAATATCTCCCTCTGTTTCTAGAGGCAATGTTATCTTTCCAAAGACAGGCACGTTTGCAATAAGCCCAACCTTAATTATGTAAGGAATAATGATCTCAGTCTTGATATCATCATAGATTATTGTGAAATCTTGGTGAAGTTTCCTGCTTCTGCGTTCTCCTATAGGCTCCATGACAAAACTGCACATCAGTTTATCTTTCCATTTTTTCAAGCTCTCGTTCTATTAAGTGAGAAATCTCACTACAAAGCTAAATAGTCAAAGCTTCAAGAATGTTATCAAACTGCGAGGATTTTGCTTCATTGATCCATCCGATCATTTTAAATTTTGAGCCAACAATATTGAATATCTCGAAGAAAATGTATACCGAATATTACTTTGAAGATTGCAACAAAGATGATGTGAAACATGCTCTGCAATTCAATGACACTTGATTTTTTGTTGCCAGTTTCTATTCGATACAGGGAGAGATTGGAAGAATTTTTATGAATGTAAAACAATAGCAAAACCTGTCATGTATAACGATAGTTTGGTAGTGTTCTTGTTGTGCGCATCCATTGACAAATTTGAAAAAACAATTGATTTCCGGAGTGCTGTGTTTTTAATTTATTTTTGAAGTAACTCATGGTCTTCCATTTTTATTACTGCGAGTGCCTTTATGTATGGCAACACCTAGATTCATATATTATAGCATAGAGTTGAATGAGTGGAATCCGACATTGTGATAATAGCATGATAAAATCGTGGCAAATTTGAAGCCATGTATACAACATAAAGATTTCAATATGAAGAACATTTAATTGATAAGGTTTCCAAGAACAATGAGAATAGTTGATAGCAATGGACATGTTCTTCCTGGGATCCTAACAATGTTTCAAAATATATAACGTGCATTTGTTTGACAACGTGAAAGATCATTTGGTAGTCTGATAACGAGAAGACTATTTGACAACGTCAAGACACCTTGGCAGAATGAAAATATGGCAAACTAATGTGCATAGAGAAAAACCATAAAATACTGCAGAGTCATGGAAAGATGTCACACGACATTGGAATATTAAAGGCACAATCTATAAATGGCCAAGTCTATGAGTTGTGTAGCCAAATATTGGCAGTCAAAATCCATGAACGGATTTTGCGGGAGCATATCTAGAGAGAATCACACCTAGCTTATAATGGAAATTAGGGAATTTGGTTTTGATCCATCCTAAAATAATTCGATCATGTAACCACCGACAAACAGGAAATGATACACTTGGTTGTTATTCATCTGCAATCCTTATTCCCATATCCTTCCGAGTTTCTATGCATTTAAAATTCATGATATTTTGTTTGTTTGGGTTATTCCCAGGTGTCTACAGGATAAGGAACAAAGGAAAAAACATGGCGCCTCTTCCATGCAAACCAAAAATAAACCAGGTCGAATGTTAAAAATGAGAAGAGTGTGGTCGTGACACTGTTTCAGCTGTTGTTTCGTCTTGGAGTTTCAATATATAAAAAAAAATGCAATGCTTATCTTGCATAAATTGTAGACCTTCTTATTCATTTATATTA
The DNA here is from genome assembly GCA_009831015.1 of Picea engelmannii. Classification (NCBI taxonomy): domain Eukaryota; kingdom Viridiplantae; phylum Streptophyta; class Pinopsida; order Pinales; family Pinaceae; genus Picea; species Picea engelmannii. The sequence continues at coordinate 247,213 of ML802831.1, read as the reverse complement.
TTTTTTCTAATGTACTTATTGTTTTATTGTTTTGATTTGCAGATGGAGGGATGCACAGATTTGTATTCATGTATTTATTTTTTATATTATGTTTTTTTCTTTAAATTGATTTTGCAAACTTATTGAAAATTTGTGAGCAAATGGAAACAAATTGTAGACATAAATTAGACAATTTTTTCATCGTCAATCAATTAATATTCCTGAAATCAATCCTACTTTCTGATTCTTGCAATCAGACGAAGCATGGAGGAGAGCATACTTATTCTAAAATAAAAAATAAAAAACTTGAAAATAAAATCCTACCCACTCTATGCTAATTTGAATTAAAAATTAGTTACGTGTAATTAAACTTCCAGTGGATCCATTCATGTAACAGTAGTAAAACTATGTTCATTTCATTTTTACACATGAAAAATAGAAATATACAAAAATGAACAAATTGAATTGTTGTGACTGTGATTTAACTGAATAAAAACAAAAATGAAATTTATCTAATCGAGTACTTACTTGGAACCATTGCTCAATACGGCTTTCATAGGTGCGATGTTCCTCGCTCAGATCATGATGTAACTCCTCTTCATCTTCCTCGATCTCTTGTTCGATCAATTGTTCATCATCGGATGCATAAGAGTCTTCAGATGTTGGTTCAATTGTTTCTAGAGGAGTATTTGAATCTTTGATCCTTGTCAAGATCTCCTCTTCCAAGGAAGAGGAAATCATGACATCTGCCAAGATCTTAGTGAGTAGTTCCAATATGACATTTATTATTAAACCATGCTGAAAAAGTATTCTTACAACACCCAAATCAAAATGAAAAACTTCATTAAAAACACTCTTGCTAAAACATAAAACAATTACTCTTCACAGTTGCGGAAATCAAACGCTCTTGGTAGATGGCAGGGACATGAGGAGTCTCCACTCAAGTAGATGATATTACCCTCTTACCAACACATGTAGATCACACTTGCATAAATTAAGCACTCTTGCATAAATTAAAATTTGCAGGAATTGAAACACTCTTTGCATAAATTGAAATTCACACTTACATATTTGACATGGAGAACATGAGGAGTCTCCACTCAAGTAGCGTCTATGACCCCTTACCAACACATCTATATCACACCTGCATGAGTTGAAATGAAAAAAATAAAAAATTGATACCTCAATCCATCGTGCTTCCTCGACAATGACATGAAAATATTGGGCACTAAAGATGCCCTAAAAACAAACTCTATGCATTAGCCGAAGGTAGGCGTTGGCACACGCATTTTACTTGTTGCCTACGTAGGTTCTTACCTTCTATTTTCAATACCTCATCCTCCAGAGATGCAATGCCTGCAAATGGAACAACAATCGTAACAAAATTAACAACAGTTTTCCCTATCAAATGAACGACACTTCTTGCAAAGGGAACATCAATCGTAACAAGGGAACGACAGTCGTTATGTTGGACCAAACTAATGTTGTATTAATTTCATTGTATTACTTGCCCAACCATCTAATTTTTCAATCCGAGGTCTGTAGAATTACGAAGCACACACAAAGTATATGAAGGACTGAAGCTAATTTAACCTAATCTAATGTTTAAGCTACAATAAAAATTGAATCATTAATCTAATGCAGGAAGCTGAAACACACGACTGAAAGGAAATTGCGTAAAAGAAATTAATCTAGGAATGAAAAATTGCGTCAAAGGATAAAAAATATGTGAAGAGCGACAAGAAGACACATGTGAGATCACACTAACAGTAAAGCAATCTCAAATTACATTAGAAGAATCAAATGGCAAATCATGAAACAATAATGAAAGCATGAATCAAACTAAGAATCCATTTTTCTTTCAAATCCTAATGACTACCCCCTTCATGAAGAGAGAGAAATCTCTTTTATACATGAGAGCTCTGAAAAGAAGATAAACATCTCATAATTATAGATCCACTATTCTCTCAACTACTTTCCCATTATTACAAAATATGATCCCTTCAAATCCTCACACATATCTCTCACAAATCCTAGATAAGATATGCCAACCAAATCTTCATGATCTTCTTCTTAGGATAGGCTTGAATTATCTCCTGGAATATTGAAATGGTGGAGGAAGTATTCGAGAAGTCTTTTTGAATTAATCCTTCACATTCCTACACATTACAAAGCTCAAACATTTTTGAGGTATATATGAAAACATGTCAATTTTCTAATATTTAATCACAAATTCCTATTAAATACTAAAATGAATAAAGTGAAAAATAATGATATGAAACCCAAATATATTTATGAAAATAATATCATGAAAGGTTAATGGGCGATCAAATGTGAAGACCGACGAAGGGAAAAGTGGATGACAATATGAAATTTCTGAGCCCCAACAAAGAGATAAAGGTGAAATTCACAAAAGTTCTAGAAATGAATCTTCTAGAAGATGAGGTGGCCCCCGATCCGTTTGGATATTACTCACTTCTATGATTTAGTGGGATCATCCTAATATCCTCATCCATCCCTCTTTCACCCTATATAAAGATATATCTCTCATGGGAAAGGCTTGGTTGTCTTATGCATGAAGAATTATGTTGAAGATTGTACTTGTGATAGCTTTGCTTTAGATTTCCAAGTTAGGTTGTGAATACTCTTCATCAAAAGCATTGGATAAAAGGTGTGTGTGTTGAAGCAAAGAACCATTGTAAGGGACCTTGCACCATCAAGGCATAGGTTGTATTCTCCACTTTTATCAATATAATGAAGTGATACATTTCTTCCCTATAAAAGTGTCTCCATTTTTATTATATAACTCCTTGATCTTATACATAGTCTTCATTGCAATATATATATATATATATATATATATATATATATATATATATATATTATTTTTATTTTTTTCTCCCTCTTTGTTAGTTTTTGCTTTTTAACACGTTCAACATCCCACAAATCCAAAGATGGAACAAAAATGACACTAGTGAGGATCAAACAATGTTTAGAAGGTTTGTCATTTGTCCCTTTCTGAACTAGTTTACATTAAAACAAAATCTCAGGAGAAGCTTGTATTCTTCTTTGTTTTATTCTAATTTCTTGTTGAAGTTAGGGAGATTAGTTTGTGTCCACACTTATCGATTTTTTCCGATAAAAAAATTGGCGACCATATTGGGGAACGTCGTCTTTTGTATTTTTCTTATTTTTTATTTTAGCTTGTCTGTTTTTGGTTAATTTCATTCTCTGGGTCTTTGGGTGATCCATATTGACTCCCTGGTCCTGAGAGTTCAATGAGAAACTATGTCCTCTATTCATTTTTTCCTTATTTTCAGTCATCGTCGCACCCTGCTTGTGAAAACTAGAGTGACGACATTGCACTATGTATTTCTCATTGCCTGCGACGATCCTTGATCGTTGCACTGTGCTCTTCTGCAGCCTACGACAATTCATGTAGAAATTTTTTTGAGTGACAGTCAATTTTTCTTCTTTGCCAAGATTTTTCATCATTTCTTGGGGTGAATTTTTGGTCCTATTGAGTGATTATTTGCAGCTTGGTTTTCATCTTTAGCTTGAATTTGATCATTTCTCAAGTATTGAGAGTCTTTTTGATAAGCTTCATAGTTTTATATTTTACTTCTTATTGCAAGGGTATAATATCGAGGCTTCATCCCTGAGTGATTGCTATATAAGTTGTTATTGATCTTTTTTGAGTTTTGGATTGTTGTTCATTGGAAAACAATTTGTAATTGCATTAGACAAATAAGTTTTCTTACTTTTTCATTTTTGGTTGCATTATGAGTTTAGTTTGGGAAATTGTGTTGTGAGTGCATTCATCTTCTTGGAAAACTTTTTCTTTTTGAATTAGATCTTTGTTTTTATTTGAAAAGAAGAGAATTGAAGTTTGATCTTCTATTGGTAGTATTTACAACAAATTTTTGCATTCAAATATTTGTTTAAAAAGAGAAAATTGGAAAATTTGATAGCTTTGATTGTTTGGCATCAAGATCATTTGAAGACTGAAGAAATTGTGTTTTGTAACTTGTTGTATTCTAGAAAAATGAAACCTTCTCCTTTATATAATTAGAGCTCATCGAATAAAAAAATTGCATCTCATCTCTCTTTGGATATTTTTGGGTCAAGGTCAAACACTTCATCAGTTTCATCTCTGCTTCATTTTTGAGTTAAGCAACAACCATTAAAATTCAGTGTAATTTTAAAATCTATATAGTAACTTTTATTTTCTAGAACTCTTATACACCAACATTAGCTAGGGATAACACTTTGGAATAGGTTATGAGGAATACTCTCTAAATAATCAAAACACACAATAGTATCTTGTGATAGGGAGAGTTAAATCCACTTGTTGCGTTTTATCTTGGGAAGCCCTTCTAACACAAGGGTCAATCACGAGGTCGCATTAGGGTCGACAAAGTTACTCACCCTATGTTTTTGGTCTTGGTGTAGAGATTGTGTGTATTATTAGGGGGCACTTGAGACAAAAATCATGTGCGGACCTTCTCAAGGCGATTTCGGGCTTAGATACCCTGCCCTTGCATGTGGATCGGACTGTCAACTACTTCCCCAGGAATCATTGTCATAATTGGTAAACATAGTAGCCTATCTCTTTAGAGTCTTTACACGAGGTGACTGTGGAGTGGAAATTCTTCACGGTACCTGGAGTCGACGTTTTCCAAACTCACTCGAGCTCCTTGGGGGGTATACCCACGATTATGTGTGGGATATTGCACCAGGGTGTAAGTCCATTAAGAAGGTCATCAACGTAACTTTTCCAACCACTTTATACCAGCCCCTTCTTGTTTTGATTTTGTGACATTGGATTTCATCACCAACTAGTGATTTTGAAATAAAAATTTATGTTTGTGTGCTTGTTATCTATATTTTATTAGTGAAGTGTTGTTTTTTTCTTTAGTTGGCCATAGATTTCTTTCATTCTTTATCAGTGTGGCCAACAATGGCCCTCCTTGCTCACGTAGGATGCTAAGGTTACCTCAGGAAGAGCTAGAAGAATACACTCCTTTGCTTCCTAATTCACCAAAGGGTCCTTCTCCTAAAGGAGAAGTCAATAACGACGTGTCCTCTAAGATCTAGAGTTCTACTCCATTGGTAGAATCAACACTTCCTATAAATCCATTATTGAATTTTATACAAGATCCAATTTTGCTCCGAATAAACTCTTCGGGAGACGTTGTTGCTGAAGACTTTACTAGAATACCTATTGGACCTTACGCAGAGTCCGGTGTGGATGATCCACTATTTAGAGTGAATCATTTATAAATTTGGTTCATACTGCTGGAATTTTTAATCCTAGTTCATTCCTTGTCTGTTCTTTTTGAAGGACCTCATCGGGACACAATATTTTTTATAAACTAGGCATGAGTCCAAATCAACCTATGTCATCACATATACTTGTTACTTCCACTACTTGTATAATACCTTTAGACAATTTTACTGGCACGAAAAGTAATGTTGTTATGGTTTCAGACCCATTGTTGGTTGGTACTCATACAATCCTTCCTCTCCAGCTCACTAGCTCTACCATGGTCCCACAAGTTACACTTGCTTCTACCAGAAGTATGTTAACAACTCAAGATCCTATTAGAACGCCACTTCCTCTTAGATAAAATCCATCACTTCCACTTGGGTATAACACTCTTAATAGTTCTATTGCTAATCTTACCCAGGGTCCATCCAAAGGACCTAATATTTTTGTTCCACCTGGGTATAATGTTGCTAGCGGTTTTGTTCCCACACCTACCCAGGTTCTGTCCAGAGGGCTTAGTGTTCCTCCCCCACTTGGAGGATCTAATCATGTTGGCCCAAGTAGCTCTAATCCTCTTGGAGGCAGTCCCTTCAGGTTTTCAACTTCCTATTGGAGGTCAATCTCAAGTTGGGGGGAAACCCCAAGTTGGGGGTCATAACCGAATTTACAGACAATATACACCTGGATTACAAACTCAACCTTGGAATTTTAATTTCCAAGGTAATCAACAACTGCATGGGGGAAAAAATCCTCAATTATATTCTTTTGTAGCCTCTATTCCCAAGAAACCATATCTAGGCTCTGTAAGTCCTACCTAGGATAAATCTTTTCAGTCTAATGCTCCTTTCCAAGGTGGCATACCGAATCAATCAACACATGTTGGCTACTTGAATCAAAACCCTCCACAAAAATTTTTTACAGGACCCTCTAACTATTTACATATTTCTTATGGTCCTACTCGTATACCTACGAGATTGCCTCCTCAAAATTACCAGTTTCCTCAAGTGAACAAACAATTGTCATTTCTAGCGACTTTGGATTTACCAAATTTATCTAGGATTTTGAATTCTCCTTATTGGTCGGTTATACTTGCCAAATTACCATCAGACATTCCTATGTTTGATGGTCAATCGGGAGAAGACCCAAACAATCATGTCGTGACATTTGATATTTGGTGTTCATCCAACTCCTTGATGGATGACTCCATTCGATTACGTCTTTTCCAATGCACTCTTATGGGTTCGACAACCAAATGGTATATTGAATTTTCACAAGGATTCTTCAATGATTTCAACACTTTAGATATGGATTTCTTGACACATTACCAATTACCGATACAATATGAGACAAGAACCAAAATTTTGAGTTCATTTAAACAATCCTCTTCTACTCACATTTCAGATCATATTCATGAGTGGAGGTGGAGACGATGATTAATTAAAGTTCCCCTTCCTGATAAATTATTGGCTGAGTGGTTTACCAAATCACTCATCGGTCCTATAGCCCATGATGTTTCCATGGGTGGTTTTGTCAGTGAAGAGAAGAAGTTTAGTCATGCTCAATACTTGGATATAGTTTATTCAAAAATGGGCACATTATATGACTTGATCCTTGATGCTCCTCTCCCATCTACAAATACAACCCCAATGCCTCCAATAGATTCTCATCCTACTAATGGTATTATTGACACTTTTCTTGCTGAGACTTAGTCCAAACAAGCCAGTCATTACAATCCCAAATCTACTACTACTAATATGAAAAATGCTACTTGTACAACTCCCTCTCCTGGTCAAACCTATAAGTTCAATACGGTTCAGTCTACTCCTACCAGTAAATCACAAAATAAAAATAAAGGGAAGGGTAAGAATAAAGAGGATAAAACTAATAATAAACAATCTGATAAACCCAAGACTCATTTGTTGATACTGAGAGGGGGGTAAATTAGTATCAAGTACAATTTAAAAACCTTTTTCAACTTATACTTAAATCATTCAATTATATCCAATGCAAAATGAACAATAGTATAAGAGTTACACCAATACACCACAATACACCATGCACAATATATGAGAAATAATCAATAGTTTTTGTTCAAGGGAAGTAATGACTTCCAAAGGTAGCTACACCTTCCAAATGTAGAGGGAGGGATAAACCTTCAAGAGGAAGATACAATCCTCCAATATCAAGAGAGATTTGAACTCTCCATCCTTTCCCCTTCCTTCCACCCAAGAATATATGAGAGATAATAAAACTTTAGATTAAATCATCACCATCAACCAATCATCACATAGAACCTGATAATGCTTCCCGAGACTTCTTCAATTTATGCAATTATTCAATTCTTAGAGTAATATGATCCTGTAGATATTATTACTCAATTTTTTTATGAAACTCCTCCAATTTTTACTCCTTTAATCCTCCCCAAAAAGAGGTTATAAAAAGAATGGTAGACTTTATGCAATTCTGGTTTATTCAGAAGACCCAACTTGTACAGCATTACCTACGCTCAATATTTAACATCCTATTCTGAAACTCACACACAAGAAACTAAAGTCTGTAATATTTAAAATGGAAGTGGTCCCACTTCATTTGGATTATGTATGAAGAATTTATGACTATTTTACCCGGAACACATGTTTATTGACTAGCTTTAGGACTGGTCACAAACCCTATCTTCCACAGAGTGTATCTCCATAATTATAGCGAATCAAGAGATGAAATTTTTACCAGAGGGACCTTGATATTTCTTCTCAATACCATAGCAATTTCACCATCTGAATCGTTCTATAATAAAAGTTATAGAAAACATGGTAAGATGACCTGAAAATAACATATGTTAGAACACATCACCAAAAGACTTCGTCCTCCCTTGAAATTCGGCCTTCTTTACTTCTGATTTCCTCTAAAATTCATCTTGTATGAAATGAATGTTTAATGATGTTTATTTATACCATTTATGTCACTTCCTTTTAACATTATTTCCTACTTGACACTTTCTTATTTTGTAATTCTTTTCTTTAATTAACTTTAGGGCCTACATGTACTTCCTTCTTCAATTCACTTTGTCATCTTCAAAAATTCATTTCTCCTCAACCATGAGGATTCACGTGATGTTCCACATACCACCGGAAACAACATGTTGTATATTATCCATTCATGGGTGTTGTATATGCATGTGCATTTTCCTTCATGTCCAAATACCTTTATCAATCTTACGGTCCAAAACCCATGACTAGGATTGACATCAATGACAACAACCAATCTTCCAACAATATCCCCCTTTGTCATTGATGTAAACACTCATGCTCCTCCTATCATCATGATCCCAATTTCTCTCCCCTTTTGACATCAATGGCAAAGGTTAGGGCTGCTCCCCCTAATTTTAATGGAAAAAGGTAACCTTCTTCTTTGGGGTTGCTCCCCCTGAACATGTGGCACTCAATAATACTTCATCCTTATTTTTGGTCTTTGGGACTTTTTCTTCCTTGGAATCATTTTGTGTGGCTTCTGTCTTCTCTCTCTTCTTCATGTCTAGGATGTATATGTTGTTCGGTATTCTTGTTGCAGTTGCAACCAATCTTCTCAAGTTATTTTCTCTGATTTTACATTTTTGGGAGTGAAACGTAAGAGTGTATCCTTGATCACATATTTTGTTGACACTGAGGAGATTATGCTTCAGATCTTCAACCAATAGGACTTTTCCTTCTTTTACATTTTCACTTCCAAGCTTTACAATTCCTTTTCCAAGTATTTTGGTAGATGATTCATCTCCAAATGCAACATTTCCACCTTTTTTCTTCAAGCTGGAAAATTTCCTTTGATCTCTGGTCATATGAGATGAGCACCCACTGTCTATGAACCATTCATCTTCTTCTCTGCATTCTTTAGCGACCAATGCTATTCGACAATTTTCATTTTGTGGAATTTCTTTCCTTTTCCATGTTGTAGTTGGTATGCATACATTTGGCATACGATTATCTTCCTTCATCTCTCTGCAATATTGTGCTTTGCAACCAAGATTATTGCACTTATAAAAAACAATATTTTCATCCATTAATGGGTCAAATGGATTATAATTTCTGTTGACAGGTCTACGAACATTTCCATATCTATTATTTTCACCATTCATGTGTCTTGCATAGTTATTCCTTTCATTGATTCTACAATTGATTTCCTTGTGTCCAAAATTTCCACAAGTATAACAATGTCCAAGAAAGAAATTTTGATACCTGGGCATAAGTGATCTTCTTTGTGGTGTGGTCCATCTGGGTTCACGATCTATTCTTCTGTAGTTTCCTTCATAATGATTGCTTTCATACCTGATGGGAGAGGATCTTCTTGATGACTCATTCCTTCTGAATTCTAGTCTTATATCTTGTTGTTCAACTTGTTCTTGAGTGTTGGTTTCATCATTTTCAACTTCCTTCTCTTGTTTTGTTGCCTTCAAACTTTCATTGTATCCTAGTCCTATCTTGTCATTTGGAGATCTTTGACTACTAAGGATCTCATCTAATTTTTCAGTGCTTTTTTCGAACTTCTTCAACTTTTGTGTTGTCAATAGTAGCTCCCCTTTTGTGTGATCCAATTCTTCTTTCGATTTCTCATAATCTTCTAATTGTTCCTTCAAGCTATTAATGGTCTTTTCGATCTTGTAATTCTCTTCTTCACAATTACTCAATTCACCTTTTAGTATTATGTTTGTGTTTCTAAGCTTTCTATTTTCAGTTTCAACATGCTTCAATTTTTCAAGATTCTCATCTTCTTGTTCACTCTCTGCATTGTCTTTGTATCCCAAAAAAGAATCAAGGTTGGTTTCTTCATCTGAATCTTCTTCACAAATGATTTATTCTTCTTTAGAATTATTATGATCATCATCCTGGGTTTCTTGGGTTAGGAAGAGGACTTCTCCTCCATCATTATCTTCTTCATAACTCTAATCTGAGGAGATGTCATCATCCTTGGAGTAGAAACTCTTTTTATTGTTGAGACTTCTCTTTTTATAGTAGTAGTTTTCAACAATATGTCCTATTCTACCACAATTAAAGAATTTGAGAGGAGACTTACCTTTGTATCTTCCACTTCCCTTCTGGAACCTTCTTACATAATTTTCTATTTCTTCATCAAGGTTGTTATCCTTGTCTTTTGTCTTCTTTATGGCCTTAAAGGCTGCTTCATTGTTTTTTTGGTCACTTTCTGTACCTGTTCACATTTCATATGCCATAAGAGTCCCATGTAATTCATCCATTGTCATTTTGGTCAAGTCCCTAGTTTCTTCAATGGCGGAGACCTTAGCATCATACTTTAAGAGAAGTGATCTCAACACTTTTTGTACAACCAAGGAGTCATTGAGATCTTCACCTAATCCTCTGATAGCATTAACAACTTCATCAACTCTAAGAATATAGGTTTCAATATCTTCCTTTTCATTCATCTTCAAATTTTCAAATTATGCTCTATGTCATTGAAGCTTGACCAGATTAAATTTTGGATCACCTTTGTAGATACTCTTGAGTTTGTCCCATACATCTTTAGCAATGTTGCATCCAATCACTTTGCTAGCAATGGTTGGTGCCAACGATGCTAGAATAACATGTCTAGATTTTGAATTACAACTCATAAGCTTATTCTCATTTGGATCGATTGGAGCATTATTTGGGATTACATAGCCATTTACAACTGAGTACCAAATGTCTACTCCCAAATATGTTAGGTAAGTTTTTACTCTATCACTCCAATATGCATAATTTATTCCATCAAATTTTTGAATCCCATTTGAAATGTGCTCATGGTCATCCATCTCTACTCAGGATTTTCCTTCCAGTGGTTAAACTGTTCTGAAGGAAACCTGCTCTGAAACCAACTGTTGATACTGAGAGGGGGGTGAATCAATATCAAGTACAATTTAAAAACCTTTTCAACTTATACTTAAACCATTCAATTATATCCAATGAGCAATGAAAAATAGTATAAGAGTTACACCAATACACCACAATACACCATGCACAATATATGAGAAATAATCAATAGTTTTTGTTCAAGGGAAGTAATGACTTCCAAAGGTAGCTACAGCTTCCAAATGTAGATGGAGGGATAAACCTCCAAGAGGAAGATACAATCCTCCAATATCAAGAGAGAGGTGAACTCTCCATCCTTTCCCCTTCCTTAGACCCAAGAATATATGAGAGATAATAAAACTTTACATTAAATCATCACCGTCAACCAATCATCACATAGAACCTGATAATGCTTCCAGAGACTTCTTCAATTTCTGCAATTCTTCAATTTTTGGAGTAATCTGATGTTGTATATAATATTACTCAATTTATTCTCTGAATCTCCTCCAATTTTCACTCCTTGAATCTTCCCCAAAAAGAGGTTATAGAAAGAATGGTAGACTTTATTCAATTTTGGTTTATTCATGAGACCCAACTTGTACAACATGCCCCATGCTCAATATTTAACATCCGATTTTGAAACTCGTGCACAAGAAACTAAAGTCCGTAATGTTTCCAATGGAAGTGGTCCCGCTTCATTTTTATTCTGTATGAAGAAGTTATGACGATTTTACCCAGAACACCTGTTTATTGACTAGCTTTAGGATTGGTCACAAACCCTATCTTCCACAGAGTGTATCTCCATAATTATAGTGAATCAAGAGATTAACTTTTTACCAGAGGTACCTTGATATGTCTTGTCAATACGGTAGTGATTTCACCATATGAATCCCTCTAGAAAACAAGTTATAGCAAAAATGGTAAGATGACCTGAAAATAGCATACCTTAGAACACATCACCAAAAGACTTCATCCTCCCTTGAAATCTTTCCTTCTTTACTTCTGATTTCCTATGAAATTCAACTTGTATCAAATGAATATATAATGATGTTTATTTATACCATTTATGTCACTTCCTTTTAACATTATGGCTGACCTGACACTTTCTTATTTTGTAATTCTTTTCTTTAATTATCTTCACGGCCTACATGTACTTCCTTCTTCAATTCACTTTGTCATCTTCAAAAATTCATTTCTCCTCAACCATGGGGATCCACGTGACGTTCCACATAACACCGGAAACAAAATGATGTATAATATCCATTCATGGGTGTTGTATATGCATGTGCATTGTCCTTCATGTCCAAATACCTTTATCAATCTTGTGGTCCAAAACCCATGACTAGGGTTGACATCAATCCCAACAACCAGTCTTCCAACATCATCCTGTTGATGATAAAGTAAAGAGAAAACCTTGTTATCCTTGTCTTATCTGTGGTGATGACCATTATACGAAATATTGTCCGAGACATGCATAGGTTACTAAGTTCCTTCAAGGACCGGGACACCTCCTACACCTGTCGTTTTGTCACAACCTTTTCTTTCTCAACAACATGCCCAATTGGTTATTCATGAACAACCTTCTCCCTCTACCACATCTTATGTACTTATGTGTACTTGTGACTCCAAGAAGAACGGAGTTGCAGTCGCTACTCAAACCAAATATTATTCTCCTTCTAAAGATAAAGTTGATGATTCATCTCCTCTATTGGTCCAACCTCCTTCGTCGACTTCACCTCCTAACGGTCCTCTTCATATTGAACAACCTAGTCTAGATACATTTATCCATCCGCCTCCTAAGGTCATCGTTCATAAGTAGTCATTTAACCCCCATGAACATGCCGCTAAAAACAACACTATTGTATAAGATATTGGAAGTGAACCTTCTATGATGTTCTCTCTCAAAGTCCTTCAAAGTTGTCCTATGCAACGTAAGGAACTGTTAAAGGCTAATTGTGGAATCGATCCTACCGGTACAAGTTTGATAATCTTTGACTTGGAAGATCATATTCCAAGGCTCGCTCATAAATTAGCATTTCAAATACAAGTCATTGTGGAAAATAAGAATATTTGTTGAACCATGGTTGATGAAGGAGCTTCGACTTGTGTCATGTTTGTCACTTGTTGGAAAGGCATTGACTCTCCTACCCTTACCGAGTTTCATAATACTTTAAAATATTTTAAAGGTAACCAGGTTTAAACCTTATCGGTTTCTTCCTGCCTTATATATTGCGTTAGAAGGAAAAGAGGTTATTGTTGAGGTTGAGGTGTTTTACGCACCACTCAATTACAACCTTTTACTTGGCCATAGTTGGATCAATGTTATGGACACAGTTGTTTCTACTATTTTCTGTGTGATACACTTCCCTCACCAAGGTAAGGTTGTTACGGTAGATCAACTTGCCTTTTTCATTTTTGATTCATGCACTAGTAATGTTCCATTCATAGCGAAAAAACCTCCTAGTCATGAGAATGTCGTTGTGGGTATTTTAAAGGATTCATCGTTGATGGATACTTTCCCCATTCCACCACTCAATGTTCCTCCTACTTTTTTCTCTTTTATTAACATGATTTCGACCAGTCTTGGCAAAACCCATGAGTCTTATGACCCTTGTATAGTACCTATCTTGTATGAATGTCTTCGTTATGGTGACCAAATGCCCTTAAGTCTGGTGGAATTGGCCTATCAAGCTATTCAATCAACAACTCCTTCTCCTCATTTTATCTTAGATACATCTCTTGATCTATTTCACATGGAATCTCACACCTATGAAATCATCATGACAATTATGTCCATGGAAGACACCCCATGGGATGATGGGCATTATTGTTCTATCCTTTTCCTGGAACCTGAGACCATCGAGAGTTATCAATGGATTTCAAATCCATCTATAGTCATTACTATTCCCCCAGTTTCTGAACCAAAGCATGATGTTTTGTATGAAGGGAACTTGGGAAATATCTCACCCACCATCCCTCTAGATATTTCAATTAAGCCTAGAATTGTGGAAAATGTTCATATCGGTGCCTCATGTTCTCCTGATGAGATTTGAACTTACAAGGCCCTTTTCCAATAATTTTGTGATGTTTCTGCATGGAGTTACGAAGAAATGTATGGAATTGATCCAGATGTTTTTGTACATGAAATTAATGCATACCTTGATGCTAAACCCATTCGACAAAGAATTCTCCTAGTTCGTCCACGAAAATATGCAACAATCAAACTCGAAGTTGAAAAACTTATTAAAGTTGATTTTTTCTACCCTGTAGCATTGATTGATTGGGTGTCCACTCTTGTTCTGGTTACGGAGAAACAAGGAATGATCTGTGTTTTTGTTGATTATAGGGATATTAACAAGGCTTGTCCTAAATATAACCATCCAACCCCTTTTGTCGACCAAATCGTTGACGACTGTGTCAGGAGTGAAATATTCTCTCTGTTGGATGGTTTCTCCGGCTATAATCAAATCAATATTTCACCCGTGGATCAACATAAGACTGCTTTTATTTTCCCTTGGAGTACCTTCGCATACCGTAAACTCCCTTTTGTTCTCAATAATGTTGGTGCGAATTTTCAACGTGTTATGTCTTATGATTTTAATGATATTAAGCACATTGTACAACCTTACCTAGATGACTTACTGATGCATTCCATGCATCGTCAATATCACCCGACACACTTACAAGCCATTTTACTACAATATCAATATTATCACATGTGATTGAATCCACGTAAATGTGTTTTTTGTGTGGAGTCTAGACTACTTCTTGGATTTATTGTTTCTACACATGGGATTAGGGTGGATCTTTTGAAGGTTGAAGCTATTATCAATATGCCTCCTCCTTCTACCTTACGCCAACTACAAAGTTTGGAAGGGAAGGAAATTTTTTTACGTCGATTCATTCCCAATTATGTTGAACTAATGAAAGGTTTCACTACACTTATTAATAAGGGTCATGATTTTGTATGGAACGACATTTCCAACAAATACTTTGAATATTTGAAACTTTCCTTGACCCGTGCACCACTTTATTTCACCCTGATTATAGTCGAGGTCATTTCTTATACCTGGCTTCTTCAGAATCTACCATAGCTATGGTTCTAGTCCAAGAGGATGATTCACACAATGAACATGTTATTTACTATTTGATTCGAAGTCTTATAACCACCAAAACCAAATATATGCATGTGGAGAAATTGGCCTTGGAGGATGTTTAAGTTTTTCAATGATTTCATCATTATATCTTATTGCGCAAAACCACAATTATTTTTTATTTCACCCCTATGCAACGTATCCTTACACGACAATTGCCAGTGGGAAAATACTCCAAATGGATAGTGATTCTCCAGGAGTTTTATTTGGATTTCGAGCAAGCCAAGTCAAAGAAATTTTTATTTTTTTTTCCGAGTTGATATGTGACCTTCCCTCCACTAAGACAAAACCTGTGGTAGAATATTATTCTCTTTTTCTGATTAGTTCAAATGATATCTGGTATGAAGACATTATCCTTTATCTCCAGACCCAAAAAATTTGGCCTGATCTTTCTCGTCTAGATCCTCATTTATCTAGGTGGATATTGGTGGCCACCCACCTTTTTCAATTGGCTTAAAACAGTTTTCTGTCAATTTTGGCAATTTACTATTTTTAGCAGTTTTAACTTCTGGGGGCATTTTGAGGGCCTAAATGAAGTTTTTTCGGGATATACTTTTTTAATGATATCTGAAGGCATGATTGAGCCCCAAAAGTGAATCACCTCGATGATACCTTTTCAACGGGATATCATACGCATAAAACAGAGATTGTATGCAAACGTTACAACCCCGAGAAGTTGATGTACTAACTTACCCAAATGGGGCCCACATGCCTTTTGGAGCTTCATCTCCTAGGTTAGGTTTTTGGATGTCTAGGGATTTTTTCATTCTTGTTTATTGTAAAAATGCCTTCAAAGCCTCATTTTAATCATATTCTTGCAAATGAGAGAATCCGTCACATATCTTCTCAGAGATATGTCACCACCATTCCAACAAGCTTGTTTCCGCTGCATTTTACAGTTTCAGCTTATTTCCTTATTGAATAGAAAACTATTTTTATTATATTTCTATTATTTTGTGTTTAGCACCTTTTAATAATATGTAGTCATTTATTTCTTGTCATAAAATCTAGCCCAGTGGTATCAAAGTGGTCTTCTCCTTGTTGTCTTAATGCATGTCCCCAACGAGATCGGAGTACAAAGAGTTGGGTCTCGAACTTGTTTCTCTTAATGATAAAATCTCTCGCACACCCAAGAGACCTCTCATGGCGAGATAAAACAAATATGATAGGATAGGAGATCCTTTCAAACTATTGATTGAGGAAGTCCTCACACAACAAAGGAATGAGATGATGGATAGTTTCGCGCAAATCCTTTGGCGGCTACCAACAGGAAACACATATTCTTCGAGTGGAGGCATGACCCCCTTCAAGGTACAAATAAACTTCGATATTCCTATATTTGAAGGTCAGATAGATGCAAATGTTGTAGACAAGTGGTTGAATCTACTAGAGGGGCATTTTTATGTCCATAAATTTTCAAATAGAGAAAATATTACTTTTGCACTCCTCAAAGTCATTCCCCATGTCAAAGATTGGTGGGAAACTTTCTGTGAGAAAAAGGAAATAGAGGAAACCTCATTAGTTACAGTCATGGCCACCTAG
This sequence comes from Picea engelmannii, assembly GCA_009831015.1. NCBI lineage: Eukaryota > Viridiplantae > Streptophyta > Pinopsida > Pinales > Pinaceae > Picea > Picea engelmannii. Next base: position 230,435 of record ML802831.1, on the reverse strand, counting down.
GATTCCTTTAGGGATGTTATTAAGGAACAATACTACCCTGTCGGAAGTTATGACAACTTGTATACCAAATGGACCACACTACGGCAAGAAAGAGACCAAGCAGTGCCAGATTTCACGAATATATTTCATACCTTGTGCACCAAGATGGGTATCAAATATTCAGAGTGACATCTGGTGCTCAAGTATTATGGTGCTCTGCATAGATACATCCAAACCAAAATGGAATTTTTGAACATCTTATCATTGGGCACGACCTACCGATATGTTGTCAAAATAAAAAAAGAAGCTCAAACAAAAGACGCAGAAATTTGGGCCTGGGAACCCCTCACAACAAAATATAGGAAAGGGAAGACCCAACCCACAGAACAAGGGATAGAGAAAAGATGGACAATATCAGGAAAACCAGTCCAAGCCATAAGCAAAGAAGGACATTAGAAAGACAAAGAAAGATACTAGGAAGTCTTCTTCGTGATTCTCTCTCAGAATAAGTGAAAGATAGTAGCCACATCTAGGGTCTCTGTGGCTGACCTCTCCACACGGAAGAAGCAAGTAGATAAGGTCATGTAAGAATACTTAGATATCTTCTCCTCACCTACCAGGGTACCTCTGCACTGTCAGGTCAAGCACCCCATCAATCTAACCCCTGACGCACTGTTACCCAATGGGCCAGTCTATTGCCACTCTTCGTTAGAGAATGAGGAGATCAAGCGACATATCCAATAACTTCTCCACAAGGGGCACATCCGTCCCATCTCATCACCTTGAGGGAGCCCAATCGTGTTGGTACAGAAGAAAAATAGAACCCGACGACTTTGCATTGATTACTAGGCTCTGAATCAAATCATAGTCAGAAACTGGTACCCGATTCCTTGAATGAACGACCTCCTTGATAAACTCATGGGGGCCAAATCCTTCAGTAAGATTCAATTCTGGCTACCAACAGGTGTCTATAGAATAGACATATGTATGGAAAATTTCCTTCAAGTCAAAGGAAGGCCTTTTTGAATGGTCGGTCATGCCCTTTGGTTTGACAAATGCTCCAGCCACTTTCATGAGGATGATGGATGATATCTTGAGACCATTCACCAATACTTTTGTAGTGGTGTATCTGGATGACATTATCATTTACAAAAAGACTTGGGCCGGACACTTGCAGCATATTCAGTAGGTTTTGCACACCCTGCGGCAGCACAAGCTGTATGCCAACTTGGAAAAATGCTCCTTTGACATGGACAATTTCCATTAACCTAGGCTACATAATTGATCAACATGACATACATGTGGATCCAGCCAATATCTAAGTCATTTGTGACTGTCCAACCCCAACCATACTCACTGAGCTTTTAAGATTCTTAGGCCTTGCCAACTTCTACCGTAGGTTCATGTTGGGATTCTCCCATATTGCATGGGCCCCTAACCAAATAATCAGGGCTGGTGGTAAGGTGAAATTTTCATGGTTCCCATCCTAACAACAAGCGTTCGACGATTTTAAGAAGTGCTTGTTCTCAGCCCCAGTAATTTCATTACCAGACCTGCAACAACCCTTTGAGATCGAGACAGATGATTCAGACTATGCAGTGGGTGTTGTTCTCACTCAGCACAACCACCACATGGCCTATCATAGTGAGACACTATCATATGTTGTCCGTAAGTACCCTAATTACGACAAAGAAATGTACTCCATTGTGTAAGCCTGCCACCAGTGGAGACATTACATTCTTGGGAAGGAGACAATCATCCACATTGATCATAAGCAACTGCAGTTCATGTAGACACAAGGAAAGTTGCAAAATCATCGCCATCAAAAGTGGTCCACATACTTGCAATAATTCCACCTAAACATCAAGTATAAAACATGAAGCACCAATCATGTCGGTGATTTCCTTAGTAGACCACTAGTCGCGATACTCACCATGGTGCTATATTCCTGTAGCCATGGGACCTCTGGATGGACCCAAATCTATGAGACAGACCCAGACTTCACCACCACCTACCAAATGTTGGGTGCAAACATAGTTGTCGATAATTTTCATCTTCAGGATGGGTTTTTCTATCGTCTGGGCCATATCTATGTTCCATCAAATGAGCGAGAGAAGATGATCTAGGAATCCCACTACATTCGGGTGGTAGGACACTTTGACGTCAAAAATACAGTGGCGATGCTACAAAAACATTTCTACTGGCCAAAACTTTGACAGGAGGTCAGCAAGTATATTAGGTCCTACACTACCTACACTATTTCCAAACTGACCACTAAGAAACAAGTCCTGTACACCCCTCTTTCTACTCCTGACAGGCCATGGGAATCCATCTCAATGGAATACATGTCAGGCCTCCCATCCACCAAGCAGGGAAATGACTGTGTTTTTGTGGTTGTTGATCACTTTTCTAAGATGGTGATTCTGGTTTTCTGCAAGAAGAACATGACAATAGAGGCCACTGCCAAACTCTTCTTTGAACGATTCTAGGTACATTTTGAAAACCCACAAACCATTGTCTCAAATCGGGAGAGTCGATTTATCACCACATTTTGGTCAAGCCTCTAGTCACTGTTGGACACCAAGATCACCATTCCACGACCTTACACACCTAGACAGATGGTGAAATCGAGGTCGTCAATCCAATGATTGTGCATATCCTTCACATGTATAATTAAAATCACCCTCGCACATGGGATGAGATCCTCCCCTATGTATAACATAGCTACAATTGAGCCCTGCATAGCTCAACCGACCACAGCCCCTTTCAGGTGGGTTTTGGATTCCAACCATTGGGTCCCATAGATTTGCACTTCCCCTTTCGGTCACCTCGACTGACCCATCTCCTGCTCCAACTGAAGCTGACAAAGCCACCTGGTTCATTGAGTGGATCTAGCGCATCCACCAACAGGTTTAGGATATCCTACATAAGTCCAATGACAAGTACAAGTAACACCATTATCAACATCGGGTGCCACACATGTTTCAGGTGGGTGACAAAGTTTGGTTGCACTTGTAGAAAGAATGCCTTACAGGACCCCATCAGAAGCCTTGCTCACTCTGTTATAGGTCGTAAACCATCACCAAGGCCATGGGAGATAATTATTTTGAGCTCAACATTCATCCTTTCCTTGGCCTGCACCCAATGTTCAACGTAGATCTCCTTCACCCTTATTTCCCACCATTATTGGACACATCAGATGTAGCAGAGTAGATGACACCAACGGAGATTGACCCCAACTGCATAAAAAAGGCATCCAATGATCATATTGTGGATACACATATCAAGGGCACTCGACAACAAAGGATCCAACTTTATCGAGTCGTCAAAGCAGGGCAGCTCTTGCACCAAGGCAAGTGGCTCACCCGGGGCCAAATTCAGTAGAAATTTCCTCATCTGATGGGGGAAATCAATGAAATAGATACCATTTCTTCCTAAGGATGTATTATTGATCTAGGTGGATATCGGTGGCCACCCACCTTTTCCAACTAGCTCAAAACAATTTTCTGACAATTTTGGCAATTTACTATTTTTAGCAGTTTTAACTTCCGGGGGAATTTTTACGGCGTAAATGAAGGATTTTTAGGATATATATTATAAATTATATCCAAAGGAATTATTTATCCCCCAATATGAATATCCTCGATGATATCTTTCCAGCATGCTATCATACGCCTAAAACGGAGATCGTATGCAAAAGTTACAACCCTGGGAAGTTGATGTACTAACTTACCCAAACAACGCCCACATGACTTTTAGCGCTTCATCTTCTAGGGTTAGGTTTTTGGATGTCTAGAATTTCTGGCATTCGTGTTTATTGTAAAAAGGCCTTCAAAGCCTCATTTTAATCATCTTCTTGCAAATGAGCGCAGCCGTCACATCTCTTCTCAGAGATACGCCACCACTATTCCAGCAAGCTTGTTTCTACTGCAATTTCCAGTTTCAGCTTATATCCTTATTCAATAGAAATCCAGTTTTACTGTATCTCTATTATTTTGTGTTAAGAACCTATTAATCATTTATATTCATTTTTTTCTCATAAAATTAGGATCAGTCATCGAAATCAGTATCAATTGAATCAATATATTATCCTCGGTGATGCCCTTTACCGTCGTGGTATCGATTTTGTATTTCGACGATTTATAAACTATGATGAAGCCTAGAAATATTTAAATGACTATCATTCTGGATCATGTGGTGATCATATGTCTGGGTATGCCACTACCCAAAATATATTACAAGTTGGTTACTTCTGGCCTTCATTATTTAAGGATTGCATTATAGCGGTTTAGAAATGTCACGCTTGTGAAACGTATAACTATAAGATTTGATAACATCATGCTCATCTTTACCCTGTAGTTTTCATAGGTCCATTCACTAAATGGGGCATTGACTTCATGACATGTAACCATCACTTGGCTGGGGGGCATGGATACATTATTGTAGATGCAGATTATTTCACTAAATGGGCCGAGGTGATGCCTACATTTGATAATACTGGAAAAATTTCAATGTTTTTCATATTCAATCATATCGTCACTAGTTTTGGTGTCCCTCAAGCCATCATCATAGACCATGGAAGCCATTTTCACAATTTCATGATGTTTGAGCTTACCAATAAGTTGGGTCTACGACATGAAAAATCAACTCCTTACTATCCGTAAGCCAATGGCCAAGTTGAAGCAATCCACAAATTTTTAACTACTATGCTTTGACGGATGGTAGGGATTCACAAGTCAAGCTAGAACACAATGATTTTTTTGGCATTATGGGCCTATCAGACGTTTGTTAAATATGCCATAGGGTTCACACCTTTCCAGTTAGTTTATGGTATCGAAGTTATTTTTTCAATTGAATGTGAAATCCCGTCTTTGAAACTAGTTGTGAAACTTCTCCCTAACACCACAGCCAAAGAAGAATGTCTCTTGTATTTAATTCAATTAGACGAGACTCACCATGATGATGCATTAGTCATAAAAACCCAGAAAAAATGTGTCAAATCTCAATACGATAAACATGACAGACTACGTATTTTTTCTAAGGGCGATTTAGTTCTCCTTTACGAACAAGATCGTGATTTGATGGGGGCTGGTAAATTTGAGCCCATGTGGCATGGCCCTTATATCGTTAAAAGGGTGTTGGATAAAGGGGCTTATCAGCTGGTAGATTATGATGGAATCCATTTGTGTGAACCCATAAATGGGATTTACCTAAAGAAGTACTATGCTTAAAGTATTTTTGCATGAGTTCTTTGTATTTTAGTGTATCATACTCTAGTGTACTTTTTTCATTTCTTGTTCTGCCTTTAAGCTGCTTACCTTGCATTGTGCTTGGTTTCCAGATGTCGGTGTTCTTTCTACCCTATATTGGATTTGTTGATGGTGCTAGTTGCAGTACTTAAAATCTAGCGTCTGCTACATGGGAAATATATGCACCAACGGATGAGTTGATTAGTCTACATAGTTTTTTCCTTGGTCGTGCAACTAATAATATTGCGGAATACGGTAAATTTATTGAGTTATTAACTGACACCATCTAATTTTTCATCTGTCATCTAATTGTACGTCTTGATTTATATCTAGTGGTGTTTCAATTGAGCAACGTTTATTCCATCCAAAGTCCTACATTGTCACGGGTATACTTGAGAATTTGCCTCTTGGAAAGACATTTTGATTACATTGAATATCAAAACATTCCTAGATATCTAAACATATTAACAGATGCATTCTCTAATTATGTTTTAGATATACATTTGAGCCATTTATAAATCCAAACACACATTTAAAAGAAAAGTAAGTCGGTAGAAGTTTTATATTATAACGTCAAAAGTTACAAAAAGTGTTTTTCTTGAGACCAAAATGGTGAAGCACACGACTTCATATACATATGCATCAAGGATGTTTCTCACTATAACAAATGACTTCCCTTGCTAGTTGACAGAGCGATCAACCAATGGATGTTGACACACCAACTATATGGCATTGGTAGTGTCGAGGTAACTCGTCCACAATGATGTCAGGGATGTTCATGGTCAATCCCTCAAGGTTTTGTTTGATATCCTCGAGATCCTCAACTACTACCCCTCGACTCACCATTGTGCCTATATATCCATGTATTTAGATAGAAGATGATCCCGAAGGCCTGAAAGGTGCCACATCTGCATTGTTGAGAGCACTTGATTAGTCTCAGATACATAACAAAAAAAAATCATAATTAAAATATTAAAAACAACATATAATGAAAACAATCCTTTTTACCTATCTCACTCCACTGAGAACCCTCAGGTAATGCCAAGTCGGTATCTCCATGAATTTTTTTCATGGCATATGCATAGTCCTCAACCATGACAAGTCGATCCCTCAGGCACTGGAAGAAATATGGACCATATGTAACGATTGGAACGCCACCATGACGTGCCATCAATTCTACCCATATATTCATTAGAGGATTTTGTGGAGTGGGTATTACCCATTCCACATGTTGTAGGTGCAAAATGGGGACCCTCTCTATAAAGAAGAATACCAAAATATATCCATACCCAAATTGTTTCAATCGACCGATCCTACACTTTGTCAATTGTTTCTTCATGTTTTTTATAAGACCCTCACACCATTTGAAAACCCAGGGATCCATACACTTGATAACATACTAAAAATGGCTCTATAAAGCCATGTGAGGAACCACACTCCATACCATCTGAGTGATATTATAGATAATGTTCCTCAAAGCAAAGTCTTGAACATCCTTTATGGTAACTTTGCCACTATGTTTCTCAGTACCAAGTAAGCAGTGATGTGCCACATAATAATCCATGGGTTCACCACCTCCTCTGCTTCCTGATAGTGAAACTCGAGAGCCTCTATGAGATAACCCAGAAAAAAAAGTATATTTCATCGATATCTAGGATAATTGTATGCACCCTGACATGAAATTCTTGCTCATTAACGCCCCACATACGAACTCAGTGTTCCAAGAGAACCAATTGGGCCCTCATGCCCTGCACTTTAAATTTTTTTAGCAAGCCACACTCCCGGAGTGCCATGACAGTTCCCAGATCATTCCTAGAAAAGTGATATTCCTCCTCATTCTCTCGTTCCCTCCATTCAAGTATGATGACCAATGAAAATCTTCCAAACAACAATAAAAGAGGATTTAGTTTATTAAATTTTGAAAATTGGAAGTTTTCTTAGCTCTATCTCTCTTTTTAGTTTTTGAGTTGTAGTCATCGCAAGGGTCCTTTTTCCCACAGTGAGGCATTATCACATCCCATCTTTAGAACCCCTGTGGCGATTTAGGATCGTTACATTTCACGATAGGGAGGGCCCGCAACAATCTCAAAGCACAATCTGCCTTGAAAAATTTCCCATAACTCAAAATTTGACCATTAAAATTAAAAAACTTTACCAAGAAAAGAGAGAGGGGAGGAAGAATACCTACTTCAGGGAAGAGGCTTGATAAATCGTCCACTAGGTGCTCCATAATCGTCACTTGCAAATCGGAGGAAAAAGAGGGTTTTCGGCATTAGTTTGGTGAAAATGAAAATGAAATGGTAAATGAACTAGTTTTGACCTATTTTATTTAATTTTACAATTTTAATTTCAAATTACATTAATTTTAAATATTTTCACCTATGTCATAAACCTAATGAACTTTTCAAAGTATCAATATTACAGGTTGAGAGATCTGACGACCGGAATTTTGATATGGATCACCACTTTTTGGTCATTTTTGCGTGTTTTTATGATGTATATATACTTTTAGGTTTTTTTAGGAAAAAATATGAGCATGGTATTTATTATTTCTCATGCTCATGAAACTATGAGAATGCAATCAAGTAACCTTTTGTTGTTTTTTTTGAACTCGTAATGAAAATAAAAAAAAACAAACCCTAATGGAGTCTCCTTTCATCTCTTTTCAAGCTCCCTAAACATGAAAAGATCATTGAGTGACCTTGTTCTTTTCATGCTCGTAAAAGTATTTGAAGAAAACGTCTGATGAGAAGTAGATTATCTCTTTTTCGGTCTCGTCAGACTAACTTATGAAAAAGGACATTCTGGAGTTCTCAATAACTATTTTTCAAATTCTCTAAACATGAAAAGCCCCTGAGTTTTCTTTCTTTGGACTCATAAAACAAGCATCGAAAGGCCCATATGGGACTGAACCACTCCTTCCTAGGGTTCGTTAAAACTACTCTGAGGGACTCATCCAAAGGATGAGCTTACATTACACGCATATTCTATCCTCCTCAATCTTGTGTAAAAATAAAAAGGTACTCGACATAAATGGTGGGGGGAAATTGGGAAAGAAATGTATATCTGTATTTTTGTTAGTGGCACTAAGTCACTCTTGAACATGACACCCCTCTTCATCATTGTATCTAGGTTGGGAAATTCATTTGTCTCTCATTTGACCATCCACAATTCCATATGTTGCGTCCTCCATGAGTCAATGTTTCCAAGACAATTGTCATATCATTCATATGTTCAAGAGAAGTTCAACCTAAACAAGCCTTCTATCAAGTCGGCCATCTGCAGTCCTCAAATCCTACCATGTTTGACTTCCCTAAGTCAGTTCTAAATCCCTTTGTACTCTGATCTACTTGAATTTTTTTATATATTTCATGTCATTTATGGGGGATACATTAAGGCCCTCCTATGACGAGTCTTTTCCTATTGTTTAGATTTATGTGGTGGGAAATATGTTTGTCAAAAGTTTTCGGAAGAACCATAGTATTTTTTATTCTTCGTCAATGTTTCATATCCATCTTCAGGACATAAAATCCTTAGGAAAAAACAACAGGGGTTCAATGATAATTACTAATTATCCAGGAATTATACTTAGAAGTCATTTAGTACCTTGGAACCTCCATGCCTCAATGGTAGGTTTCCTCAGTTTCAATAGTGGGTTCACATCGTTGGCCCTTGATTGGAATATTCCATCGAGTGTTCGAATTCAAATCATCAATTCAAATTTGTTGGATTGTACTAGAGTACCTTGGGGGTCATTGACATCAATGTTGATTTCCCTCAAACTTGTTAAAGGTATCGATTAATGACCGATAATCAAGTGGTTTCTACCATGTTCAACGACGACACTTGTAATCGCATGGCTAGATTCGTACTTTGGAACGATGGACATGAAGACCTTGGATCTCACCATATCGATCCTAGTTTCAATGGATTATTCATAAGTCTGTACTGATACATAGATCGATCGTGTATGTCTTGTGGCTATGTCCAAATTTGAGTTTTTAAAGCATAGATCCATAGTGTATTTGTCATGGCTATGTTGAATCATGATGACATGGATCCACAGTGTATGTTTGGTGGCCATGAATTGGTTGAAACTTATGCCTAGAGTCACTTGTAGTCTGAGTATGGGAATGCCTACCTCATAAATATGTATATTATTATGTAGATGCTTTATTTTTCGCAGTTTCTTGACCAATGCACTCCTTCTCAACACACACATTCTAAAATGTATTTCAACTGTCACATGTTCCAACTTCATACTTTGGGGGAAATTTTTTTACACATTTATTTGGTCACCCCTGTGATCAACTGACAAAATGTGCATGACTCACTTCTATGTTCTCTAAAGCTACTAAATGAGACTTTCTCCATAAGGAATTGAATCATCTTTCTTTTCTTAAAAAAACATATCAAAAGAGATTGCCACACCCTGCTAAATGCTTGGGGTGCGATGATGCTTGATCATCGCATGCTGCACCAAAATGGACTATGAAATCACCACCAGTTACTTGTTCTTAAGGTGTGATGATGCTCAAACAAGAGAAAAAGGTGAAATTCATGAAAGTTCTAGAAATAAATCTTCTAGAATATGAGGTGGCCTCTGATCGGTTTGGATCTTACTTGCTTCTTTGATTTAGTGGGATCATCCTAATCTCCTCATCCATCCCTCTTTCACCCTATATAAAGAGAGACATCTCATGAGAAAGGTTAGGTTGGCTTATGCATGAATAATTATGTTGAAGATTGTACTTGTGATAGCTTTTCTTTAGCATTCTAGGTCAGGTTGTGAATACTCTTCATCAAAAGAATTAGCGCAAAGGTGTGTGTGTATGTGTTGAAGAAAAGATCCATTGGAAGGGACCCTACAACACCAAGGCATAGGATGTATTCTCCATTTCATCAATACAATGCAGTGATACATTTCTTCCCTATAAAACTGTCTCCATTTTCATTATATAACTCCTTGATCTTATACAGAGGATTCATTGTAATATATATATCTTTGTTCTCCCTATTTTTTGGTTTTTTATTCTTAACAGGTTCAACATCCCACAAATCCAAAGATGGAACAAATACAACACTAGCGAGGATCGAACGATGTTTAAAAGTTATGTCATTTGTCCCTTTATGAACTAGTTTACATTACAATGAAATCTAAGGAGATGCATGTATTCTACTTTGTTTTGTTCTAATTTCTTGTTGAAGTTAGGGAGATTAGTTTGTGTCTGCACTTACCAGTTTGTTCGATAACAATATTGGAACAAGTATTTCCATGTTCAAGTAGATTCATCATCTATATCATTGGGTGCAATAGTTTCTCAACCAGGGGAGGGAGACATAGATCACCCAATTTCTTTCGCGACCAGGAAGTTGTCCACAATAAAGAAAAAATATACTACCACTGAATGAGAAGGATTGGAAATGGTATATGTGATACAGAAATCCAGACATTATTTATTGGGATTTCACTTTAAGATGTACATAGACCATTCTGCATTAAAATACTCAGTGAGAAGCTAGTGTTGCGGGGGGAGAATATGCATATGGATATTGTTGTTTCAAGAATACAATTTTAAGGTTGTGGTGAAACCATGGGAGTTGAATGCAAGAAAAAATCATTTACCAAACATACTTTCAAGAGAATATGCAGGGAATTTAGATGAAAAATTACCATATGCACAACTATTTATAGTCAAAATGGTGGACAATTACTTCATGGACATCGTGCAGTTTCTAAGTATAGGGATGGCCCCATCAGAGATGACAATTGTGAAGAAGAAACAATTAGTAGTCAAAGAATCATATCATCAATTGATTGTAGGGAATTTATATAAGTTAGGTGTAGATGGAATATTGATATGATGTGTGTTGGAACATTAAATATGGATGATGCTAAAAAAATGTGCATGAAGGGATTGCAGGAGGAAATTATGCATGAAAAGTGATTGTGCAAAAGATTTTGTGCGTAGGGATTTGGTGGCCCACACTTCAAAAAGATGTTAACAAATATTGTTAGTACCATGATGTATGTCAAAGAGTAGGAATGACATCGAAGAGGGATGAAATTCCTTTAAATCCATAGGTTACACTGCAAGAAACTGATAAATGCACCATTGAATTTGTACGACCAATCAACCCACAAGAAATAAGATCAGGGGAAAGGTACATAATCACTGCAACACATTATTTTACAATATGGGAAAAAGAAACACTAGTCCTAGAATGCACCACAAAGACTGTTGTGCAATTTCTATTTGATAATGTAGTCACACGATTTAGATGTCTGCGCACACTACTCATTGATCAAGGAAAACACTTCCTAAATCAAACAATTACAACATTGACTGAGGATTTTCAAATTCATCATCAAAATAGTACCTCATATCTTCCTCAAGCCAATGTAACAGTGGATTCTTTCAATAAAATCCTGGAGAATGCTTTGACAAAGATATGCATTGAAGGGAAAGATGATTGGAACGTAAGAGTTCCTGCAGTGTTATGGGCCTATAGGACTACCAATAAGAAGTTAAAAATGAAGATACATTTTAGGTTAGTCTATGGGAAAGAATCAATGATGCCAATGGATTTTATTCTACCTATCCTATGTGTTGCAATGATCACTAATCTTTTACACTCAGTCATAGTAGAGGATAGATTATCACAGTTGGTACAACTTGAGGAAGATCGACTTGTCACAGGTTTCCATCAGCAAGTTCAAAAGGAAAGAGTGAAGGCATGGCATGATCAATACATCAAACAAAATAAGTTCCAGCTGACAGACTTAGTATTACTCTATGACAGTAAGTTTATGCAGCATCTAAGAAAGTTTTGAATGCATTGGTTATGACCCTATGTAATTAAGAATGTGATGGAGTGATGCACACCCCCTTCTCTCCTAGGGGTTGCATGACCTCCTGGTCTAGGATCGTTCAAATACCTAAGGTGGATCAGCTCTTCAGACCTCTGCTAGACCCTGAAATTGATTTACACAGGCCCTATTTCTTCTAAGGCATAGGTTCTATGAAACCCGTGGGCTCTTACTAAGCCCTTGTTCCATTTTAAAAATTTGAAACACATGTGCTAGAACCTTATGCTAGGCCCCTCTTTCCTCATATGAAATCGTGTTGTGACCTGGGGCTAATTCCAACGAACATGATTCACTTTGGGACTCTGGCCTTCAGGAGTTTTGAGCACTCCAAACTCCTTTTTCCTTGGATTTCTTTGTACTTGGAGCTACAGATCAAGTGCCACGTGCTCGCCTCGATCCACAGTTGATATTGTCCTTCATTTCCACTTCGGGAAACTTGCAGTCAATTCCCTCTTTATCCTCTCTTTCTAAGAGTATCAATCCTCGAAGGTGGCATATATTCCACCATGTGTCCTATCCCAATGGATGGCTCAGATGAACTCTGGTGCTCCGATATTCGGGAGTTCCCATGTCTTTACTCTTCAACTTCTCCAGAGTGAATCTCCTCTCGCCATGTGTCCCCTGGAAAATCAATGGTCCATGCTACCCTTTATGATCAAGGACCCACAAAAACTTTGGGCTCCAACACTTCAGCGAATTCCGAACAACCACCACGTGAATCCTCTAGAGTGAAAAACCTATGAAATACGTGATCTGTTGACACCTGTCCAACTCCGATGGAAATCTTCGATGGAGTCTGATGCTTTGGACTTCGAGAGTTCTTCCTCCACTAAATCCACCTTCTCCTGGAGTGGATTTCCTCTGGACTGGAAGATATTTTTCCACATGTCCTCCTTCACGAACGACTACGATGACATCCTGACTTTGGCCTTCAGGAGTTTTGGATAGTCCACCCTCTCTTTCTTCCAAAGTACCCTTCCTCCGAAGCACATAGATATCCACCACATTTTTCTCTAGATCCAATGGTACATATCTTCTTTAGCCTTCGCATCTTTGACATAAATCACTCCTTAACAATTCCAAACCTCCAAAGTTATCCTGCTCCGGAGTGTAGGATATGACGACATGTGTCCCTGCAGAATCAATGGTCCAGATCAGCTTTGGCTCCTAATGAATTTGGGAGTTCTCCACCCTTATGCACTCATCCCTATAGAGTTCCTACCTTCTGGACTGCACAATATGATGCGACATGCTTCCTAGAGATCAACGAATAGGCTCTGCTCCGATACTTTGGGCTTCAGTAGGTTTGCACACTTCTCAATTGAAAACTCTCGTAGTGTAGTGACTTTTCTCCAGAGTTTCAAATCTTACAGCACCTGTCTCTCCAGATGATGAATGGTCCCACTTGGCTTAAAAAAATCACGAATTCGGTGAGTCCTCACTCCTTTCACATAAAAAGGGTTAAATTCATGTGGGCTTACCTAGATCAAATGATTTTCGATCCACGCACCCAGATCCAATGGTTGAGATCTTCTCCTCCTCTATGTGCTCCTTCTTTATGTATATATGTGGGATTTAACGATCTAGATCTCCTTCGATAGCATATTTGATGACTACTTTCACTCTTCCTCCTGAGCTTTTTCTTTCTCCTGAATTGGGAAAAATTGCAAGTGTCAAAAGTTGTGATCTTTGATCCTCTTGTGAGCTCGACTGCTTGGGTCTCGTCTGGGATTTTCTTCCTAAGATTCTGTCAATGGAATTTGACCTCGCCTTGGTGTACGCTTGCCTCTACGTGTAAATTTTCAGTGCTCCTCCCGAGCTTTCAACTTTCTCAGTCTCTTAAGGGTCTCAACCCTTTTTCTTCCTTAGAAGGTTTATAGTGCCGTCCTTGCAACTCAATGTTCTTTCTCCTAATATTTTCTAACTTGAAACAATTTCTCTCCTACGTGCACTCCTTTCACTTTTCTGAACCTTCTAGAGGCTTCATATTTTAAAAACTTTCTCTAAGTGTTGGCATGGTGCACTCCTTTCATAGTTCTTCCTCCTAAATCCTAAATCCTTCAGGTTTACCAACACATTCCTTGTGTTCACTCAATGCACACCTTGCAGAGCTTCTTTCCCCGGAGTGTTCAACAACTTTGGTTCCTTCAAATTCTCCAACACTTCAGAATGAGTTGGTCCTGTGCACACCTTGCACCTAATCAAATCACTCCTTTATGAGCCTACAAAGTTTTCAACAACTCTATAGTGTCTTCTCCTAGACACTCTTTTCTCGAAACTCAAAATAGAGTTCTTCTTGTGCACACTTGCACCTGCTCAATGCCCACCTGGAAGATCTCTTAGAGTATTCTGTAACTATGGATATTCTTTATATGCACAATTTATCCTTCAAGGGGTTCAATAACCTTGAGGATCCTCTCTCTAAGTATGTAAACTATTCTAGTGTGCCCTCTTGGCACTTTCTCCTCTGAATTCCTTGCATTGGCTCGTGGGGTTCTCAACACTTTGTCATGCACTCCTTACATTTAGCCTAAAATAACCCACAATAATTCAACAAACTCGCAAAGATAGAGAAGTATATATTCCTCTTGCAGATGAAACCTATCTCATGCATCTACACCATACATTCATAAACACACATAGATAATCATTCATAAAACACATAAACACACATAAAACTCATAGGTAGGAAAAAATTCTCTTTGTATTAATATGAATGTCTTTTTACAATGTGTGCAAAATATCAAAATGCAACTAAGTCTCAACTCTCTCTGCAAGATACCAGATATATAAAATATGCAGAACATAAATAAAATGCTAGAAATGGTAGAATAACAGTAAAATATCCAGCATAATCTTCACAATACACATAAATGATATACTAAATAGCAATAGAAAAAGCACTTTGATTCAGAAATCAATGTTCATAGGCCTCTTCGAGGGGGAAACCTCCAGTCGAGCAGTGCTCTGTTACAATAATCTCCAAGCTAGGGTTCTCATACCCTCGCCCCTTATTTATACTAAATATGTCTATTAAGAGAATCATCTAGAGGAAGATCCTTCTAGAAGAGGAAGCTTCTATTAGGTCTTCTTACATCCGCATTATTCTATTTTATTGAAAGGCCTTATTAATATTAACCTTTATTACATCCAAATACATTGATCTACCTATGTGCGGGTTGGGACCTTAACATGTCTGCCCCCTTAAAAATAGCCTTGTCCTCAAGGCTTGAGATGTGGAAATTGTTGCAGAATGGTAGTTGGTTCCCAAGTGGCATCTGCTGGAGTCATATCTTTCCACTGTACTAGCACTTCCTTGATGGTTCTTTGACGCAGGCAATGCTCACGCTGGTCCAAAATTGCTTCTGGATATAGACAAATGGATCCTTCTTCAGCTAACTCTGGAAGGTTGGTTTGAATTTGGCGCCTGGTTCCAATCACCTTCTTCAAGCATGAAACATGAAAACAGGATGTAGCTTCGACTGACTGGGTAGAGCTAACTGATATGCAACTTGTCCCACACACTTGAGAACTGTGTAAGGGCCATAGAATTTGGGTGCTAGCTTCTAACAATGCTCATCCTTGAGGGAAGTTTTCTTATATGGTTGCAGTCTCATAAATACCTGATCCCCTTCTGCAAATTGACGTTCGGAGAGACCTTGATCTGCTTACTGCTTCATTCTATTATGTGCCATGACCAAGTTCTCTTTAAGTGTATGAAGGATATCCTCTCGAACTGTAAGTGTTTGGTCAACCACCTGGACCTTCGAGGTACCCGGTAAGTATGAGAGAACTGAAGGTGGCTTCTGTCCAAATACTGCTTCAAAAGGAGTCATGCGAGTGGATGTATGGTATGTAGTATTGTACCACCATTCAGTGAGGGGTAACCATTGATCCCACTGGTGTTTCTTTTCAGAGGCAAAGCAGCTCATATATGTTTCCAAACACTTGTTGACAACTTCCGTTTGACCATCCGTTTGGGGATGATAAGCTGAGCTGAGATGCAATTGTGTGCCTTGTAGCTTAAACAATTCTTGCCAAAAATTGCTTGTGAAAGTTGGGTCTCGATTGGAAA
>ML802831.1:197789-214211 GCA_009831015.1 Picea engelmannii | reverse complement strand
AAACACTTGTTGACAACTTCCGTTTGACCATCCGTTTGGGGATGATAAGCTGAGCTGAGATGCAATTGTGTGCCTTGTAGCTTAAACAATTCTTGCCAAAAATTGCTTGTGAAAGTTGGGTCTCGATTGGAAACAATAGAGTGCAGCATGCCATGCAGCTTGAAGACCTGGTCCATGAAAATTTGAGCCACCGTGGATGTAGTAAATGGGTGGGGAAGAGAGAAAAAATGAGCATACTTGGAAAGGCTATCCACCACCACCATTATGACTGATTTATTCCCCGATTTGGGTAAGCCTGTAATAAAGTCCATAGAGATATCCTTCCAAATAGCAGGGGGAATCAGAAGCGGTTGGAGGGTGCCTGGAGATTTGATTGTTTCTCCCTTGTTGCGTTGACACACCTCACATTCAGCGACAAAATTATGGATGTCCTGTTTCATACCATCCAAAAAAAAAAAACGTTTGACTCGGTCATATGTTTTGGTGAACCCTGAGTGCCCCACTGTGGGTGTATCATGAAGCTCAGAAAGCACCATGGATTTGAGCTTGGATTGTTTACTTAAATACAAGTGACCTTTGTATTGAAGCTCATCCTGGAGCCAGGAGTAACCTAGGGGAGCCAGAGCCTTGTTCTGCAGTTGTTGGATCATATGCAAACTTTTGGGATCTTCAAGCCATTCCTAGCGCATAGCTTGGAGGCAATCGGGTACAATGAAGGAAAGAGAAAAAAGGGATCCTTCATCTTCATTTTTCCGGGACAGTGCATCTGCCACAACATTTTATTTTCCCTTCTTGTAAATGATCTCATAATCATATCCAAAGAGCTTAGTCACCCATTTTTGTTGTTCCTGGGAGGAAATGTGTTGTTCCAGAAAGTACTTGAGGCTTTGATGGTCTATCTTAATTTCGAAGCATTGCCCCAAGAGATACGGACGCCACAACTCAACGGCATGCAGAATCACCAACATTTCTTTTTCATAAATGGGTTTTCCCAGATTCTTTTCAGATAGTTGCTTGCTAGTGAAGGCCAAAGGGTGACCCTCTTGCATAAGGACAGTGTCGATTCCTTTCCCTGAGGCATCACATTCCAACACAAAGGTCTTGGTGAAGTCAGGAAGGACCAGAACCAGAGTGGTGCACATGGCCATCTTCAAGGTTTGAAAAGCTTGAGCAGCCGCTGGAGTCCAAGTGAAAGAGTTCTTTTTGAGGAGATTCGTGAGAGGTGCTGCAATCTTTCCATAGTTCTTAACGAACTTGCGATAATACCCTGTGAGGCCCAAAAATTGATGCAATCTTTTGAGAGTCTTTGGGTGCGACCAATATTGCATAACTTCAATATTTTTTAGGTCCACCCTGACGCCATCCTTTCCCACAAGATGACCCAAGTATTCTACTTCTGAGGCACCAAAAGCACATTTGGATTGTTTCAAGAAAAGCTGGTGCTGAGAGAGTAGGTGGAGAAATTGATCCACATGAGTAAGATGGTCTATCTAGGTTTTGCTATATATGAGGATATCATCAAAGAAAACTAAGACAAAATGACGAAGAAAAGGGCGGAAGACATGGTTCATGAGGCTCTGGAAGGTGGAAGGGGCATTACACAAACCAAAGGGAATGACCAAAAACTCATAGTGGCCCTCATGAGTGAGAAAGGTTGTCTTGGGAATGTCGTCCTCTTTCATACGTATCTGGTGATAGCCCGAGCGAAGATCAAGTTTGGTAAAGAATTGGGCGCCACTCAATTCATCTAGGAGATCATCAATGACAGGAATGGGAAATTTGTCTTTGATGGTTAGTTTGTTGAGAGAACGGAAGTCAGGATGCATTCTCCAAGAACCTTGTTTCTTCAGTACCATTACAACCGAAGAGGAGTAAGGGCTCGTACTAGGACAGATGACTCCGACAAGAAGGAGTTCCTGGACCATTTTCTCAATTTCATTTTTTTTTGCAAAGGGGTGGTGATATGGACGTATATTGGGGGGAAGGCTTCCTGGGACAAGGGGAATGGAATGATCATGGACACTGTGGGAAGGAGGGAGTCCTTGGGGAGTGGAAAATACTATTTGATGTTTAGAAAGGAGGGCTTGGAGGTCTTGGGGTACTGGTGGGGTCTCTGTGGCTTGTATGGCATGGAGTTGGGCAATGACACTAGAATGACCTTTTTTGAGTAGTTTTTCCATGAGATGAGAACTGATGACCTCAGGTGAACGAACAATAATGCCTTGAAATTTATATTGGTGGCCTCCTTGGTCGAATTGCACGGTTAAGTTCTGAAAATCCATGAGAATGGGACCCAAAGTCCTTAGCCAGTCTTCACCCAACACAATGTCGCAACCGCCCATGTCAATAGCAAACATGTGGGATTTGAGGTGGTAGTCACCTATTTGGAGACACACATTTTCACAACACCCGCCACATTTCATAGAACCACCATTGGAAATCATGATTTGGAAATTGTTGACAGCATGGATGTAACAATGGGTTTCTTGGGCAATGCGACGATGAATAAAATTGTGGGTGATGCCACTATCAACCAGAATGATGACCTTTCGGTGCTTGATGTATCCGATTAACTTGAGGGTTTGGGGGGAAGAGAAGCCAGTGAGAGCATTGAGGGAAATGATCGGTTCCACTTCGGGAGGGTCGGAGGGTGGGTTTATGTCAGATATTTCTGATGACTTGGGAACAGGGGGAGTGTCAACATCTTTTTCCTGAATATCCTCAGAGATGGCCATAAAGAGATTTTTTTCCTTACATTTGTGGCCTGGGAAATATTTTTCATCACAATTATAACAAAGGCCTTTGAGTTGGCATTCATCCATCTTAGCCTTGGTCAATTTTTGGATTTTTAATGGGGCAGAGGGAGTAGTGGGGTTTACTAGTTTTGGGCGAGGGATAAAGGAAGGCTTATGGTTTTGAGAGGAAACAATTTGTTGTTCTTCTTTAGATTTTTTGGTAGCCTCCACCCAAGTCTTAGGTCTAGCCATGAGGACATGGGCCCGAATCTCCTACTTGAGGCCACTGATAAAACACTCTCAAAAGAAAGCATCAGTCATGTCTTTTGTTCGAAAATCCAGACACTCAAATGCAGCTATGAAGTCTTCTACTGTGCCTGATTGCTTCAATTTTTTCAAACGCCCCAAATGGTTGGTGTCAGTGTCAAAGCGTTCATAAATCTCAGCAACAAATTCGGTCCAAGCAATATACCCTTGACAGGAAGTTTTTCTCCATTGCCACCATTGCTAGCGTTCTTGATCGAGATGAAGAACACCATACCGGAGTTTGGCCAAGTCATCTGTAATGTTGTAGAGAGAGAAATAATGTTCCATTTGGGTGAACCAACCAGTGGGGTCTGAGCCATCAAAATTGGTTACATCCACCCGTGGAAGGCATATATCCCTTTGAAAGTGATGGGTATGAAAGGAATGGGAAGAAGTTTCACCTTCAGTCTTTTTATGTGCATCAGGAAAAGAGTCATCGGTAGGGATCTTGAGTTTGGTGAAGAGTGATGCAAAGATAGATTCAAGTTGGGTGGTTAGTTCGTGTTTGACTTCCGCCATTGCAGACTGCACGGCTAAATTTACGGATGCATTTATGGAGGCATCACGGGAGGCAATAGTAGCACTGAGTTGTTGCACTTCTTGTTGGGTCTTGAGGAAACCAGATTGCAAGGTGTTGAAGAAAGACTCTAGTTCTAGGCTACAGGTATGGGCCATGAGGATGGGTGAACTGAAAAGGGAGCAGGCAGGGTCAGACATTCTTGCATAAAAATGATATGGATGAATGTGACAAGGGAGAAGAGATGAATCTAATGGAATAGGTCTCAAATAATGGTGAAAAAANTTTTTTTACAACTGTGGGGTTATACTTTGGTCTGAAGAATGTTGCGGTGCTGAAATCCCCAATTTTTGAACCAAAGAGTATTTACTTAGCAACCCGAACACAGATGCTCATTAATAGATCTCGCTGGTTTAATTTGTTTATGTTGTTGTTTATGTTCCCCAAGGGTTAGGTATTCAAGGGTTCTACAGACAAGGGTTTGCCCTGTGCTATAGCTCTCTGATATACATGCGGGGTCCAATAGTAGTACTTGTATCAATATCTCAGGGAACTAACTAAGGAGGATAGACCGTACCCTTAGCCGTACTACCCGACTACCCAGGTACTAGAGAGTATCTTTCCGAGTGCTATTCTCGGTGACACTATAGCAGTCTGGCGGCCGATAGGTTTATCTAAAGAGGGCTTCAGGAAATCTAGGTCGATCCGTACACAAGTGTTTTCTGATGCGCTACCACTCGAAGGGGTACCAACAGGGGTTACAAGGGTGGCCAACAGATGTGTGCTTAAGAACCACTTGTATTTCTTGCATGTATGAATCCCTCAATTGTGGGTTTATACGTGTAATGAAAGATCTCTGTGGCTTAAAGATGCCGGAATACGTCTCTACCCTGAAAAAAAATACCCACAATTTCTGCCAAGGAAAGTGCTCTGATACCACTTGAAAGATACCAGATATATAAAATATGCAGAATAGAAATAAAATGCTAGAAATGGCAGAATAACAGTAAAATATCTAGCATAATCTTCACAATACATAGAAATGATATACGAAATAGCAATAGAAAAAGCACTTTGATTCAGAAAGCAATGTTCACAGGCCTCTTCAAGGGGGCAACCTCTAGTCAAGAAACACTCTGTCACAATAATATCCAAGCTAAGGTTCTCATACCCTCGCCCCTTATTTATACTAAATATGTCTATTAAGAGAAGCATCTAGAGGAAGAGTCTTCTTACATCCGCCTTATTCTATTTTATTAAAATGCCTTATTAATATTGACCTTTATTACATCCGAATACATTGATCTACCTATGTGCGGGTTAGGACCTTAACACTCTCCTCTCCTTGACTTACAATGATTTTCTATCACTTTCAGGAGCCTCTACTGGGCATACGTTACAAATATTTAGACAATATGGGACTCATTGAGTCTTTCCCTTCAACTACTCTAGTGGTGTCTAATAACCACTTACAATGCCTAACAACCGAGGCAGATTACATTGAATGACCAGCTAGTCCGAATCAGTTCTAGATCAACTTACAGATAGCCATTAAAGGATACTCTAACTACTGCCTGAAAAAAGACATCAACTCGACTCTTCTAGCCTTACAACATTTAATTGCATTTAAATACATTGAATTTTTAAATTCAACATAAAAATGAGAGGGTTGCTGCCTCTCCCCTTCTTGAATGCACTTTGATGAGCTGGAATGTTGGTGCATATTTAGGTGGAAAGGATGCTCCTGCATCATGGAGGCAGGTGTTTCTCAATTGGAAACCTTGAATGGAGAATTCTTTAGAGGAATGGTGAATGGGAGTCGGCTGAAACTCTATAGAAATGGTTGATAATTGATGCAGTAATCTAGGTTGTGCTAGAAAATATGTATCATAGTACTTGTGCTATAGTAGGGAGGAAAAACAGAGAAAAATGAAGAAAAAGTAGAACAGGAAGAAAAAAAAATAAAAAATAGATATAGAGAAAGAAAAACATTACAGAGTACAAAGGCATGAGAAATTATGAAGAAGGAAGGGTTTTCACACTATCGAGTTGGAATTGGGCCAGAAGAAAAAGATCGCAAATAAAACAAACATGGAAGTAAAAACAATTGTGCAATATAGTATTGACATGACCGTTAAAGGCATTGAAACAAGGAAAAAACAACTACAAAGAGGGAATGATAGGCCATAAAGATGCCATATAATATTAAATGGTAAAAGTCATAAATAATCACGACAAATTGGCAATACAAGGAAAAAATCACACAACGGATTTGGTAATAAATTTGCATTTATTTAACCATTCATCAACCTCATTGGTGGATTGGACAAGTTAGTTAAATAACTAAGAGACATGAATAGTTGGCAAGGAGGTAGAAAAGGAGTTGATGGTCGGCAAGCATGAATCATTGTGACTAAGAGGTGCATGCAAGAGAGAGGGAACCAAGGAGAACTAGAGCAAACCATAGCTAACTCAGAGACGAACTATAGCCACACCAGAACACACACAAAGAAAGAAAATGATTTTTTTGCATGATACAATGGCCCTGCAAAAAGTTGGAGCTCCATTAGCAACAACACAAAAGAAATCGAAATGACCATCAATTGCACTAGAGGTCGAGGAAATACCTAGAGCTTCAGCTTCACAAGGAAATTTTCACAAAGATTACATACCACCTAGGAAAGACAACACACCTCAATTCAGAGTACTAGTAGATGGAAAATACCTACTGGCCACACCAACAATCCCATCTAGTGTAATTATTGAAGGGGACATGCAAGGAAATATTGTCTCTCTCAAATTTGTAGATCATGATATTGGAGATCAATAGAATCCCAGGTTGTCTAGGGAATAGTACTTTTGTGCCAAGAGCATACCAGGAGTAGGAGAAATATTGTTGGAACTGCAGATGTGGGAAATAGGAATGGAGAATACAGGGATATTGAACCTAATGGAGCTTCCCCATTTTAGACGTAACCTGGAAATCAATGTATGTTTCAATTTACTACTCAGTTGTGTCCATGACGGGAAATTAGGGCTTACCCCACCAATATCGATTGATACCAAATTGATTGCACAAATCACAAGGTTACCAAACGTAAGAGAGAATCTGACCACATTACTCAGCAAAGCATGGGAGAAAGCACAATCAGAATCCATGATGAAGAACTTTCATACCGTCAGGGGAAAAATGGGGTTGGATGTTGTAAAAAACAATGATGATGGTGTCTGGTTTGCAACACAGGTGTTGACCTAAAAATTGTTGAGAAAGTGTCGCAAGGATGAAGTGCTTGCTAGAGTAATCACAAACATATAAAAATGTGCAGAGAGGGTCCAAATGAATTGGGCCACATTCTTAGTGAATCAATTTTTGATAGATTGCATAGAGGCCGAGGAAAAAGGAAGAGAGTTTCATTATGCTTGGCTTATGATTTTGATTTCCCTAGTAGGATGGAAGTAACCGGGCTATTACCATTGTATGAGGACATATAGTAAAACAATTTTAGTCACACAATATGACAACTTGTGGCATACACCAAACAAACTAATACAGACAAAAAATAATGTTACATTTTATGTACATTTTGATGCGATCAGATACATTTTCCAACATACACCACACATCATGTACGATACAGTAGAAACCTATCGATACATTATGTGATTCGAAGAAGGGATGCATTGTATGTATATTCAATCCAAAAAGGAACCTATGTGCCAATGGATGCCAAGAAAATACAGCTTGACAATAAATGATGTATCATGATTTCTAATTATTGGGAAGATGAGTGGAAAACCCCATCAAAACAAACGGGCCACCTGAACGAATAAGAACATGATATATATGAAGAAGAACTAAATGAGGGGTAGGGGAATGACCAGAACAATGGCACGGGAAACACACTAGGACTGTTATAAGGAGAAGCACAATCCAGGGTACCCACAACATGGGTAAAACGAAAATATAAGGGGAAGGAGCCAATAGGAGGTGTGCGTAAAAAGATGAAAGTGCACAAGGTACCCCCATTCTATAATATGACTAGTGATTATATGGACCTTATTATCTACCAATTATGAGATGTCATAGAGGAATTCATTAAGGAAGCTATGCGGAAACAAAGAAAAGCAACACCAGAAGGTGTAGGATCAATTGGTAGAATTACACTATCTATTGGAAGTAGCTTGAATAATACCAGAGCATAGATCATAGGGAGGACCATCCACAATTACGATGGGGAAAGAAGAGGTTGTTCATACAGTCTTGACTAATCAAGTAGCAGGGTGTAAAATGATACAAACCAAGATAGACACAATCGAGTTCCCAACACCTGAACTACAGGAACAAATGAAGACATCACTTTATATGAATATAGTGGTATCAAGGATGCCCATACACATATTACAAATCTTGAAAATAGGCATTTTGCATGAGATTAGGCTCTGTGGAGATGAAGTAAAATGATAAATGACTAAAGTAATGGATGAAAAGTCTCAATTGAAGCAACATTATGCAACTATGTTACAATAGAGAAGTGAACTTGAAAGAAGAGTGGAAGGAGAAATAAATGAAAAAAATGAGGCCAGAGAAAGGGCCAGGAAAGCTCTAAAGGAAAAATACGAAGTTGAGATTATGGCACAAAATACACAAGCAATCATTTAGAAGTTGTACAAGGAAATGTCAGAAGTCCCAATAGTAGTAGAGGATACTATGGAAGAGAAGGTTTTGAAAATTGGAAAAGTCATCAAAGGATTATGATTGAATATTGAGGACCTACAACTACACCGTACACCTGAAACACCACTGGAGGAACGAGTAGGAACAGAGAGAAAAATAATCACAATAGTAGACAACATCAACAAAGTGGAGGAATAATGTGCAAAACACTTCGAGGAAAGTGCAAAAATATGGACAGATTTGGTAGAGTATCCAAATATGAATGTCATTGAAGCCAAGTTAAGGGAAGTGCGGGAAAATCCCAGAAAGTGTCAGAGAGCATAAACACCCTTCCACGGGTAGAATGGATGATGACCATTTTGTCACAGAGGAAATTATATCTCGAAGTAGAAAATGTGCGCAATAAGAAAAATATCCTCCAGCAGTTCTTAGGACCCCTGCAAGAAGAAGCATTGAAGGTGATAGAGAACTGGCCACCACGCAGGGAAAGGTGAAACAAGAGGCACATGAAACAGAAGAAAAAATTATGTCCCTGATTGCGCAAGGTGTCAAAGAAATTGTGGAAACAAAGGAAAAATAATAAAGGAAGTTGCAACAGCTAAGGAATCCTCCCAAAAGTTCTTCCAGGGATGGAGTAGCACACAAAATTCATAATCATGATGACCCAGAGGTGAGTGTTGGGGGCCTGTTGGACATGTAGTATGGAAATGATATGCATGAAAATCCTAAGAATAGAAGATGTGCGCAAAATAAGAAGGAAGACAAAGAAGACAAGGAAGACTCGAGAGTGCACAATTGAGGTGCATTCAAGGGTATAATGCATATTGAGAAGAATATAATAGAATAATAAAACAAAGGAATAGAGTAGAGAATAAACCTACAGAAGAAAGCAAGATAAAATGAAGGATGACAACCTGACGTGCAAAATATAGGACACATAAATGTTGGAAGGTCATTAGTTAGAGAGCAAAAGAATCCTGCAAAAGGAAAAGCATCTCGAACAACAAGTTAACTTGAGTTTTCATGAAGTGTATTGGGGATTTGGGGTGAGTAAAGTAGGGTTTTAATCCTTAGAATTCATGTATAAATATGTAATGGGTTGCGAAGATAGAGGTTCTCTCTTTTGGATGGTGTTTTCTCTCTTATTCTATTTGAGAATAAAGTGATAGTAGATTCTGTAGATTTACTATTGAGTCTATGTCTGAGTGTTAGGAATATGTTATAGAGAGAGAGAGAGGCTTACACTATAGAGAGGCTAGGCTAGATGAAGGAACAGATAACATGATGTATCCTTGTAAGCGCAAGCCTGAGGCAATTTCATAAAGAATAATAAAGAAGCCAATCATTGTGGATGTAGCCCAAAGTTGGTTAAACCAAATTAACTACCATGTTGATTGTCTTTGGTGTGATGAATATTCTCTTTATGCATGTTCGATTAAATATGTTCCTTACATGATAGCTACGCAATATTTTTTTTTTGTTTGCTAGTTTTTTTGTGACCTACGGGACTAGCCTATGGTTGAGAAACTGTGACTCAAGGGAATCTAAGCCGTTAAAATTACCCGGGGATCGCACCTGACCTGAGCCACACCAACCCTTAACATGGATGGTTTTTTTGTCCTCGCAGTCTTCGAGCCTGTGACTTAACATCACAGAGTGCCTTAACAACACACTTTGTCACCGACTGTCCTACACCTTAGTGACTAGGGTATAACTGCACAATAGTTATGGATGTTAAAGTACTTGGTTTATGTTGCAATATGAAGAATAATGGTAATAAATAATTGATTTTCGTAAGTAACCTAAGCAGAGAAAATATAGAATAATGCGCACAAAACAGATAAGTAAAGAATGAACAAAATGATCACCTCCCATTCCCTCACTACTGAAGAAACTTGGTTCTTTTATCCCCAATAGACACCTTGGGTGATACTTCACTTGCATGTAGGTGATTCCTAAAGGGTCAATTTACGAAGGTTTTTTTTGTCAAAGATAAACTAAACCTAGGGTCTTACAACCACCCGCGGTGCCAACAATGCCTTCATCAACCCTGGAGTCAAAATTTCTAACCATATTATCTTCTTCTTTTATGTATCATTTGCTTCCAAAAACTCTAAAGTGCTTAACATTTGTTGTTCTTCCCTTCCATAGTTCATATGGAGTCTTATCATTGTTATTGCAGAGCTTTCCTTTGTTCAATAAATGAATGGTTGTATCTACTTTTTGTACCCAAAAGATATCGCTCTACTTGGAATCTTTCAACATGGTCCTAGCCATTTCCTATACAGTTTTGTTCTTCTTCCATTTTGTTGGGGTGTCCTAGCTACTTAGAATTGTCTTTTTATTCCATGTTCTTCACAAAAATAATTGAATTCTTTTGATGTGAACTCACCTCCATTATATGATCGTAAGAACTTTATTTTCAAATTAGTCTCGTTTTCAACCATCTATTTGAATATCCTGAAACATTTGAATGCTTCTGAATTTTTTTTGAGGAAACAGACACCGATCATTTTAGTGTAATCATCAATAAGAAACATGAAGTATTTTTCACCATTCATCCCTTTTTTTCTCATCGGTCCACATATATCCATTTGTACAATCTCCAATAGTTTTATTGTAGGGTATTCCATTGTTGTAAAATCAGTTCTTGTTTGTTTTCCATGCTAGTAGTGCTTGCACATAGTGTTTGTTGGCTTTGAAATTTCAGGCACTTCTCTTACTGCTTCCTTTTTGTTGATTTTGACAATATTATCAAAGTGTATATGGCCCATTATTTTGTGCCAAAGCCAACTTTCATATTCCTTTCCCAAGAAACATCTTTCCTTTCTGATCTCATTCAACATGTATATGTTGTTTGGATTCCTTATTGCTGTCTCCACTAATATTCTTGATTCTTCTTTCCTCATTTCACATTTCTTTGAGTTTAATAGAAGTGTGTGTCCTTGGTCACACATTTGACTTACACTTAGCAGAATATGCTTTATATTTTCGACGAGAAGGATATTTTCTTCCATGACATATTTGCCTCCAAGTTTGACTGTGCCTTTTACTATAATTTTGGTTTAGTTATCATTTTCAAATGAGATTGATCCATCTGTTTATTTCTTTAGTGTTACAAATATGTCATTGTTCCTTGTCATGTTCTTTGAACATCCACTTTCAACATACATTTCACTTTTTCTTCTTTGGGCTTATAGAGAAATTACACATTCTTCCATTTTCATTTCATCCTAATTCATGGTCGAGACCCTTGATGGTTCTTTTACATGGTTGTTGAAATCTTTCTTCGGTTCCCTTGGAGGAAAAATCATCCTACAATATTTGGCTATGTGTCCATAGTTTTTTCATTTGTAGCATTCTATTTCATTATTCAATGAGCCAAAATTGTTATATTTTCTATTATAAGTTTCATGAGGCTTTCTGATATAGTTATTCTTAGGGTAGCATCCATAATTGCTTCTGTTCCTAGCATAATATTTACAATTTATAGCCTTTGGCCCAAATTTGTTTCAAGAATAACAAAATACAAGATATATAGTTTGGTACCCATGTGTGGGAGATGTTCTAGGTGCAACTCTTCTGTAATATTCTTCTTGAGTCCTGTCCATTGTTGGTTGTTGATTCTACATCCCTATGAATGGATGATCTTCTTCTTTGATAATCTCCATTCCATGAATGTTCTGTTAAACCCTAATATTGGCTCATTACCCCTTAATTGGGGCATATTATATTACTAATTTTAGTTTATTTATGTCGGCTTTAGGCCATTAGTTGCAATTATACCTCTTAGTCTCCTATATATACCAAGGAGACATTTTCATTTTGAATCATCTTGTACTTGAACATTTAAGTGGGGTAAAAGGAGGTTTCCCCCTCAAAGAGGCTTATTATCTGAAATTATCTCTTTTTCAAGGTGTTGATTACTTTTTATGAGGTTTTTCTATGCTATATTGATATTTGGTTCTTAACATATGGTATCAGAGCTCAAGGTCTTGGGGTTTCACTGCTACAGATGAGACACCTTGGAATTTTCGCTATAACTATTTTTCTACAACGTTTCAGAAGGAATGGCTTGGAGGATATTTAGTAGATGGATTAAGGTACGTTGGGTTCAAAATTCAGCTCCCGAGGCCTTACACTTTTGAATATATAGCCTGTACAAGATAGGGTTCGAGAATCATCCTGAACTGAGACATTGCAGAATTTTCTCTATAAAATATTTTATGTAATTTTTTAGACCCTGAAATCCAAAGGCTATTTACAGAAATAAGTAAGGTATATGTGCTAAAAATTTCAACTTTTGGTTCATCATAAATTTGTAGATACACCCTATGTAAGATAGGGTATCTGACTAGTCTTATTGACTAGTCTCAAGAAGGTGTTCCAGGTAAAACAATCATAACTTATTCCTAGAGTATACAAATTGAGTGGGAATAGTTTCATTGGATCTTGGATAGTCTGTAGTATTTCTGGTGCGAGTTTCTTAATTTTATATCAATTATTTTGTCCGGGGAACGCTATACAAGTGAGATCTCTTGGAAAGACCAAGAATCGACAAGTTGTGGGGAAGTTACCGTAAATTCCACTTGGCACATCCAATTTTGATCAGACCTATGGCATTGCAGAGAATAAACATTAGAGAACTACATAAAAGAAAGTTCCATACCCATAAGGGCCAAAACTTGGGAGATACAACAAAACAAATATTGTCTAGCAGAACCACCTCAAAATCAAGGTTCAAAAGTGAAAATTGGCCAACATGCCACCAAAAAAGGGAACTTCTACACCAAATAAGCCTCCATAAAATCCTACTTGGACTCTTGATGAAGGTGAAGAAATTCGTAGGGACATAAATGAACTATAAAAGAAGATGGATTCAATGGAAGCTAAGTTGGATACTAAGATGGATTCAATGGAAGCTAAGTTGGATACTAAGATGGATGGTTTAAAAGGGGAAATCATAGAAGTATTAAAAAATTCCGTAACAGAGAAGACACCTGAAAGTGAAAATGCATCCCATGAAATTAATGGTGAGGACACAAGGAAGATGAATCAAGAATGGAGAAACTCCAACTTTGGTTTGAATACCAACCATGTTCCTAAGATTGATATGAGGATGTTTGATGGCAAGGACCCAATCACATGGATACTTCAGATGGAGCAATTCTTTGATCTCCATAATGTGCCACATACATAAAAGGTATGAATTGCTTCTTTATATTTAGAACCTAATCAATTTGTATGGTATCGATGGCTTTGTTCTCGCAAATCACTCATCACTTGGACAATTTTCATGGAAGAAATGATAGAAAACTATGAGGATACAAGGAGCAATACCTTCTTTAGCCAACTGATAAATCTCAAGCAAAAGGATTCAGTTACCAAGCACATTGAGAACTTCCAAAGATTGAATATAAAGGTAACTAATATTCTAGATGAGCACTTGATTGATGTATTCATAGGAACTTTAAATGATAACATTCAACATGAGGTTCGCCTTTGGGAACCCAAATCATTGGAGAATGCATTTAAGGTGGAAAGAAATGTTGAAAGTAAAAATATAGCTATGGCTACTAGAAGGACCAATCCTATCATCTATAGAGAGAACAATGCTCCTTCTTCTAAAACACCTCAACCTACAAGGTTGACACCTCAACAATTGGAGGAAAGAAAAGCAAAAGGTTTGTGCTTTAATTGCGACAACAAGTATAGTAAGGGACATAAGTGTGGTGAGAAGAAATTATTCTACATAGATTGTGAAGATGAAGAAGAACAAGAACAAGAAACATCTTAAGATGAAAACGTAGAAGAAATTTCATCTGAAGAGTTGACTCCCACGATATCGTGTAATGCATTGACTGGAATTAACACTCCTCAAACCCTCAAGATCGAAGGATAAATCAAAAATAAAAAGGTAATAGTGCTATATGATTCTGGCAGTACTCATAATTGCATTCACTAAAAATTAGCTAAAGATCTCAATTGCTTTGTATATCTAGCGCCAGAGTTTCAAGTAATGATTGCAGATGGAGGAACTATCAATTGCTCAGGAAAATGCAATAAGATCAATCTTACTATGGGGGAATATATAATGAATAGTCCAATGATTTCTATACCCATGGGTGGTGCAGATGTTGTACTAGGAATCCAATGGTTACAATCATTAGGAACTGTGGCTTTTAATTTTCAAGAACTTTTCATGAAATTTTCATTGGAAGGAAAAGAAATTGAGTTAAGAGGTATCACAAGGAAACCCGATAAGGTGATAAGCACTAGCGGCATGAAAAAATTATTGAAAAAGGGGCATCAAGGTGTTATTGCACAACTATGCTCACTAGATGCTCAAACATCAAGCCATCTATTCCTCAAGATCTCCAAAGGATCATTGATAAGAATTCCAAAGTATTTGAAGATATTCCCAAAGGTCTTCCACCCACTCGAAATCATGATCATGAAATTCACTTAATTCCTAGGAGTGTTCCTCCTAACATCAGGCCATACAGATACCCTTACGCCCAGAAGAGTGAAATTGAGCGCATAGTTGAAGAAATGTTAGAGGTTGGCATTATTAGACCTAGACAAAGTTCTTTCTCTGCACCATTGGTAATGGTATTCAAGAAAGATATCTCATGGCATATGTGTCCAGATTATAGAGAGCTCAACAAGATCACTATTAAAGATAAGTTTCCCTTTCCTGTCATTGATGAATTGTTAGATGAACTACATGGAGCAATCCATTTCATAAAATTGGATCTTCATTCAGGGTATCATCAGATCATAATGAAGGAAGAGGATATCCCCAAAACAACATTCCAAACTCATGAAGGCCATTATGAATTTTTGGTCATGCCTTTTGGCCTTACAAATGCACCTTCCACATTCCAAGGGTTGATGAATTCCATTTTCAATCCGTTCCTTCAAAAATTTGTGTTAGTATTTTTTGATGATATACTAATCTATAGAAAGTCTTGGGAGGATCACATGTGACATGTTGACAAGGTTCTACAACTACTAAAGGAGAAACAACTATATGCCAAACCATCCAAATGTTTATTTGGAGTAAAGGAGGTAAAGTATTTGGCTCATATTGTATCTCATGAAGGTGTCAAGGTAGACCCTAACAATATTAAGGCCATGATGGACTAGCCGATTCCCAAAACATTAAAGAATCTTAGAGGATTTTTGGGTTTGACAGGTTACTACCGCAAGTTTGTTAGGAACTATGGAAGAATAGCAACACCTTTAATGGCACTAACTAAGAAGGATGCATTTTCATGGACTCCAGAGGCAATTAAATCTTCTGAACATCTTAAAGAGGTGATGTCTAAAGCTCCTATCTTGACCACTCTAGACTTCACAAAAACCTTTATTGTGGAATGTGATGCCTTGGGAAATGGAATTGGTGTTGTCCTACTGCAAGAAGGAAGGCCCCTGGCTTTTGAAAGTTGACCACTCAAGTGAAAGGACTTACACAAACCCATTTATGAGAAAGAAATGATGGCAATACTACATGCATTGAATAAATGGCATCCTTACCTAATAGGTAGGCACTTCAAGGTCAAAATAGATCATGATAGTCTTAAATACTTCTTGGAAAAAAGACTATCTTCAGACAAACAACAAAAATGGGTAACCAAGATATTGGGTTATATTTTGAGATCGTCTATAAAAAGGGGAAGAAAAACGTTGTGGCAGATGCACTCTCAAGAAAGGATGAAGATGTTGAGGCCTTTCTCTGTGCTATCTCGATCATCTAACCAGATTCGATAATAGAAGCAAGGGATGAATGGAAGAATGACAAAAAAGTGTGGACTCTCATTCAAAGGTTGTGTTGGTCACTATAATTGCTTAATTAATTTTAAACAACCAAGTGAAACATAAATTATCAACCCAGGGAAGTCTTTTGTTTCAAAGGTAGCCACGCACTATATATGCTCAATTCCAAAAGCACTTAGTGTTGTCGTAAAGAAAATCATTCTATCTATACTTTGCTGGAATGAACTGAAGCTCTGAATTAAATCACAGGAAAGTAATCTCCCTATTGCAATTCTTTATAGTTCAAATTAAGAATCCTGGATTACATTTAAAATAATATTGCAATGGGTAAGAACAACTGTCTTGTAATCAGAGAACAGGACCCTTACTCTCAAACAGAGACTCAGTACTAACACTCTTTTATGAAAGCA
>ML802831.1:141728-170565 GCA_009831015.1 Picea engelmannii | reverse complement strand
CATATGTTAAGAACCAAACATCAATATAGCATAGAAAAACCTCAGGAAAAGTACTCAATGCCTTGAAAAAGAGATAATTTCATATAATAATCATCTTCGAGGGGGAAAGCTCCTTTTACCCCACTTAAATGTTCAAGTACAAGATGATTCAAAATGAAAATGTCTCCTTGCTATATATATAGGAGACTACGAGTTATAATTACAACTAATGGCCTAAAGCCGACATAAATAAAATAACCTTACTAATATAATATGCCCCAATTAAGGGGTAATGAGCCAATATTAGGGCTTAATAGGATAGGCTGCTCCTAGCTGGCAGGGAGGAAACACGGTTTGGACAGAGTTGGTGAGCGCATCAGGCAGCAACAAAGCAACAGGCTAAACAACCAGGTCAACGAAGAAATTAGCATCAGAAGTAGGTAATTTGTTTATGAAATTGCCATGTTTTTTTTTACGCTGTAGTTAAATGTTAACCTCTGATGAAAATTTGCTTATATGCTGGTGATTGAATTAATTGTGTAATTTTAAGGAATTATATCAAATTTTGTATTTACGGTCCCTACAGGAACGAAGGACTATGATATATTCTACCAAGGAAAACCTAGAGGTGATATTGGTAAATTAGATGTACATGGATTTGTCGATGCCCACTGGGTTGGATATCTTGATCGATGGAGGTCAACTAATGGATATGTCTTCAAGATGTTTGGTGGAGAAATAAGTTGGATAAGTAAGTGACAGGCGGTCGTAACCTTGCCGAAAACAAAAGTTGAATACATGGATGCCACTCATGGAAGCAAAGAAGCGGTATGGATTCAAAGGTTGTGTTTAGGAATTGGGTTTGAGTAGAGAGCTATGAAGTTAAGTTGCGATAGTCAAATTGCAATATTTATAGAAAAGAACCTTTCTTATCATTCAAATACTAAACACATTGATGTACAATATCATTTCCTAAGAGACATGGTTGAAAGTAACAAGGTACTATTAGAGAAAGTATACATGTTGGAAAACATAGCATACTCATTGAAAAAGTCTATGAGTGTTGTGGAGTTCACTTGGTGCAAAGAGGAAATGGGCATTGTTTCCCTAGGTTTGTGAGAAAAAATTAGGAATATCCTGTTTCAGCAAAGAAGACAACAAGTGGGAGAATTTTCGGTTGTTATATTCTTTGCAGTGAAAGTCTAGTTTAGGTGATTAGACTAATGGTCGAATTCAAGGTGGATCGACAACAAGTCGAAGTCATGGTGGATTGAAATTAGGTTGAAGTCAAGGTAGATCGATAGCAATTCGAAGGTCAAGGGAGTCAACTAGGTAAAGTTGAAGTCGAAGATATCAATGACAAGTCAACTGCCAAGAGGTCGAAGTGTGGGTGTGAGAGAACTGATTAGACACCGAATGGAGGCTAACTGGTAGTCAAATGGTAAACTCGACTTGGATTTTACTGTAACAAAATCCTGATATTTTTTGGATTTGTAGCCAATGATATGCATGGATATGTAACCATTTTTGGGCACCAATATTTAGGTTTTTTTTTATAGTAAAGCGTATAACAAGGTGTGTTGTAAGGACGTAAAGGTTGTTTTTGTTAGTTAATCTTAGAATGCACTTTAGGTTAATGCATGTGTAAGTATAAGTTGTTGGTCATGCTTATGTAAGTCGAATTAGCTACAGAGTTTTTCATGGTTGTGTAAGAAGGTATGATGTCGATTGTGTCTTAGGTGTGGACCAAGTTTATATATGCAACCTTTTATTCTGAATGAATAAGAAAACAAGAGAGAATAACGCTCAAAGGAATGTTGGTTTTCTTGGTTAAGGTTTCCAGGGTAAAATCTTGATATACTGTGTGATTTCTTGAGTCATTTGCTTTCTTGATTAAATTCTTCTTCTCTTCTTCTAGGATTAGTGTGGAAGTTCTCTGCATTTCCTGACACTCAGATACACCTTCTATTATATCCTCAGATTCACCATCTATTATAGCCTCAAATTCACCATAGGACTACCTAATATTGACCTCAAGACCTATCTCAGATCAACTTCAGAACAAACCTTGATGCCTCAGGAAAACTTGCCTTGCATCTTCATAAAATTCATCCTTAGTACTCTAAAATTTTCTCCCTTTAGATATTTATTTGCCTTAGATCTTCGTTGTTTTATATCTCCTTGGATATTTTTTTGGTTTAATCATTATAATGAGGTATTATGATCCTATTTATACTAGTTATTGATCATATTTTTGGTGCTGACTTTAACTTTTTCCAGCTAGACTTTAAATCAATTAGGGTCGACTTCATAAATCAACAACTTTAATATTTATTTTAATGTTTATTGCAAACTTGGGTTGACTTGTAGGAAATTTCTTATTGAGGAACCACATGGTGTGCCTCCTACCATTGGAAATGACATGACGAGGACTATCAATCCATGGAGGTTTTGCATTCATTTGCAATGTCCTTCATACTTGTTTTCTTTAATCAACTTCAAGGATTATGGACCAAACCTTTGGGGCTTCTGGAATTTCTTTGGGGATTATTCTAAGGTTAATATAAATGAAAACCAATTATCCAACAACCTAAATTGCACTTTGATTGTCACAACAGATAGTAGTCAAGGATTGAATAGGAAACCAAAGTTCACCCAATAGATGGTGAATCCAAACTTCCTATGTACCTACATTAACAACAACATGATACCCAACTTCTGTAGTTGACAAGGATACTACCATTTTTTTCTTGCATGACCACAATATTTTCCTAGTGATGAAGAAAAATGCCTATCCAAAAGTGGAATTCTTATCATCATTGTCACCTGTCCAATCAGAGTCGATGAAGCTAACTAACGAGTCTGAAGTTAGACAATATTTGATACCAATATGAGAGGTACCCTTGATACAACAAACAATTATTTTAACATCTTTCAAATTAATTTCTCTGGGATATTGCATAAACCAAGACACCACACTAGCGAAAAAAATATATGTCAATTCAACTGTGAATGGGACAAATAAGGCTATCGACCAGTTGTCGATAAAGAGCAGTATCAACTTTTGGAGTCAAACAATATTTACTCAATTTTACTCTAGAATGGAAAGGGGTAGCACATGGTTTATATTTGACCATATTAAAATGATTCAAGAGATCCATTACATATTTAGATTGAGATAGGAACAAACCATCTAATAGAGGTAAAACTTGAATACCAAGGAAATAATGCAGAAGACCAACATCTATCATATCTAAGGTGTCATCAAGTTGTTCCTTCAGTATAACAATTATATCAATAATATTTCTAGTTATTACCAAGTCATCAACATATAAAACAAAAATTAAGGTATCACCATGAGTATGTAATACATAAAGATTGTGATCAAATTCACAATGTTTGAAACCAAGATGAATAAATAAATTATCGATCTTATCATACAAAGCTCTGGGAGATTGTTTCAATCCATAAAGAGACTTATGAAGTCATCAAACAATATCGGAATCTGTCACAAAACCATTGGGTTGTTCTATGAAAAATTAATTAGATAATTTTCCATGAAGGAAGGAAATTTTCTCATCCATCTAGTGGATCTTCCAACCGAAGCAAGAGGCAAGGGAAAGAATCAATAAAACCTAATTCATCTTTCCAATAAGAGAAAATGTCTCAGTGTAGTTGATACCTTCTTGTTGAGAAAATCCTTTTGCAACCAAGCGAGATTTATGATGCTAAAAAACACCTTTAGAGGTAAAATTGGTCTTATAGACCCATCCACATTTCACAATGTTCTTCCCTTGAGGTAGAGGAATTCAATCCCAAGTATTATTATTCAAAAGAGAACACATCTCATCTTGCATAGTGTTTTAGCATTCAAGTTTTCCTTGTGAATCTAAGTAAGAGGCGGGATCAAAAGTCTCAAGAACATGAGTCATCAAAGCGACATTGTCTTGTTGCTTCTAACTGTGATTCTTTTGGCTTGAAGACACATCACCAACATTAGCACCAACAACTTTAATTGTTTTAGTAGCCCATATAGGTATGTAGGAAATAGGTGAAGTGATATCCACTACAAAATATCGATCATAAGAAGGAATAGTTTTAGTCAAAGGAGACAGAGAACCAATCGAAAAAGAGATTGATTATTTCATTGACTTGGGAAAAAAAGTTGACGACCTAGTCAAAACATGAACATAATTCGATTACCTAGTCAAAATGTTAAAAAGAGGAATAGGTGAACAATTGTCGGAAACAATATCAAAGGCAAAATCCTTTAATAATCCAAATGAATCATTCAACAAATTAATTCCTAAAGAATTCTCATCAAAAAACACATTTCTTCTGATAATGATTTGTCTTTTGGCAGGGTCAAATAGTCGATAGGATTTGTATTTTTCAGAGTATCCCATCATGATGTAAGCATGAGTCTTTGCATCCAATTTCTTCATGCAATCATTTGGAATATGATCCCAAGAAACACAACCAAAGAATAAGAGGTGAGAAATTGGGGGATTCTTTCCACAACACCTCTAGAATGGAGTCACAAAACTAACATCCCTATTTGGAATACGATTAAGGAGATAGTTGGCACAATAAAGAAATTCAACTTAAAAATGAGTCAACAAATATTGGCCTACAAAAGATAACGAGCAATTTTGAAAAAATGTCTTATTCTTTCTTTGTACTACGCCATTCTGTTGAGGAGTACGAGGGATAGAACTCTGGGAGGAAATACCATATCGACCAGGGTATTATTCAAATGGACGATTCACATACTCTTGACTATTATCATATCTCAAACACGTGATAGTTTGACCACATTACTTCTTATCCAATTCTGTAAATTCCTTGAATTTTTCAGAGACGTGACTCGTATTTTCAAGAAATAAATCCAAATAAATCTACATATATCATCAACAAATATAAGATTATAATTTTCACCTACTAAGGAAGATTGATTGATACAAAAATAATCACAATGAATAATGTCTAGTGTATTCTATGCTCACCACACTTTTCCAGAGTCGAAATGTGTGTGATGATGCTTTCCCAACATACATCCTCTACAAACACCATATGGTGGAAGAATGTTTTAAGACCAACAACCATATTCTATCTACCATCGACTTAAGACTTTGAAAATTTAGGTGTCCAATTCATTCATGCCAAATTCTACTCTGTTCATTAGTGTGAGCGACAAGAGTAGTCGATCTATGATAAGATTGAGGGAGATCACAAAATTTGTATAGTACATCCTTTGAATTGAAAAAACCTTAAGAAAAAATAGAATTTTCATTCTTCAAATCCTTAATGAAGAACTGATCTAGCCAAATCTCAACAATATTACCTGTATGTGCCAGTTGATAAATTGACAACAAATTTTCACTTAGATTTGGAACAAGATAGACATCGAAAATTTTACCATGTCGATAGGGAACATCACCATGACCAAAAATGTAGAGAGAGAAATAATTAGATACATGGATCTTTCACTCGAAAAATTTATCCAAGGAATATAATAGAGAACCATCTTTGGCCATATAATGAGTGAACATAGAATTGACTACCCATTCATTCTACAAGGTATGAGTAAGCAATTCTTGTGAAGTTCCTACATGGAAAGTAAAATTATCGATTTCCTGAAACACAACCGACATGTATCCTTCAAGCCAGTTAACCTTTTTTTCTAAGTTGTCCCTCTTCTTCCAGTGGGATTTCTCTACATGTATAATATTTCCACAGTACAAACATATTTTCTTTTTTCTATTATTTCGAGTGGACATTGGCTCATCAATATTCTCTTCAGTTTTCTGGTTGTGACATTAATTTATAATTCATATTTCCTTTTCCCTTGATCAAGTGATAATGATGTTTACCACCAAGCTTTGCTCGATTAAGCAACATTTGTTGATCATTATCAATAATCCACAGAAAGAATCAAACACATAATCCTTACCATATTCTTAACGTTCCTACAAAATTTTATGGAACATGGAACAGAACATGTCAAAGGGTGTTCTCAAATTCATCAGGACTAGCTTGATGAGTTGTCTAACTTTCTATTGAAAATTCTTTCGACAATTTCCCAATTTCAATGCATCTCTTTAACACATGCCAAATAGTCCTTAATCCTTTCAAAGGAATGCAGAGCAAGAGAGAACAAGTCTTTCTCCAATTGAATAACTTTAATTTCATTGAATTTGTCGAACAAAGATTTCAACTTCTTCGAGACTCCATGAGGGAAGTTGATCCCACTTGTATGAAGGAGAATATCCTGAAAAATGTATGTCATGATAGCCTCAACAGCCTCATGTTTCTTTCCATCAACAACAAACTTCACTTTGTCATCCTTCAGATCTTGACTCATGGCCTTCATATATTTTGAGAGTCATTTTATTTTCAACAGAGTCTTTAGATCTAGTGCCCAAATAGCATAATTGAGTCCATTCAAAACAACAATATTAATATTGGAAGTCATATTCGATATTTGATATATCTAATAATCCAAATAGGTTATAGTCAACAAATCAACAACCCATAGTCAATCACTATAAGGTACAACTAAACAACATTTATTGACAATAGGAAAGATCAAAACTAGTCACTCTGATATCATGTTGGGGATTGGGTGTAACATTGAAAGGAACAATAACAAAATCTGTATAATAAACAAAGAGTAATAAACTTCAAACAATATCTATGGTGTCTAAAGACACTGTTTCAACACTTAAGCATAACACATTGTGATCAGAAAATAACAATCCATCATTAAAAACACATTATGATACAATAGAGTACATATGGATTGACCATAGGGTCCTTTATTGATCTGGGATATTTTGATCGTTATGAATTATTAAAGAATTGTATTAAATGAGAAGAAATTAAAATGCACCATAAAGAAGAAAACTTAGAAAGAAGGAGACATAAGAATCAATCTGAAAGACAAAGCTTGATAGTAGACTTCATCCATGGATGGACTACGTCTCCAAGTATTTCTTTCAAATGGGTAGGCCTTTTCATTAACTCAACAAAATAATTTGGCAAAATACATAAGTACACCTCATTCTGGAAATGACCTACAAAATATTTTCTTAGATCAAAAAATGGACAACGCCATTGAATTTGTGGCATCGAATTACCCAAAAATGATTATATTCACTCTTAAATATGACACTGGAACCTCCAGTTCCATAAAAAATATTGTATCGATTTGTGTTTATGCAACCTGCATTAATGACTGTAACTTGTCTACATTGAAACTCATGCCCATACATACACTGACGCCACCACCTGGAACTGGAAAAACATGGGTTTAAAAAGTTAAAGACCAAGGGACTTAAAAACAAAGTCATTTAGGCCAACCGATTGGCAGAGGGTTAATTAAGGCGTTAGGCCCTGGGAGGTCTAGATTCAAATCCCCCTGCCCCCATTTTGTCAAACAGAGGCAAGAGCCTAACGGTATGAATGGTTCATCAATAAATTCATTCTTATGTAAAGGATCAAGATCATTAACAACATAATACTTATCATGGCATTCTCCTTTTACAATCATGAGCACAAGATTCTTGTTAGTGTTTATAACTCTTTTTACTTGGCCTGAACTAACAAGTGTCAATTCATGCTTTATGTTGTGAGATTTAATGATGTATTCCACTCCATATTTTGTAATATGGTATTGATTTTCATTTTGAAAGAAGATAGCCTTCCTATCATAAAGATAGGGACTCCCTAATACAATGCCACAAACATCCAAAGGAACCACATCTAAATCCACTTCATCTATCATATTAGAAGCAATAGAAAACCTCAACCTACACTACTTAGTTACATTTAACTTTTCTTTATCATATACCCAACCGAGAGGATAAGGTTTATGGTGAGGTCTTGTGGTTATTTCCAATTTCTTAACAAGAGTCTCTGATATCAAATTAACCTGGAACCTAGATCAAATAATTTATCTATCTTCCTATGTTTTGATACAACTATTATGTGGAATAATTCACTTCTCCTTTTATCATCATCATGTGATTCAATTAAATAATTTGAATATGCATAAAAATAATCTTTACCTTTCATCCCAACTGTTGTGATCATCTCTCCATCTGTAACATCCCCATCTCGGGAAACGCCCCTACAATCATGCTCTGTTCAATTCAATACTGCTCTGATACCATATTGTGGCATACCCTGATCACCCAGGCCATGCCATACTACTTCAAAAAATTATCTGACCAGGTTTTGATACAGATCCTGTAGCACACCCCAATCTTAGGTCACTGGGCTATGCATTCTCTAATACCAATTTGTAACACACCCCGAACCACCTGTTGGGGCATGTCACTTGAAGAACTTCTTCATTTACATTGTGTGTATATATATATTTAAAATACAAGTTCAAACATACATATATATGTATACTCCATTAAAACACATATTCATGTAGAAATGACAGTAAAACCATACATGCAACAAACACATGCAGTTTTTATAAATATCATACATGTACTTAAGCACAACATGTAAAATTAACACAATTGGTACTTATATTTTAATTGATGGCCACCAACTATGTGCAGATCTTCCACGAACCTCTCATCCATATACCACACTGTCCATCACTCTCAGTAGTGGGTCACCCCCAAGTTGGAACTAAACTCCACCTGGGTAAAGGGTTTCCTAGGCTAGGCTGAGACAATGGGATGTTACATAGTCAATTAGGAGGGATTCCCTCCCAGGACCCAAATTACATACATATCTCACAGCCTCTCATTCCCCACATACATGTCCCACCCCAGGAATTATGCACCTTCATTGTTGAACAGTCCATCAGATGCTCAATTCTCCTTCCAAAGCTTTAGCAACAGGTCATACAAGAATTATCAGAGCTCTGTGGCTTTTGTTGGGCTCCCTCAAGTTGAAATCACTTCCACAACAATCTCTCTCACCTCGAGAGAGTTTCATACAAGCCTAACAACTTTCTTCTTCATTTCTAGAAAACTCTTTCACCTAGAGAGAGTCACTCATAAGCCTGACAACCTGCCTCTTCATTCCACGGGCCTGACAACTCACCTCTTCAAACCCATAGTCCCGATAACATGCTTCTTTATTCCCACTCCTAGTTAACTAACAACTAGATCAGGTGAAGGCAATAACCAAAAATGGGTAAGGACACAAAAGATGGAAACAAGCCATGCTCAACCAAGGAACTGTGTTGGCATCAACAACCAACCATTAAGATGCAATACGGGTTCAGGAAAAGTACAAAGTATAGGATATCTCATATGTATATAGGTTTCAGAGGTGTGTCCATGATCAACGGTTAACCATGGAGGTAATGGCTTCCTGTGTGCTTTCGAGAGTGCCTGGGAAGAAACTGCTCAAAAAAGATGGAAGCTCCCTGAAAAAGAGACTAATTTCTCCACTTTTATATGCATGTTCCATGATTAACACATGGATTTCCTAGAGTTCGAGTCCTTCCACTTGTGGATCATTCCTTTCCCAAAAGGAAACTTAGGATAAATTAATATCCTCATCACAACCCTTAGAAAATAATAATTTATTATTTTCTTGGGGTTAATCCCTCAATATCATCTTTTTTCATTAGTCTCTTAGCCCCTTCCCCTTCCCTACCTAGTGGATGTTAGTCCCCCATTATATTTTATGATGGTCGGTCTACATGTAGTGATGTATTTTATTAATGATATGAGTATTTACATATACAAAAATAGGCTCACAGGCCTTAGCATCTAGGCTCTCTAGCCTAATCATCACATAAGCCTCCTAGCTTATAATCACTTGCCTCACTAGCCAATGAAAACATATTTACATTGACAATTACATTCTAGGGATTGGCCTTGGGAATTTACAATCCCCTCTCCTTACTTATGAACTGTCCTCAGTTCATCATATATTAAGTATAATTTAAAAAAACATTCTTCAAAAAGCTCCAATTTTTTTCTATTGGAACTTGTTATTCACCTGGTGATATGATTTCAAGCACCATTTATGGTATTCATACTACAGTTGGAAGTCCTTTTCTCTATTCCATAGATATTCTTCAATAAAGGATTCATCTCACTGTTCTATTTGACACACCCTCCTTATGGAATCTACCATGTCGTAAGCATTCCTGAGTTGCCTCCTCCTTGTTTAACTCACCCTTCCAGGCTCAAGTATCCCTTCATTGCCACACATTCCTTCAGCAATCCATATTGCCAAGGTTATCACACACAAGGAGAGTGTTGACTCATTACCAAAACCTCATAAAGGTTCTCCATTAAAAAGGGCTCCAGTATCTCCAACAACAGTTGTTCTTTCCAAGCATTCCAACTTTAATACATATTATCTCATATGCATCACCCACATTCATTTATCATGAGAGAACATTATAAAATTCATTTAGAACTCAAACTTATTTGATAAGAAATTCATATGTTTCCCAAAATATGAAATTCTATTTCATAATTTGTTTTTCTTGGTTGTTTCCATATTAGGAATGTAACCTTCCTTGTGGTTTTCAACAATCACCAAACCCCATACCATGTTTCCTACAATTCTTCATCTTGCATATAGCCAACATATTGTTAGTATTTCATGTACATCATATATTAATTGCAATAGGTACAAAATCCTTATGCAGTGATATCATAATTTCCTACACCTAGAAATCCAATCACAATTACCAAAAAAATTGATAAATAGAATGCTTCGTCATTCTATGCATATTCCCATTCACAATTAATAACCGTAAGTTCATTATTTCAATTTTTTTTTTAACATACAATTTTTTGTAGTCACTATTCCCGTG
This sequence comes from Picea engelmannii, assembly GCA_009831015.1. Taxonomy (NCBI): domain Eukaryota; kingdom Viridiplantae; phylum Streptophyta; class Pinopsida; order Pinales; family Pinaceae; genus Picea; species Picea engelmannii. Next base: position 159,779 of record ML802831.1, on the reverse strand, counting down.
ACTACATGACTTGCAACTTTCCTGTTGCAATGTCTAACATTTCTTGAAATGATCTCATCTCCGTGAGTTAGCAACATTTTTTCGTTAGGATAATTATTTGCATTAAAATGCATATATGCATGCACTCACAAAATGCATTCAACAAATGCATTTAAGTATACAATGTTATCATGTATGAGTGAAACTCTGCCACTTACTAGGCATGAGTGCAAATATCAATGCATATTTATTCAATGCACCTTTGCATTGATTTTCAGAATGATCTATATCCAAGTCATGTATCTCACCATCCATTAATTGGAAATCTGGCCAATTTTTTGACACATTCTCCACACACTTCCTATTGTCTTCTCAATTATTTGGATGCCTTCCTTTTCAACCTGAACACTACACCAAGAATATAATTATGTGGTGTGCATTAGGGTTAGCAAAAAGGTTGCAGTCCAAGTTTTATTTAAAGGTAGGAAGCTCATTGGGTATTTGTGTGGTACATAACCTTTCTATATCCATACTTTGTCATATTCAACCATGTCATAGTCTCATACATGAATAGCTTTACTAGCATCCATTCTTATAGCAAGTTCTTATCCTTTATTATTTGGTTATTACCTCATAACCAAATTTTCATTGACATGCTACTATGTCAGTGTGTGCATTCAAAATCTAAGAATATTTAATAACTATTACATGCCTCTATCCTTTACCACACCTATTGGTATCTTATTCATGTTAATGCATTTCAATAATACCATACTGTGTATTATAAAAATTCAATGGGGGAAATTATTACATGAATTTCCCTTTGGAAATTATGCAACATAATTTCAAAAGATAAATACTTACCTGCATAGCAACGATTAAACGAATTTGATGTTACCTGATTAGTTGATGACAGTAGAAGATTCCATTCTTCCTTTATCAGAGTTATAACCAACACTTTGTCTTTATGTTTCTTCCTTCCATATGCAACAACATCACCAACAACACTTGAAAACATAGAAGAATTCTCTCCTCATGGTTGTCCCAACAAGACATAACATACTTGCTGCCATAGAAATTGAAACAACTTCTTTATCCCTGTAACACTTTTCCTTGTTGATCCTCTCTTTTCCAACTAACCTAAACTTGACTTGCATAACCAATCTCTAGCATGTTGTAAGTATGCATATATGCTTCCTTTGCTAGCTGCATAGAATTAACTAGAAGTAATTATTTATTCTTTTAATTTACCATCATAATGTCAAGTGATACCTCCAACCTTTGTGGATGTCACCCATGGCTCTATTCCACTTAATATGGATTATTGTCAGGCACCATATCCTTTGCATTCCAAAACCATGCATAGAACCATTTTCTTCTTCATGGTTCCTTATTGATTCTCTACATAGATCCATTTCTTTTTTGAAGTGCTTCCTGGCTTTGACATCTCCATGCTATTGTGGAGATATCTTCAACACTTTTGGAGTGTATCAACATTTCTCTACTATTCTTGTTGTCCCTCCTGTAGTGTTTTCATGCATTCATATTAGCTTGATACCAGCCTTATGATTTGTTCTTCCATTGTCTTAGAATATTCATGGACTTGAATCCATCCAGGAATCCTGCATTGATTACTTTTCATACTTGCAACCATATAGCATGCTGATATTGATTGTCAGCATTCCATTATTACTTTCATTTCTATGATCCAGCTCCTACCTGATCGAATTACATTTCCAGTCATGCCATTGGATTTAGCATTGGATATTTAACACCAATTTTTTTATTGAAATAATTGATTTATCCCTTTTCTAGACTAATCATATAAACACTTGGATTATCTTACTAAATTATTACTTTCTCTTGTCTTGGCCCATTTCATTTCCTTATGACATGCATAATCAACTTTTGTCATGCCATATTTGATGATCTCCATACCATGCTTTGATTATGCACTCTGTTAGCAATAATGGAGGTGCTACATTAAATATGAAGGACTGGCCCTTGTTTCGCTTCTATCAGTGGAAATATCTAACACCTTTTTTCTGAAACCTCTTTCCAAAACCCTTCCAATGACTGCTTCCTTTGTCAATTCTGAATATTGAGAAGAACGTTATGGACAATTGAAAATTGTCTTTTCAATGATGTTATCCCTGTGCAGTTATTCTCCTTTATCAGATCCAAAACAACTCTTGGACCTTTTTTTGGTCTAATCATAATGTTCACAAATATTCTTTACCACTTTTTATGTGGGAACAAACAATCAAAACCCTCTGGATCCTCTCCAAATCTCTTTGCCTTATTTTAAACAGTTTTCGGGCATTAGCCCCTTTTCTTCAGCCCCCAATCACATGTGACCACATGATGTGACCAAGAACTAGTAGGCATGTGTTTATCCGGAGCCTTGGGAACTTCAAGGCTCTGAAATTTCAAGCTTCGATGGTTTTCCTTCCATCATCACTCATTTTCCCCAAACGCCGAAGGAGAAGGTTCCCTGAGGTTAATTCTTTGAAGCTTTGGGGCTTCTAACTCTAACATCCCATATTTCCTCCGAATGTTGAACTGATGGAGTTCTCTAGAGCTTCATGCTTCAAATATTTTTCCCTCCTCTTCCTTAGCTTTTCCCGAATGTCATACTGACGGACTGTTGAAGTTTCGTCAACATCCATGCACCAGGGTGCTACATGGTGGAATTACAAAATAGACACATGGATACATCCAATGGATGACACACATCATATATTAATTGGGCACGGGAGGTCCTTGAAATTCCTGAAAACAATGACACGTGGAAAGAATCTTGTGTGTCCATGTCACCCCAGGTGACATCAGCAAGCTATGTTACTTGCATGCTCCGTGACTTCAGAACTCTAGGCTTCAAAGGTTTCTACTTCATTGCCCCTTGATTTCCATAAAAGTCAAACCAACGAAGGTCTAAACATCTACTCCTTCAGGGATTTAGAACTCTGGTGCTCCGGAGCTTCAGGATTCAAAGGATTTTTCAACTTCCTCCCACATTTCCTCCAAACACTGAATTTTTGAACTCGATGTTCTCCTTGACTCTGCGGTCAACAAATAATATGATGACGTGTGGCCCCAATGATGAGTGACAAGTGTCATGTCACAATTGTTCAATAATACCTACCAAAGGTATGAAACTGGATAACACGTGGTGTGATTAGAATGGGTCCATGTCACCCTAGGTGACATCAGCATGCCACTCCACTTTCATATTCTATGACTTCGAAATTTCAGGCTTCAACGGATGTTGCACATGAACACTTCTAATCTCTCGAATGTTGAATTTATGAATACTCGAAGGATGCAATGATCGATGATCCTCATTTTCTATTTAGATCTACGATCAACAAGAGCTCTGGAACTCCAGGCTTTGGGAGTTCTGAGTCTCCATATTTTGCTGGCTCCCGAATTGTCGAATGTCGAAACCATGAAGGATTGAGATCTATGGTCGACATTCACCCATCGACAGACGACCAGATTGACTCTGGCTTCGGGCCTTTTTATACCTTAACACTTTGCAACAAAATACATATGGATCATTGAACTAGAAAACTCCCTAATATTTCAAGAATCAACGGTCCATGCTCCTGGCCTAGATCTACGGTGGATAGGAGATCTGGAACTCTAGGAATTCGAAGAATCACACATCGAAGCACAACAAAACACCTAAAATATGAACTTTCCAGGGTCCACTTAGTTATGTTTTCAATAATTATGGTGGTGACAAGTGGCAACATTGACGAGAGACGCGTACCAATTCACCATGGAACTCTAGGAATTCAGAGAATCACACACTGGAGCACAAAAAAACACTTGAAATCTAAACTTTCTAGGGTCCACTTAGTTATGTTTTCAATAATTATGGTGGTGACAAGTGGCCACACTGACGAGAGACGCGTACCAATTCACCATTGGTACTAAACACCTGTCAAGGGTATGAAACAATATGACATGTGGCATGCTTATATTACGTCCACATCACCCTAGGTGATGTCATCATGCCACATCATACCCCGTTCTTTGGTACTTTGTAGCTCCAGGATTCGAAGGATTTCTTGACTTATCAACATGTTTTTCCTAAACTCTGAATTGTTGAACAACCGCTTCTCGAAACTTCGGGACTTCAGGACTCTAGGACTTTGGAGATTTTCTTAACATTACCTCCTGGTTCTCCCAAAGTCTAAATCTCTGAACTTTCAAATTCTTCACGGTTGATCTAGGGAAATGTGTCCCTATTAATCGAATGGTCTGATTGAGTTCCGGACTTCGATAATTTGGGAGGAATTCCATTCTACATGCACTTCAACCAATTTACTCGATCTCAGAACCGCCAAACTACTCAGGGAAATTATACGACTCTCCTCCTCTTGGATGATATATGGATGAAAATCACCCCAGGACTTCATAACTTCAGGCTTCAACCCCTTTTGCACAACAAAACATAAGATTTATGGAGCTTACAAAGTATGAAGGAATTGGATGTTAACTGTCGTGCACCTTTTCCAGATCTGACGGTTGGGAAGGGTCTACCTCCCCCCACACAGATCCTACAACTCAAATTCAATATTGTGGTTATCAACCATGATCACTGTAATAACTTCTCCACCACTTCTCTTGAGCTTTCCATTACCACCCAAGATCTCTCTCAACACCCCTCTGGCACTATGTACATCAAATCCCCGTGGAATTATTACTTAAATTCCTGATACATGGCCCATCCATGTTTAGTGTTGAAACCATGGGATCTGATACCATATTGTAACATACAAATCCTAGGAAACGACACTACAATAAAGCTCTATTTAATTCAATATTTCTATGATACCATATTGTGGCATACCTCAACCACCTAGGCCAAGCCATACTACTTAAAAACCTTCTCTGACCAATTTCTGATACAGATCCTATAGCACACCCTAGTCTTAGGTCACTAGGCTATGCATGCTCTGATACCAATTTGTAACACACACCCAACCACCTCCTGGGGCATGTCACTTGAATAACTTCTTAATTTACATTGTATATATATATATATATATATATATATATATATATATATAACTATATATATATATATATATATATATATATAGTTAAAATACAAGTTCAAACAAACATATATATGTATACTCTGATAAAACATAGATTCATGCGAAAATGACAGTAAAAACATACATGCAACAAACACATGCAATTCTTATAAATATCAGACATGTACTTAAACACAACATGTAAAATTAACATAATTTTTACTTATATTTTAATTGATGGAAACCAACTATGTGTATATCTTCCATGAACCTCCTAGCCATAGACCATGTTGCTCATCACTCTTAGTAGTGGGTCACCCTCGAGATGGGACTAAACTCCACCCGAGAAAAGGGTTTTCTAGGCTAGGCTGAGACAATGGGATGCTACATAGTCAATCATGAATGATTGCATCCCAGAAGCCAACTTATATACAAAAATCATAGCATCGCATTCCCCACATGCATGTGCCACCCCAGGAAGTATGAAAATTCATTTTTCAACATTCCATCGGCTGCTCAACTTCCATTCCATGGCTTCAACAACAGGCCGTACAAGAATTCTCAGAGCTCTGTAGTTGTTGCTAGGCTCCCTACAGAATAAATCACTTCCCAGACAATCTTTGTCATCTGGAGAGAGTTTATGATAGGCCTAACAACCTACCTCTTCTTTTCCAACAAAATCTCTCATGTGGAGAGAGTTTCTCACATGCCTCTTCATTCCATGGGTCTGACAACCCACCTCTTCAAACCCACAGGCCTGACAACCTGCTTCTTCATTCCCTCTCCTAGTCAACCAACAACCACCTCAGGTGAAGGAAGTAACCAAACATTTTTAAGGACACAGAATATGGCATCAATCCATGCTCAACCAAGTAACTGTGTTGGCAGCAACAACCAACCGTTAAGGCATAATATGGGTTCAGGAAAATTACAAAGTATGGGATATCTCATATGTATGCAGGTGTCAGAGGTGCATCCATGATCATAGGTCAACCATGGAGGTAATGGATTCCTGCATGCTTACGAGAGTGCCTGGGAAGAAAATGGTCAGAAAATATGGAAGCCTCCCACCCCCCCAAACCATACTAATTTCCCCACTTTTATATGCATGTGACATGATTGAAACATGGATTTCCTGGAGTGCAATTCCTTCCACTTGTGGCACGTTCCCTTCCCAAAAGGAAACTTAGGATAAATTAATATCCTCGTCACATCCCTTAGAAAATAATAATTTATTATTTTCTTGGGGTTAAACCCTCAAGATCAACCCCTTTCCTTAGTATCTTAGCCCCTTCCCCTTCCCCACCTAGTGGAGATTAATCCTCCATTCTCTTTTATCATGGTTTGTCTAACCAGAACGATGTATTTTATTAATGACATGAGTATTTACATATACAAAAATAGGCTCATAGGCCTTAACATCTAGGATATTTATCCTAATCATCGCATAAGCATCCTAGCTTATAATCGCTTTTCTCACGAGCCTATGAAAACATATTTACATTCAGAATTACATTTTGGGGCTTGGCCTTGGAATATTACATCATCACTTGAATCAGAACCCAAGTCTTTTTGTACCGTAGAAACTGTATTAGAATTCCCCTTTCTTACAAACTGCTTTGGCCTTAACTATGGATGGATTTTCCAACAATGCTCATTATCATGACCAGTTTTCTCGCAATTGTTGCAAGATGTTTTTACTTCCTCCTTATTTTTTGTAGTTTCCATATTTTCCTTCCCTTTTCCTTTTCCACTGAAATGGTTTCTAGAGTGCTTGAATGGTTTTTCTTTCATTCCATTATTACCCCTACTTTCAAGGTGAGTGTCTTGCACACAAACTTTGTCAAGACTTGTGGGCTTAAACAACATTAAAGTATGATGAATGTAACTATGGAGTGCACCGATGTATTTCATTAAAGTCTCATAGGAATCTAAAGGAATGTTTAATTCCAGTGCCTTCTTCCTAAATTCCTCTATGAAACTTTGTACAGTCTGACCTTTTCCTTGTCTTAATGTTTTCCATTCCATCATTTCTTTATGTAAATAACCTAATGGATAAAATGGCTTCCTTAATGCTGATTTAAAATCTGACCATGAGTAAAGGAGATTACCACTCTTACCCTTATCCTGAAGCTTTCTCTCCCACCATACGAGAGAGATGCCTTCCAACTGAAGAGAGGCTAATTGCACTTTCACCTCCTCTTCATCAATTTGTTGTATGTGACAATACACTTCAACTTTTCAGATCCAATTATCTAGATTTTTAGGATTAACATCTCCATTAAACATAGGTAAATCAAAATTCACATCAATCTTTAATAATCGATTTTTAAAATAGGCTTTATGATGAGAATTAGAATGATGAGAATGATGAGAATGAGTAGAGGAAGAAGCGATAGAACTTGATGGTGGATATGGAGTCTCAGTAGGGTCTCCTCTAATCCTTGATTCACTAAAGCATTTTCATCATCTTGGGCTTCCTTCTTCTTTCCTTTCTTCTCCATCCTCTTCTTGTAATCTACATACATTCTCTCAATCATATATAACATGTGGTAAAATATCATATAGAAGTTTTTCTCATGTTCATCACACTTGTCCTCTTCATCCATTTTCTTCCTTCGAGATGCACGACCAATCTCTGGGTTGAAATTTTTAAGTGTTCCACCACCCTACTTATGCTTTTCCTTATTAAGCATTCACACTCAACAATTCAAGTCAAATATGACTTCTTTGATACCAACATGATCCAAAATATTTTCATTCTAATTACTTATTAAGGAATTGTATTAAATGAGCAGAAATCAAAATGCACCATAAAGACGAAAAATCAGAAAGAAGCAGACACAAGCATCAATCTAAAAGAAAAAGATTGATAATGGATTAATTCCATGGATGGAAAACGTCTCCAGGTCCTACTCTCAAATGGGTAGGCCTTTTCATTAACTCAACAAAATAATTTGGAAAAATGCATAAGTATACCTCATTCTGGAAATGAACGGCAGAAGCTTTGCTCAGATTAGAAAATAGACAACTTCATTGAATTTGTGGGATCGAATTACCCAAAAATTACTATCTTCACGCTTCAATCCAACACTGGCACCTCCATGTCCATAAAAAAGCTTGTCTCGGTTTACGTGCCTATAATATACATTAATGATTGTAATCTGTCTACATCAAAACCCGTGCTCGTTCGTACCCTGGCGCCACCCCCTAGATCTAGAAAAATGTGGGTTTAGAAAGTTAAATCCCAACAAACTTGACAACAAAGGCCGTTATTCCAACTAGTTGGCAGAGGGTTAATTAAGGTGTTAGGCCCTAGAAGGTCCAGGGTTCAAATCCCCCTGACCCCCTTTTGGATTATGGTTGAAACAATGTTTGAAATTTATGGGGGTTCACCGGACCAGCCGCCAGAAAAATTGTTGGATGGTCAGTACCCATCGCCGGCTCCACCCTATACATATATACATACCGTTGATACAATCCCGGTCGACGGATCTGGTGCTGGCCGATCCAACAACCATTTTTTTATTTGTTTTGATTTATTTAGACCCAACCCTCATTGGGAAAATTGTGGGTTCCACATGGCACCTATAGATTGGTCCACGTGGTGGCTTCCTATTGGCTTCCTGATACAGAGTAAGCTACCCAAATGGCACTAACATCACCATGTCCAGTTAGATGCTGACATCAGTAATACGAATGTTGATGTGTCCCCTGGTTGACTTGACCTGGTTGACCAACCTTTGACTGTCCATAGCTTCTTCATCCAGACTCCGTTTGATGAACCGTTCACACCATTGGAAATCTTGTGACGCGCTCTTCATAATGGTGCCAATTTTGTGGATTTTTGAGGAATTTAAATTTTTTCCCTTTTTCCATTTGTTGAGGCCATTTTGAGCCTCCTAATATACTTCTGAGAATTTTGGGTCATTCCTAGATCCTCCTGGATCCTTCTATATCATTTATCTATAGCTTCTAGATCTAACCAATTTCCTTGAAATTGGGAATATATTGTCGACATAAAATTGTCGGTGGTTCGAACAAATCCCAACAAATATGCACTCTTATGTCAGCTAGTAAAATTACCAAGTCATCCCAACCATAGATTCATTGAGCATGTAGCTGACTTCTCAATTTTTCGATCCATCGACCAATTATCTCCAAATTCTAGTTGAATGATTGACTAATTGTCTCCAATAGGAGTGGGATGAACCATCAGAACTTGAGGTTCCAACAGATTTTTTCTCAATCAATAGTCCATTGAGACAAACTTTAGTACCATCATGAAATTGGTGGGTTAATATATATATACATATACATCTCTCTCTCTCTCTCTCTCTCTCTCTCTCTCTCTCTNTATATATATATATATATATATATATATATATATATATATATATATATATATATATATATATATATATATATATATATATATATATATATATATATATATATATATATAATGGTATGCATAGATGTTCATACTTTTGCTTAATGAGAATATAAGTGCCAATGTTACTTTGAACACCAAATAAAATATCAAATTATTGAGATGGTGTATTGCTCCCATAAATATTGAATATATATAGGGAATTTAGTCGCATTGACCAATTTTTAGTCTTTTTTTTATTTGAAATCACTTATAGAGTTTGGTTGTATCAATTCATAACCAAAGCATTGTCCTATCATCTCAAAGAAAAAAAAAACAACCTTCATCCCATACCTCAAGAGTAGGAGAAAGCTTTGAAGTCGAGAAACATATCCAATTTATATGTGCCTACTTGAAAATAGAAAACAAAGGAACCAACTTAGTATCTTGATATCTATTGCCATTTTTTTCTAATTTGTGTGTGCAGGCTACACCGAGGACAAATATATTTTTACAATCCATATAAATAGATATCGTAAGTTAATTCAACAAAATATCTATGTTGGTGAAGTGAGTGGTATATAATTCCCTTTATTACATATCATATGGTGTCAGAGTACTTGAATCCTTGACGATAACGTAGTTGTTATTACGTTGAAGAGAAAGTAGATTCAATATGGGTAAATAAAATAGAGAGAGGTTGGAAGACCTAAATAGTACTAATGCTCAACTTTAAGAAGAGAACAAGGATTCAAGGGAAAAAGTATAAACATTTAACCAAAGGATGAAAGAGATGGAGAAGAACCTTAAGATTTTGAAAATATTGATGTCATTGCTAAGGAAGAAATTTGTTGAACACCAAAACATTCTCATTACAATTATGGAAACTTAGGACAAGAGAAGAGTTAAAATTATGCAAATAGAAGAGAAGGCCATCAATATGGATAGATAGAAGGAGAAAAATTTCACTGAGATGATGAATCATCTGCAACAAAAGTTTTCCTAGAAGGAGTAGGGATTGGAACATCTCCAAGAATCTACCCAAGAGCTCAAAGAAGAAAATACACCTTCAACTAATACTAGCAAAGACAACACCATGATCGAGATGAATGTTGTAATATCACCTTCCATAGAAATTTGTCAGCATCATCTTGGTGAATTTGGAAAGAATACTAGAGGCATTATAGAAAAAAATTTAAGTTAGATGGAACATGTTGGACAAGGGATAGCAAAGAGAAGACAAGGAATTTTAAGCCCCATTGTAGCTCAATAGAGGGTCAAGAATGATGACCTATGTTTTGACGGTAGATAAGAAAAGGACACATAATCCAAGATCATGTTTTTGAAAGCAAAGGACATGGAAGTGTTGGATTTCTCATCTTAAGGAAGATAAGAAAAAAATGAAGTTAGTATCCCACTACCACCTCATCCTTCTTGGGGAAGATTACATAAGGGTAGTGATGAGGAAGGGTTCAAGGACTCAACCTACACCTTCTATTGGGACATGATTTGGGGGACTAGTTTTGGGAACTGTATAGGGTAAAACCACGCAAACAAAGAAAAAGGTTGGCCAAGGATCAACACGTGCAAAAGAAGGAAAGACAATTGGTGCACTTTCACATGTAGGGATCAACGCACACAAAATAAGGAAGATTATTGGAATCCATTGGGAATTTTGAGTCCATTGATATGGGCTAAGCCCCATTGAAATTGTATAAATATGTAAGGGTTTTGGGATAGATAAGGAGAGAGGAGAGATAGAGGGATATGGAGATATATAGGGAGTGGAGAATAGGAGAACCAAAAAGGGAATTTTGTATATGTCGGGATGTTGGTTATGTCTAAGACAAAATTTATGAGAGAAGTCTACATATTTTGTAATGGATGTTATGAATAATATAATAAGAAGTTGACCGTTGTGGATGTATCCCATCATGGGTGAACCACGTTAATCATGGTGTCTATGTGTTATGATGTGTTTGAGGTTTTTTTTACTGCGCACATATGATATATGTTATGCTACTATGAATATGTTACATGTTACTATGTTTCTATGCACATGATATAAGGAATCCCAAACAAATGCTAGGTAGAATGATTATAAGGACTGTGTCCATCCCTTCATCACTACAAAATATGGTTCTCGTATAAATTTGGTTTCTATAGTACCCCGTATGACCCAATGTTGCCCACAATTGTTGCACATAAGTAGGTGGTGGCAGATCAACAATAACAAGAATCTTCGCAGGATCAACCAAAAGTCCCTTTTTATGACTACATGACCCAACATAATACCAAATGTTGTGTAGAAAATATACTTCTTCAATTTCAAGGAAATACAAAACTATCTACATCTGTCCAACATCAAGTGCAAAATTTCAATATGGTCCTTCAAAAAACTGAACATTGTCCAATCATCTAAATATACTTCTAGGAATTTATGAATAAATGATTTAAAATCATGAGAGTAGCTCAGGAAAATACTTCTGACGAATTTTTAAATCCAAAAGGCATGATGATATACTGACAACATTGTCATTCCTTCGCAAATTTTGTCTTATTCCTATCCTCTTGCACAATTCATATATGGTGATACCCAGAGAATCCATCAATAAATGAGTAAGCTTATTCTCCTCCTATATTTTCCAAAACTTCATCTAGAAATGGGGCAGGAAACTGGTCATGTGATATAGAATCATTCAATTTCCATACATCCACACACATTCTGATTCCACCAATTTTATTGTCTTGGACCACCATCATATTGATCCATTTTGGCTCTATGACAGGCTCAATAATCTTTGCTTCCAACATCCTATATATTTGTACTTTCACTTTCTTCTTATATAATGGGTTCAATTAGTATGGTCTCTGCATCACTGGTCTGACATTCGAATTCAAAGTGATCCTCATCTCCCTTAGATCCTCAAGAATCCATTTCATTTCTGAAAATGTAGTTTGGAAAAGTTCTTGGTATTCATGCGATAAATAAAAAATATTCTTGACAATTTCTTCATTCCAGTAATCTCTAATGTGTGTGAACTTAGGATTATCCTTTGTACCAATATTCACCTTGCATGTTTTCAACGACCTTGCATACTTGGCATATTCAAGCTCAGGACCCTCTATTGCATGCTCTCCTTTGGTTTCTGACACTTGGAAATTTCTCAGGTCTTCATCCTCCTGGTCTTCTCCAACAACGTTATAGCATTCCAAAACCTCTTGAACAATCACAGAATATTCGGGCACACTACATAAGGGCACTAGTCACATTGATTCTTCTGATATAAAGATCATATTTTTTATAATATGCAGAGCTATGCCGATTGAAGGGGCATGATCTTCAAAATTGAAATTTACCTTGAAGTTGTGAGACAAATATTCATAGTCTGTCATTCCTCTGTGTACCTCCAGTTCTATATACCAGTTAGTTGGTATCATATCTAGATTGTTTACAAACAAGTGCATTGTGTAAGATGATCTGTAGGAAAAATCAAACCAATATACTTCTGCATAGTATATTCAATTTTTGTTTTGAACCTGACCTGTAACAACCTTCCACATTGCTACCAATTATCTATTCTATCCTTCTGTGCATCCCACCACCTTACAGGAGTCACTTTCAGCGTGACATATAAATCTAGCAATCTTTGTTTTTTTAGTATATGAAAATCAAATTATTCTACAAAAGAATCTATATCTGTTATTCCATCATACGTCTAGGGATAACATACCTCAACTCCAATCCAACGCAATGTGCAGGTAATATGAGAACATATCCTTGTAGATACTTCATGCAACCTTTGTTGCCAATGTTCCATGGATTCTTCTGAATCTGACGCACAAAAATTGATACTTTTCCAATTGAGTACACCCTCAATAGTAGGATTAATATAGTCATCCATTCGTATGGTCAAATTGTAAATGTTATCGAGTTATTTAGTACTAAATCCTCCCCTTATTGATTCTGCATATCATCTTCCTTTTGATGGATCCAATGGCATAGTAATTCTCAAGTATCATACTTCAAAGATCATGTGTCTCTTTTTCAGATCAATAATGGTCTCATTATCAAAATCCAAATCGAATACAAGTATTGTTGGATAATGCTTACTATCATCCACTATCTCGGTTACTTCAAAATTTTTTGTGTTGTGAACTCCATCGATATTAACATTCACCCGTATCAGTCTTCCAATTGGAAAAATATTGTTTTGATTTTCTAACCTCAACTAAACAGGTGACCAAATCAAATTTGGTTTTCCAATCATCTCCCATGTATGCTTCATAAGGATGTTCACATCATATCCCATATCCAAAATGATATTATCCATATTATAGTCTCCTATCTGTGCATTAAGTTAGAATTCCCTGTTCATCCTTTTCTTGCATCGTACCTGGTTAACTTCTCATTGTGCAACAAGTGCTTCTTTATCTTGCGTGCACTTTATCTTATGTACACAACTCTTTAAGAAACTCTTTAGACTACTTTCCTTCTCAACTGGACTTTCTGTAATCGAGTGGTCATAGGCGGGAGGCATGTCATGCATAGGTGGTGCAGTAGATTCTCCCCATTCTATTTCTAACAACTCATTCATTTCTTGCTTATATGTGTCTCTCTCTTTCTAAGGGTCAAATATCAGAGAAGGTTCTACTACTTTCCTGACCCATTGGTTGGTCTTATTTCCTTGTTCTATCACATTGGCTCATGTTATTACTCATCCATGCATAATTTTTCCTACCCTTGGTCGATCGTTGTGCTCTTCCACTGCTATCATATTCACATTCTGGTTCTTTTTTTTCTTCCATTTTGCGATCAACTACAGACAGTATTTTTTCACATGATCCAAATGTATACAATATGTTCACATCAGAAAGGATTCTGACAATATCGTGCCAAATTATTAGGTTAGTTACAGTTATAGAAAATAATCGGTCCTCTTCCTTTGTTGAATCATCCTCTTCCTCAACCTATGAATCCTACTCTTTCTCCTTGATTTTATCCCCTCAAAGTATTATATTGCAATACCCCTCCTTCCAATATGTCTTCCCCTTGAAATATATATTCACCGTAGGTGCACTCTCTCATTATATTGAATGCACAACAATTCCATTCGTCATGTCCCACATAATTACAAAAATTACAAAAAATCTTTTGGTGGTGCTCTGATACTTCTACATCAGAGGAAAGGTGGTTGGGTGATGACCCATCATTCTGCATATCACACACCATACCCCTCCTCCTGTGACAAAGGGATTTGAAGCTCCTGTAGCCAAATAATATGTAAAGGTTGAACACTCATTCTTATGGTGTCCTTCCTTTCTGCATGTAACACACCAGAATTCTTCGTGCTTGTCCTTCCCTTTAGCAAGCTCCTACAACTAAATTTTCAATAATACTAACTACAAATGAACCTAAGCCATACTTGTGCCATTCTCTCCAATAGGGTATGCTTCCAACTTCATGGTGATCTCTAGTGCTTCTAACTGTGATGTAATCTTCTACTGCGTCAACGAGATGTGTACATATTGTAACAATCCTGCAATGAACCATTCCCTATGGTTCTCGTCTGGAATCTGGAAGGTCAACCGATCCATCAATATCTTGAAACTCTTATCAAAATCTCATACTGATTCATTTTTCAACTACTTGACATATTTTAGTTATGAAATACACTGCGACTAAGACTTTGGTTTCTGGAAATATTTGAATCTGGATTTCCTTATGTCTTCCAAAATTTTGGCTTGTCCTATAGGTGCAATGGATTGATACTTCATATACCAGAGTAACTTGTTGTCTCCGAATGTGATCACTAACTGTGTGATTTTCGTATCATATCCTGGACATTCTTCACGGTCCATATTGCTTCACATAAAAATATTTTTTGTTCCAGATCTTATGTTCCTACTCCATAGAAGACATGCATTCTTAAAGTGGGGTCTAGCCCCGCCATTGTGTACTATGTAGTATCCTTCCTTGATGTTTCTAAATGAATATGGGTTTTGTACTACTTCCACCACTCTGACTACCTTTATTGCTATCCTTCTTTCCTTCACTAACTAGAAGTGTTCATGACAAATTTTTAGATCTTACCTTAGACCTCAGATATGCACACGAGGTAGTGGGTTTGAAACAAAGTTTGGCTTGAGTGGGGATAGTAGGATGTAATGGATCTTCGTCTATTGGAATGAGATTTTGATCCTTTTCCTTCTCCTTCCTTTCTATGCATAGTATTCCTTTTATCTGGAGCACTACACTGGTGTATATTTCCTCAAACTCACTATGATTCCCTTATCTATCAACCACCATCCTCTTCTTACTATACCAAAATATTTTTCCACTATGCAACACTCCAATCTCTTCTTATGTCACACCTTCTTCATTTCTCAGGATTCTCAGCTCATATGTTCCTTATTCATTCTTTCCTACATCCCTTTCCTCCATACTCTCATACCATCCCTTGGTCATCCCCTAGCCCCCTATGAGCACGAAGGTTCATAGATACTAGGGAGATCAGTTTCCAACTTCATAACCCATTTATCACACAACATCACCTTGACCCATGTATACCGTGATTTAAAATATCTTCCATGTGGAACTTTAAATAAATCCCTCTCAACAACATTGTATGACTAATTACACTATATAGAAAACTCAGTAATATAACTGCCCAATACACTATCTAGCCAAAAATCAATGGCACGTGAGATATTATTACTTACGATATTAACTTGTTGGATCAACTCAAGGTTCCAACTCCTTGAAACATCAGGGCATAATGTTACATTATTTTCAACTAACCTCTGTAACCACTCAGCTAAAACTATTGGGAATTCAACAAAGAAAATCTCATGTAAGTCTGTAAATATGTACCTTTGTAACCACTACTCCAAGATGATCCACGAGTTCTTATTTTGATCTCTATAAAAGTCATGCTCCATCATCATATCTCTTCCTTATTCATCCTCCAAATTCCCTTCAGTGGGAAGACCCATTTGTTGGCGTGCAGTGGGAAGACCCAGGGTTCAACGTGAATGTCCCAACAAAATCCTTAAATAATGGCCCTTTCTACATCACCCGCAAGAAGGTAAATTCTCACCTAAGGTATCTATGGGAAATGCAAGAACCATATTTCCACAATGATGAAGGGATGGGAGGAAATCCCTATAACCATTCTTCCTAGCATTTGTTCATGATTCCTTATATCATGTGCATAGAAACATGGTAACATGTAACATATTCATATTAATAGAACATATATCATATACACACAATAAAAAATACCTTAAACACATCAATATACACCATTATTAACATGGTTAACCCGATATGGGATACATCCACAATGATTGACTTCTTATTATATTATTCAAAACATCCATTACAAAATATGGGCACTACGCTCATACATTATGTCTCATACATACCCAACATCATGAATCATACAAAATTCCCTTTTTATTCTCCTATCAGCCTACTCCTTATCTATCTACATATCCCTCTATCTCTCTTCTCTCCTTATCTATCCAAAAATCCCTACATATTTATACAATTACAATGGTGCTTAGCCCATATTGATGGACCCAAAATACCTAACGAATTCCAACGATCTTCCTTATTTTTTGCGCATTGATCCTTGCATGTGAAAGTGAACCAATTATATTTCCTTCTTTTATGCGCACAGATCCTTGGTCGACTTGTGGCCCTACTCCTGCGGTTTTCTCTTGCACAGTTCCCAAAACTAGTCCCCAAAATCCTGTCCCAACACCTGCACTCGGAAGAAGAAGTTAGAAGATCAAATAGAATGAGAATAATTATTATTCATATGCATCAGGTAAGACATCCCTTGTTTGTGATCGCTACAAGAAGAAAGGACATAGTGTTGTCAGCTATTGTTACTTGGAGGCATGCTCATTCAACAAGAAGAAAGGCCATTGTGAGGCATGATCTTTATGGGAGAATAAACACACATGACATAAACCTAAATGGTTTTAGAGGAATAATGAAAACAATACTTCCCCAATCTAACAACAAAATTTGAGGTGCATGGAGAGGAGGTGCATGTCCAATAGTTCATGTAGCAAGAACAATAATGTTTTCCACAACTACCATTTGAGTGTATATTGGGAACCAAAGTGTTGACAACTTCATCCAGAGATTCACCCAAGAACCTGCACATTCAAGAGAAGAGTGTGTATATTGAAGAGGGTGGAGAGTTCGTTGCATCTCCACTACATGGAGCATAATATATCCAAAGAGATATAGCAACGTAAGATGTCAACATCACCATGCAATAGAAAAATGGGTTGATATAAATAACCAAGGAAACCTCATTCCAATTAGGTTTCTGTGGCAAGAAATATGTTCAGAGATTGTCGGAAGAACCACAGTATTTAAGACATCTGGTTGTCGACGTTTCGGATCCATAACAAGATCCATCATCAGGACCAAAAAAGTCTGAGAAAGATAGTGAGAGAAGAGCCTTTATTAAATAGTGATGAGGTAGGTGAAAGAACTGCGTTTTGGCTGGGTGAAACCCTCTTTTTTAGGAGAAATTTAGGGTTGACCGGGAGTTTTGGTAAAAACTATATTAATTTTATGTTGATTAAGGTTTAATAATGAGGAAACCCTAGTATTAAGGAGGTACA
>ML802831.1:123909-141628 GCA_009831015.1 Picea engelmannii | reverse complement strand
ATTGGTTTCCTCTAAGATTTTGGAGACCAAAATTCTCAATGGGGAGGTGTGATCTGAAATAGATCCAAATGAGTGAATGGTTTTAATACTTGGTACCTACAACCTTAATTTGACTATTAATTAATGTTAGTAACTATGTAAAATACAAGACAAAGTAAAGTGGAATAAGAAAAAGGAGAACAAAACATGAATTAAATAAAATTAAATAAAAACAATAGGAGAGAAAAAACTAAGGAATGGGAAATGAAAGGTCACGTGTATTGGTCTTCCCATCACCCAAAATACCCTTATTTATTTTTGTACTTTTACTCTCAAATGGTATTTTTTTGGGTAAGGAGAAGAATGCAAAGGAGAAGTAGTTATGTGAATTTTTTATGGCCATAGAGCCATAGATTTCATTATAACTAGAGATTGTCAAAATATATAGAGTAACCATTCAAAAATGGTTTTCCAATGTGGGTTTCTAGGGTAAAATATCTATGTACATTGTGTTATTGGTTTTATGTGGATGTGAATATCTCTCATAAGTATTTAATTTTCTTCTCCTATTTATGTTTGATTTCTATTTAGAGAATGTTAATGGTTTTTAGATGGTGTTACTAGTCCAATTGTGTTAAGAAAATGAATATGATGATTGTATCTTGTTATTCCACTCCATAGTTTGATTAACCATTAGAAATTTAAGAACACCAACAACCCTATTGTTGAATTTTCACTATGCTAGGCTCAAGCATGAGGTTTATTTCACTTTAGCATTTACTTGAACCATAAACAAATGCAACTACACCATACACAAGTGTTGCAATAACCAAGATCACAAGAAGAAGTACCATGCACAATAACACAAGAAATAACATGGGAAACCCTTCTACTCAAGGGAATAAAACCCAACAATCCTTTGCTATATTCTCAAGAGAAGATCCCCCAACCGTAAAACCCGAATGCACACAAGAGGGTGTTCTACAACCTTGAAACTTACACCCAAGAGAGGTGTGCAATTCATCTCTAGAATGTACTTTTTGAAATTAAAAAATTACATGCGTGATTTTATTTCCTCAATGGGGAAATCACCTCTATTTATAATAGACTAGAAACAACAATAGGTGTGTCTCTTGGCACAACAGGGCTGACATCAATAACTTAGAAAATAATTAGTTATAACAATAAATATTAATTATCTTACACATATGGTGGGGTCAACTTGTACCCTTTACATCACAATTAGGGTTACAAGAAAATATTACACTTAGACAATATAGAAATGGATCCACACGTCCACTAGTGCTCATCCAGTAGGGACACGCCCACCTGTGCTCAACCATAGGGACGCCATACTCAATAGAATCATCTAGAGTACCATATTGTCTCAACTCTCACATAGAGGAGAATGATACACCCATCACATGGGAACACCCTTATTATTGGTAGTCAATATCCATATAATATTATTTGGATCTTGGAAAGGATATCTCTTCTTCAAAGATGACATCTCTGCTCACCTCAATGTGTCTTTGACTGGGGATGTAGATCCGATATTCCTTCAAAGATTCATTGTATCCCACAAATGTACCCTTTCTCACTTAAGGGTCTATCTTGGACCTCTTCTCCTTAGGTAGATGAAAGTATATTGGACACCCAAATATCCTAAAGTGTCCAACCTCAAGCTTCACTCCAGTGAAGGATTCCTCAAGAGTCATGTTCTTCAAAATCTGGTGAGGACTCTTATTCTGAACATATATTGCTTTCATGGATGCTTCTGCCCATATAATCATAGGTAGACTCTGATTATGTATCATTGCTTTGGTTGTTTCAATGGTGTTTCGGTTCTTTCTCTCTGCAACCCCATTTTCCTAATGGTGATCTGAAAATATCCTTCAACGAGCTGCAAAAACCCCAAAAGTGAAAATTCTGCACAAAATTCTGAAACCCTAGGAACCCTAAGGCCAAAAATCCAAAATTCTCATAATTGCAATATGAGAGTTGTTGGAGGTGTGCTAAGGGAGGCCATACACCCATATGCAATTTTTATCCCCAATGTTTCAGTATAAAGTGTTGAAACACTCAAAAGGGAGAGGGTCATATGGTTTTCTAGAAACCCTAGGAGGGTCATACAGATTTTAGAAAAGAGGACTTATGAATTTGTAGGATTGTTCAATGGATTATTCAAGACCTATGCTCTGATACCATGTTGAATTTTCACTATGTTAAGCTCAATCATGAGTTTTATTTCATTTTAGCATTTACTTGAACCATAAACAAATGCATCTACACCATACATAAGTGTTGCAATAACCAAGATCACAAGAATAAGTACCATGCACAAGAACACAAGAAATATCCTCAGAAACCCTTCTACTCAAGGGAAGAAAACCCAAGAATCATTTTCTATATTCTCAAGAGAATATTCCCCAACCATAAAACCCTAATGCACACAAGAGGGTGCTCTACAACCTTGAAACTTGCACCCAAGAGAGGTGCACACTTCAGCCCTAGAATGTACTTGCTGAAATTCCAAAATTACATGTGTGAGTGTGTTTCCTCAATGGGGAAACCATCTGTATTTATACTAGACCAGACACAACAATAGGTGTGTCTGTTGGCACAAAAGGGTTGACCTCAATAACTTAGAAAACAATTAATTATAACAATAAAAATTAATTATATTACACATATGGTGGGACCTACTTGTACCCTTTACATCACAATTAGGGTTACAATAAAATATTACACTTAGACAATATAGTAATGGATCCACACATACACTAGTGCTCAACCACTAGGAACACATCCACTATTTCTCAACCACTAGGGACACATCCACCTATTCTCATCCAGAGGGATGTCATAATCAACAGAATCATCTGGAGTACCACATCGTCTCAACTCTCACACAGATGAGAATGATACACCCATCCCATGGGCAGACCCAACCACTCGGGGATGACTCAACTCTCACAGAGGAGAAGGATGCCCCAACCACTGGGGGACGACTCAACTCACACACAGAGGAGAAATATGCCCCATCACGTGGGTATGCCCAACACTGGGTTGCCTCTCAGGTCTACTCAACTTAGTCACGGAGGAAAATGTATCCTGGAGGATTTATCACAACGCTGCAATCATCAACACCTATAGTGTCTACCATTCAAATTAAAATAGGTTTAATATCTAAGGCTACTGTCAATGGATTGTTCCAATATTTGAGTAAAATTTCTAATTCATTCCAATAAGCATGTTGATTTTTTAGAACCATGTTAGCCATATGATCAACCCCATGCCATACTTAGTGACTAAAGGATGTTCATACACTACCATTATTTATTCCTCCATAATTATATGGTCTTGTTGAGCTTGTGTGAGGCCATATGTAGGAATTGAATCATTTTCCTCATCTTCTTGGGTTATATGTAGTGTATATTTGTCCCTATATAGGGAAATGAGTGGTTCTTTGTTCCTTCTAAAGAGATTTGAAGTGCCCACACAAACTATTTATATTTAATTTCTTTCCTTCCCAATGATTTTGTCATATTACACTTCAAACCTGAGTGGGATTCCCATAGATCAATGTGTTTCGGTATTGAGTTGTTTTGTCTTATTTAACACCTCATGTAGTTGTCTAATACAAGTTTAATTTATTACCAAAGTAACATATGGATATTTTATTGCAATTTCACATAAATTTTACTAGATGGTGTTGAATGCATTGGAATATATAAAAGTCTCTTGCTAGGCAATGGTTGGCATTAAAGTTCCTTTTTCTTTGACATAACTAGAACGTTTTGTATTTTTCCCTTGGAAATTGGAAGAGTATTTCAGTTTTGATTGCATTGACATTATCATAGATATTGGTAGTATGAGTTGAGATAGAGCCATATGTGGTTCAATGATTGAAAGGTAGACTTTGATAAGAGCATGGACGTCTCTTTATGTATTAATGTTTGATTGGTTTCTACATGTTTATTGATTTTATAAACCCCATGTTGTAAGAAATAATGGTATTTGGCCACCATATTTTAGAGCAAGCATATATTCATATCCCTATTGTATTATTTCTTAGTCAAGAGAACATTGAGATAAGCATTAATGATACCATGAACTTGGTGAGTTATATATATATACCATAAAAAAATGATCAAATATGAAATTGTTGAGTTGGTACATTGTTCTCACTAGGCTTGTGTACATACAGTAAAGTCAGTGGCATTGACTAAGTTGTAGACTTCATGTTGGTATATGATATTATATACAGAGGCTAGTTGTAGACTTCATGTTGTTATACGATATTACATACATAGGCTAGTTGTAGTCATTCATGTACAAAGAATTGTTGGCATATCAAAGCCAACAAACATAACCATAGTCTTATACCTCAAGAGTAGGAGAAATATTTGAGGTAGATAAACATATCCAATTTATGTGTTCCCACCTATTGATAGACAATAGAGAAGCCAAATTAGAATCTTGATATTTATTTCCATCAATAGTTGTTGTTTTTTGTGTAAGCTACAACAAGGACAAATATCCTTGTACAATATAGAGAGCCAAAGTTCATAATTTAATTCCTTAAATTGCTTAAGTTGGTGAAGAGAGTGGGATATAATTCCATTGATTGCAAATCAAACATACATTATATTAATACCTCAAGTTAACAACATGTCTCTATGGAACCCTTGTGAGAATTAAATCTTCCCAATGGTGAAAACATAAAATTTGAAGGACATAGGGGTGGTATTTAATCCACTTATAGATGCACATGGCATGAGATCGTTTAATATCATTAATATAAGTTTAAGAATATTTCAACCACTATCTAAATATGACCCCATGGATTTAGGAAAATCCTTCATCAAAATTGAACAATGGCTAATGGTGAAAATCTCACCACTCCTTGCTAGTAGATCCACCCCCTTTGGGCACACAATTTGAAGGAATGTGAGTAGTATTTGATTCACTTGTGAATGCATAGGTGATGATATCATTCAATATTTTCCCTTTGGGAGTAACCACATGTTACACCCCTACCTCAAGATGATCCCATGTCTCTAAGAAAATACCACATAGGAATTGAAACTTTCCCAATGGTGAAAAAATTATTTGAAGGACATGGGGTGGGATTTGATCCATCAATGTGTACAAAGGTCATGAGATTATTTGATATAGTCCCTCCAAGTGAATCCAAATGTATGACCACTACCTCAAGATAATGATATGGAAGTTAGGAAAATCCATTATGAGAATTGAACCTTACCCATTGGTAGGTATATATATGTAAGATCATCTAGAATAATACCTTTGGAAAAAGCCACATGTATGATCAATACCTCGAGATAATTGCATGCCTTTAGGAATATGCCTAATAAGAATTGAACCTTACACACTAGTAGGTGCATACATACTATTGGCTTGGGGTTTCAGACCTAGGGTTTGAAAGGATTTGCCAAAAAATACCACATTCTTGTTGGCATATTCAATATTAAAATAATGAATAAGGTCTCACCCAAGATGCACACCAAATTTTTTTTCATATCATGATGGAATGATACAAATAGGAAAAACTTAACTAAGAACTGTGCATTCGATATCATTCATTTATAAAAATATTAAAACAAGTGATGTGTAGGCCAATATACATAACAAGAATTCATTCAAAACAAAGTACATGATAGGAAGTATGAACTCTAGACTCATCCCTTCTTTCAATAATCACAATGGAAAATTCAAATGCATGTAGAAAAAATCATAAATCATAGATCATAGACTCAAATATCGATCTACTTTATCTCTCATATTCCATTTACATTTATACCTTTACAATGAATCTCAGGATCAACTAGAAGTGAACAGTGAACCAACAATAACAATGAACAAGAATTTTACCCTAATCCCACTATGAAAAACTCTTACATGTTCACATACATTCCTTATATCTCTATAGGAGCATGAAAATAATAAAAAAAATTCCAACTCACTAAAAATATTGATCATGGCCAAGTGGTCGATTATGAAAATGGTTACAATCATTACTCTAATACTCAAGGATTTGATATGCATGTGTTCTTCACAAGTCCTTGTATGAAAATTTGTTGGCACGTGTAGTAGAAAATTGGTTGGCACGGGTGTTGAATATTGGCACTATGTCGTACAAAATGTGTGGCATGCACACAATGAAAAACTTGTGATGCATGCATTGTCTTTCCAAAACTTTAGGGTGCCAGTAGGCCCCTAAATCTATTATTTGGATTATCCTCGAGCTAATGAACTTCCTTGAGTTGGACTGGTGCAATTCCTCCAACAGTCCTTTATTAGTTAAAATCTATCCAACGCAATTACTGTGGTGGACATTCGTAGGCCCTTTGAATGTCTCAACAAACCCCAAAGTCCAAATATGAATTATTCCATCATTCATCGAGAATATCAACCTCTCCTTCTTCGATATTGGTTTGGTCCTTCTCAAGATATTTTCCATCCACCATGAAGTCAATGGAGAAATGTCAACCTACAATATATTGTGTCATTCCAACAAATCCCTCCATCTAGGACCCGATGTTGTCTCCCTAGTTACCTCTAGAACACTGTCTAGGGTGATATTTCCATCATTCCTATCCTTCATCCTTTTTCACCCACTCATGGGCTTCGTGAGGGTGGTTAAGACCAAGGTAACTGCACATGATATGAGGTACAATGTAACATCCCCATCCCCCAATTTTATCCATACCACACACATGTTTTTCTCTGATACCATTTATTAATTACCATACCTTGCAAATTCATCAAATATGTAGTTTGAACAACATAAATGCATGTATAAGTGTATAAAAAATATGCCAAAACATATTTAACAGAGATAAACACACATAAATCATTATAAACACATAAAATACACTTATCTTTTAATTAAAATCATTGACTAGATGCAGACCTCATACGTTCCTCCCAGCCATAGACTATGTTGTTCATTCACTCTCAACAACAGGTGACCCCCAAGTTGGGGCTATGAATCCACCAGGGAAAAGGATACCTAATTAAAATTAAGGTATGACAAACAACACAATAAAGGAAATTCCTAGGTGGCAACTCCATCAATAGTTACTACCCACAACCTATGATTCCCCACAACTTGTCCCACACAAGGAAATGTACCCCTTCTCTTCTTAATAGTCCTTTCATTGTACCACTTCCCTTCCAAGGATTAAGAAAAGGGCCATTTAGTAGTTCTCATATATATTTCTCCCTTGTAACACATGTTTTCTATAATATTTATAATACCCACTAGGAAAACACATAAGGAAACCTATTACCAACAATTCTCCCATCCAAAGATAATGCTCCATATGCCTAACAAGATTCTTCTTCATCCAAAACCACCAAGGATTTACTGGGTAACAATCAACTTCACAACTCCCCCTCTCTAAGAAATAGTATGTATGATGGAATGGAATAATCATCGAATAATGATAATTACACTAAATTCCCCACATTCTATATGCATGTTCCCATTTTGACACTTATCACTCAAGGGACTACTTTGTCCCCCACTTGGTAATTCATTCCTCCACTTAGGAACTTAGGATAAAATTATAACATATAGACTTAGGACTTAGGAATAATATGTTTTATTCCTTGGGTTAATCCTCCCTTGAATTATCCCCTTTTTCTCTCAATTCGTATCCCCCTTCCCTTTTGTGGAGTCATATACCCCCTTACTCTTTCATGTGACTTGGTTTGCAACAATGATGTATTTTATTAATATATTTGAGTGTGACTACATATTACATTTGTTAGGCTCAGTATATTTTCAACTCATTGGCTCCCCAGCATAAATCATATAGGAACTTAGGCATAAAAACATATATACAAAGGTACTATGGCCGAAAACATCCTGGCTCACCAGCCTATAAAATGTATGTACATTTACATTTAGGTTTAAAACCGAGGTATTTCATTCCACTCCCCCTTATCTGTGCAATGTCCTCAATGAATTATATACACATGTACAAAGAAAATTCTTCAAAAACCTCCAAAAATATGTAGGTAATCCTCCTGCATGGCATCCTCATGCTCCCATGTTGCATCCTTAATACCATAGCAGGTCCACTACACTTTTACCAGATTGATGGTTTGATTCTGGAGAACCTTGACCTTCTTATCCAATATGCACACCAACTGAACCTAGAATTTTCCATCATGCTCCACTTGGATCACATTCCAATTAATTACATGATTAACATCAGGAAAGACACATAGAATTCACATGGACATAAGCAGTGAAAGCATGTATACAAGAGGACCATTCCTTTCCAATATTTTGAATGACCCACAATATCTTGTTGTCATATTTGGGCCTCTCCCCAATTTAAGTGAACTCTTCTTAGCTTTCACTTTCAAGAAGACTGTTGGCCCTTCACCAAGTTTTGGGAGATTCTTGGTCTTGTTGACCTATTTTTGGACTTGGAAATCCTATTGAAGATGGAGCGCAAGACAAAGCAGAGATTGCAGGATCTCGACCCCTTTTTGGGTCCTTCTTGGGATTTGGGAATATGTAATGGGTATGGGATGTCAGCCCATGGGTTTACCCATGTTTAGGCCTATTTTGTAAAGTATAAATAAGTATCTAGGTGAAATAATTAGGGGGGTCTATAAGCTAAGTGAAAAAGTGCAAGTATGGTTTGTAGATTCTCTGTGCATACTATGAGAACTTGTAGAGCTAAGTGCAAGTAACAGAGTGTGAAAGGATTTGTGCTAGACCTAGCTCGGGGAAGGAGGATCTGACGAGGTGCGCACAGATCTCCTGTCCTATGTGGAGTAGGGATTTTGTGGATCTGTGCATGTAGATGACTGATTGAAGCTAATAAATAAGAAGAGTTGGTGGATGTAGCTGCAGGGTGGGGGTGAACCACGTAAATACTATGTTTATCTGCTTTGTGCGATGTTATGATGTATTTATGTGTTATCTGTTAAGTGCTTGATATAGATAGATAGATAGATATGTTTATTCTTTGTTCTTATGATGAATCTGGATGTTAGATCTGATATAGGTAAATGTGCTTAGTGCTTGAATCTACTAGATCTACTCCATTTATATATGCTAAGTGCTTAAAAAAATTAGATCAGGGTGAATGATGTGATGCTTTGTTTTCTCTACAGAGTAGATATTGGTTAAAAAATTATGAACTAATAGTGCTAAGTGCTCTATTAAGTATTATAATGATCCAGATGGATATCGGTGGCCACCCACCTTTTCCAACTGGCTCAAAACAGTTTTCTGACATTTTTGGCAATTTACTATTTTTAGCAGTTTTTGGAGCCGTTTTGAGGTATGTTGTAGCAAAATTTCATCATGAAATTTTGTTCAAATTTTTTAGTCCTCGGATATATCTTTCCAATGAGATATTATATGCCTAAAATGAAGATCGTATGCAAAAGTTACGACCGCGGGAAGTTGATGTACTCACTTACCCAAACGGGGCCCACATGACTTTTGGCGCTTCATCTCCTAAGGTTAGGTTTTTGGATGTCTAGGACTTTTGGCATTCCTGTTTATTGTAAAAAGGCCTTCAAAGCCTCATTGTAATCATCTTCTTGCGAATGCGAGTAGCCGTCACATCTCTTCTCAGAGATAAGCTGCCACCATTCTAGCGAGTCTTTCACTCTGTATTTTTACAGTCTCTGTACATTTCTTTGATTAATAGAAATCGTGTATTACTGTATATATTTGTTTATGGTTGCATCTCTGATACATTTCTATTATATTATTGAATATCTTCAATATCTCTATGCATTTCTTTATTATATCTCCGCTCTCATTTCGTGCCGAAAATAATCTGGATCGGTTAATCACAGATCTATGTCCTAGCTCAGGTTGCAGACACCTGAGTCCTCCAACCACCCCTGCCTCTACCTCGGGTGAGACTTCATTTTCTTCGCAGGTGTTTCCGAAAGGGCTAATAGTTAGGGTTTTGTTGGTGCGTTGTTGTAGAGTTGAACCCTGGGTCTACCCTTGTGCCAACAAATGGTTCCATTGGCAGGACCTGAAACTGTGATTGTTGGGATCTAAGGAAGAAGAATCTTTGTGCAAAGATCCGATCTAACATTGTGAAATCTATGTGTGTAGATTTGTTTCTCTAGTGCACAGTACTCTACTTAGTTTGACAAGATTTATGCTAAGGAAAAGAAGTCTGATTTGAAAAAAAGAGGTAAGATCTGAAAGCTCTGTGCTCTAATAAAGGTTAGAATAGTGAAAAGTTATAGATTTGAAAGCTTTGTGCTTTGTAGAAGTAAGATAAATGGAAATTTGTGTTTCAACAGTATGGATCTAGGTATGTTTGATAGATTCTATCCTAACTTGAAAATTAGGGTGTTAATAGATGAAATAAGATTTGATATGAGTAGATCTGGTAAGAATAGTGAAAAATATGTTATACCTATGCATAGAAAGAATGTTTGGACTAATAAGTGTATGCAGTACCCTAGAAAGAAATTTTTGCAGGTTAGCTACCATGATCCTAGCGCGTAGTACAGGAAAGGCTAGGGATAATTTCAAAGAAAGAGAGGATTAACCCTCTATTACAGTTGTAGAAAACCAGGACATCTTGCTAAGGAATGTCCTGGGAGAAGACCTAGTTGTCTTTGTTGTAAATCTAGGAAAAATGAAGTATTGGATTTCCCTAGAATGATTGCTAAGCTTGAAGAAATGAACATGAGACAAGAAAACCCTAAGGTAGATCCAGAAACTAAGATTATGACAGAATCCCAGAAAGAATCAGAGAAGCTATTTCTTTAGATGAAAGAAAACCTGAATGACCACCGACATGTCAGGTTATCAGAGATGTTCAAAGGAAAGGAATGCCTTGAAGAAAGAATAGGAGACTTTGACATTGACTGTGTTCTAGATGAGGAAACATAGGTGAATATCATGAAAGAGAGAACTTGGGAAGTTATAGGGAGGCATTTTATGATTCCTTCATTAGGAGGAATAGGACTATTCAAAGGAAAGTTGATAAACTTATGTGGAAATCTCACCTGGATACCTATGAATGCCAATGGAACTTCGACGGAGGAATATTTTGAGATTATTAAATTTATTGAGAATAGTGCCCCATTTACCATGCTACTAGGAAAACCTTCAATTGAAAGAGATCAGGCCAGAAGGCAAGAAGAAGAAGAATATTTAGAGCAGGATAAACAAGATTCAAAAGAATTCATGACTAGAAGGATCACACACTTGATTGAAGAATAGAAGAAAATATCAAAGCTATTTAGCACCAAAGACTCAGATGTCGAAGTTGCAAGAACACTAGAAGACCCACAAAATATTGAAGTACCTATTCCGGATAAAGAAGAAGGATCACCCTCGAATCTTAGGAAAGAATCTCAACAATGCGAAGTAACTATGCCAAAAGAAGATACGAATCAGAATGGAAAAAGGCATGTTGAGAAAAAACTCACTGGGAAGAAGGCTAGAAATCTAAGTAAGAAGAGAGATAAGATCGAAAAGTTGTAGAAGGTTCCAGAAGGAACCTCGTAGAACAAAAATTTGAAAAATTGGAGTTTCATCAGGATATCAGAACAATGACACATGGCACTTTTCCATGGAGAAGGAATATAGACGTTGGGGACATTATAACTGTTGGACCAATGCTCCAAATGGGTAGAAAGACATTTATGGATAGAAAAATCTCCATCCAACCATTGGGACCACGCCATAATGGACAAAACAATGTTAATGAAGGCTTCATACCCATTGCAAGAGACCCATTGTCGAGTTACCTATTTATCTCATCGTGCCATGCACTGATAACACTTTTTCCAATCGTGAATTTGAGCTCACAGAATTGTCGATTTTACATAGTGGTCATTGCACTATTTCCCTCTATCCTATTGCAGTGTCTAAGTTACCCTCCAAACCCAAATATTTCCAACCCCGAGTGTGTATGTTGGATGAGTTGATTTCTACCAAAAAAGTTTTTGAAGAAGTTCTGATCAACCTCGTGACTAAAAGAGTCATGTCGATGTCTACATGTGTAAAAGCATCATCAACGAGAGGACTACCAACCTCTCCATCTACTTCTCACAAATCCGAACCATCCCAACCTTTAGATGAAAAGAAAACCAAGCATAGGGATGATCTAGCAAATTCCAAATTGATCCCGAGTATATTACCCACCTATATTTCACCACTGAGCGACGAAGTAAATCGAGATAATGTGCCCAGAGATTTCGAATACACCTTGGTTACAACATACCTCTTGAAGGGGATACACACAATTAGAGCATACCAAGATAATATTGCAGCTTTGAAGTTTAGCGACTTCAACCTCAGAGATCACAAATTCTATAACATGCTCGCCCCACATAAGTACCTGACCATAACTAAGGGGAATAATTTGAAGATAATCCCCTTGTCGTGGACTATGAACCTTGCGCTGTCCACCCTGTTGAACATCATGAAGATTCGCCACTTTGGAAGACACCAGTAAGTGAATTCATGTGTGAATTTGTGACTATCTTATTACCATGGCGGTTATTTGTGGCTAAACCATCGTATAATGGTTGATCCGATGCTAATCAATCAGATCATGGGATTGAGTATGCAAGGACCTGTTCCACAGGATATTTACCCCAAAAAATCCATGGATCGCAACCTAGCATAGAATATAAAGGACACTTATGGCGATGTCGAGAAGGGAATGCGAGGCTACAAGTTAGCTTCTATCCAGAGTGGCACAATACACCTAGCCTATCAGTTGATTGCAAGGAAGTTAGTAAGAAAGAACTGACCTACCCAAGTCACTGGTTTGTAGTCGACCTCATAGGGAACTGTGCAGAAGGCCTTCATATGAACTGGGAAAAGTACCTGGTGAACCAGTTGGAACTCGACTGCAAAGAAGCATAGGATCAAGGATATGAATTTCATTTCAGTTGACTCTTGATCCTTATATATTTTATTTTCTGGGAGATGTCGAAAGGTACTACCTTCCTGGACATCGAGCCTTTTGAACTGATGGCCGTGAAGTTCAATACACTTTGGTATTCAAGTGACATGAATAAACAATGGAAGTCAAATGTTGTTTTTCATACCTACTACAATCAGCTGAATATATCCATACAGTCTGAGCCTTGCATGACTTCGAACACTCTACACCAGTTCCGTCCTTTGATGAAGTTCAATGCAGATCGACATTTTATTTATATCACAGCATGTGCCAATGAACATAAGAAACAACTTCAATCCTACTATAAGCTAACAGAGGAGGAATTGGAGGAGATCACTAAGGACTGGTCAACATATTTCCTTATTCCAGCGTATCTTGTGGAGATATATGACATCGATACCCCATAAACTATGCAGGATAAACCCAGACCTAGCAGAACAAAGAATACTGAAGAGGTCCAAGAGATAGACAATGCATCCATGTAGACTTCTTCCATATCACCAGAGCAAGGAGGTGATGGAGAAGAGTTGAATGTCAAAGAATTTGAACATAAGAAAGGAGACGAGTTTGATCCCCTGAAAAAGAGGAAAGGTTCACCTCTGAAACCATCCCCCTAGAAGAAATCAAAGGCCACTATGACCAAGATACAGACTGTCCTCACCTCCGATGACTTCAACTTCCTCATAGCATCCCTACAAGATGCTTCGCTGGAAATAACAGAGAAACAAGAAGAAAAAAAAGAGGATATGTATGATCGAATTGAGACTAAACTTTGAGGGGTACAACAAGCCCTACAGTCCAGTCACACAGTCTCCACTGTGTCTGGAGAACCAGAATTGGGTGATGAGCCAGTTCAACTCTACTTCCTAGTCGATACAGTTGAAGCTCGCCTTCGACGAGCATGGGAAGAAACAGAGAAATCCACCTAGGCTTTGACACAAGTACAAGGAGTACTCGTATATCAACACAGTGATGCAGAATAGGAAAAGCTTGCTCTCCAAGCAAAGTTTGATGAAGAAAAATCACAACTACAATAAGAAAAGGAACAGTTGCTCACGGAGCAACTCGAAGTAAAATAAGTGGTCAACAGAGAACTTCGCTCTATGACAGTATTATAAATCAAGGAAGAAGACTGAGTTACATAGCAGGTGAACCATCTCGCACAATCCATCCACAAGCTACAACAACGCATAGCATATTTGGAGCTACGCACTGCCTGAGACCCCACAAGATGTAAGGGACCAAAGAGAAGCAACTGCCCAGAGCGTAGTTGAGAGGCTAAAGGCTCTTACCCTGGAATGCAAGAAAATTATCGATCGTAGTGCCGAGACCTATGAGAAACTCAAGGAGAACCCATAATTGAAGGCACTAGAGTCACAATTCCAAGAGGTGAAGTATCAAGCTGAAAAGATACAAGCGCAGCTGAAGTCCCTGTCAGTTGTGGAAAGAATGAAGTGCTCCTAAGAGCAATGCATTACAAAAAAACAAATCCATACTATCCAGAACAGAGTTATGGAAGTATCTCAAAGGCTCCAACCTGTACAAGACAAGTCCTATCAAGTGTTTACATAGGTAGAAGGACAAGGAGCGGAGCTAGAGCAGGTTGTCACTACAACTGAACAACATCTAGAGGGACCTATCAATGATGTAGTCATCCAAGAGTTCGTTAAACATGAGGTCATATCACAACAACAAGTTGAAGCAGCTCGAGCCGAGCTTGAGGCATTCGAAGAAGAACTAGTCAGACCAGAGTGACTTGGGATGAGTCACAGGTGAGTGTTGGGGGTCTATTGGCCCTTGACCAAGTTTTGGGAGATTCTTGGTCATGTTGACCTATTTTGGGACTTTGACAGCCTGTCGAAGACAGAGTGCAAGACAAAGCAGAGATCATGGGATATTGGCCCCTTTTTAGGTCCTTCTATGGATTTAGGAATATGCAATGGGTATGGGATGTCGGCCCATGGGTTTACCCATGTTTAGGCCTATTTTGTAATGTATAAATAAGTATATAGGTGACATAAGTAGGGGGGTCGATAAGCTAAGTGAAAAATTGCAAGTATGGTTTGTAGATGCTTTGTGCATACTATGAGAACTTGTAGAGCTAAGTGTAAGTGGTTGTAACAGACTGTGAAAGGCTTTGTGGTATACCAATCTTGGGGAAGGAGGATCTGACAAGGTGCATGCAGATCTCCTGTCCTATGCGGAGTAGGGTTTTTGTGGCTCTATGCATGTAGATGATTTATTGAAGCTAATAAAGAAGAAGAGTTGGTGAACGTATCCCCAGGGTGGGGGTGAACCACGTAGATACTGTGTTATTATGATCTATGCAATGTTATGATGTATTTATGTGTTATATGTTAAGTGCTTGATATAGATAGATAGATAGATATGTTTATGATTTGTGCTTATGATGAATCTGGATGTTAGATATGATATAGGTAAATGTGATTAGTTCTTAAATCTTCTAGATCTGATCCATTTATATATGCTAAGTGCTTAAATACATTAGATCAGGGTGCATGTTGCGATGCTCTGTTTTTTCTCCGGAGTAGATATTGGTTAAACAATGATGAACTAACGTTGCTAAGTGCTATATTAAGTACTATAATCATAGATCTGTGTCCTAGTTAAGGTTGCAGACACCTGATTCCTGCAACCACCACTGTCTCTACCTCGGGTAAGACTTCATCTACTTCACAGGTGTTGTGGAAAGGGCCGGTAGTTAGGGTTTTTTTGGTGTGTTGTTGTAGCGTTGAAACCTGGGTCTGTCCCTATGCCAACAAATACATGCTCTCTCACTTTGAACACTTTGTGCATTATGCCTTTTTCTGTGTAAATTTTCTTCCTATCTTGTGCAAACTTCAAATTATGTTTTATTTTCACCATCTTCTCTTCCATTTCTCTAACAATATTGGCCCAACCACTACTCCATATACTAGGTTGTCCCACCCGACAAGCATATTTCATTTTCTACTATATAATTATTCAAATGGGATCATATTCAAAGATGCTCAATACCCATTATTATAAGAAAATTCAATTAAATGTAGATAATATTCATGTTTTGATAGTTTATCCATCACATACATTCCTATCACATCTTCAATCACCTGATTGATCCTATTGATCAGGGGATCAAATTTTGCTCAAAAATTCAAAGTGCTTGGAATTGCTTCAAATCAAACGAGAGCATAGGCCTCATCATTATGAACCAAACGCAACTCGTTTGGGTTCAAACGAACATCAAGAGCGAGAGATATCACGTTCTGTTCAAAATGACAAACAGACAAAAAAAAGGGATACTGACTGTACAGTCCGTACGGACACTGACGTGGCAGGCCGTATGACACATGGCAGACCATATGACACATGGAAGGTAGTTATTGGGATAGTTGGCATGTGACATGGTTTTTTGGCAGCGAATGGGATGTCGACACGTGGCCCAATCAATGGCCACCACGTGTCACCTGTTTATTGGATTAAAATCTTTGCACTTGGCAGGGTAAAGGTTTGAGAAAGGCCACCCAACTGGCACACCTGCACATGTTACTTCACATATATATGCATTGTAATATATTTAAAATTGTAAAAATGTGTGTTTGGGCATGAACCGGGATGGGGCTAAGCCCCGACACATGGTTATATATTGTATTGCATACGACCGGTGCTACGGGCGGTTAGACCCACCATAATATATGTTGTAACCATTTAAAATGTGTGTGGTTTGATATAACATTTGACCAACGTGTATGTGCACGGGTTTAACCTTACGGTTTTGTCAACGGTTTGAAACTTTATCCCTGTTGTGTATTGTGCGTGGTCATGTGGTAACCATGTGCCCACGAGCCTTGGTAGTTAAGGCTAATGCATAACCGTTCGACAGTTTGGACCAGTTGTGTGGTTGCGCCCGGTGCCAAGTTTTTACACTTTAAAATGCATGTGGTCTAGGTTGAGCCAACAAGGGTGCGTTTTGTAGATGTAGAGACAACAAGCTTGAAGGGGGGACTTCCAGGAAGCCTATCTACTTCAATTTTTGGCCAAACGAGGTGCTGAAAAAGCCCAACTAGGGGTTTTTGGATGTTTTGAAGCCATTGGAGTGGTCTATTTGGAATTTTAAGCATTGTAAAGTACATTTTTTTATCACTTTGATCAAATAATACAAATGATCCATTGGAAGCTGGACCAGGAGATGTAGCCCAAGAGAGGGGTGAACTCCTTTATCATTTGTTGTGTTATGTGTTTTATGTTCACTGATTATGCTACTGTTTATATGCATCTTGAATGACTAAATCCTATTAAAGTTGTGTTTCGAATTTGATCCATTTGCATTTTAACACATAAATTTTACTTGCAAATATTTTCAAGAATGCAAGTCTTCTTCATTTTTAGATCAAGTTGGTATCAGAGCATAGGTTTTTGAAGACTTGATTATTTGCAAGTGTTTTGTTTTCTGATGCTCACAAGGTTGAAACTCACAAGAGGAGAAGGTCAACTTGTAGAGCCAAGTTCTCATCCTTCAAGGAGGAAGCATATATCATCACCACAAGTTTCAAGGAGGCATTCACCAAGTATGGCTCATGAAGAGAGTCATGAACATGTTCCTGCAGAAGATGAAGATCTCAGAAAGGCTGTCATGGAAATGATAGAGATGATGAAGATCTTGATGGAAAGGAATACAAGGTTGCAAGGTGAAGGCTCCAACCCTTCAAAGCATAAGGGAGACAGTGGTGATAAAACTCCAAATGGAAATGGAGGGAATGGTGCTTCTCCACCACCCTCTCCTCCAT
>ML802831.1:89570-120309 GCA_009831015.1 Picea engelmannii | reverse complement strand
CCTTTCAAGATTATCGACAAGATTGGTAACAATGCCTTTCGTTTAGATTTGCCTCCTTATATGCAAATGTATGTAGTTGTTAATGTTGAGAATTTGAAATTGTATGAGCCTCCTTTGATTGATGATCAAGGAGAGCATGTTCATGTTCCTTTTATAGATGATTTTTCCCCAGAATATCTTACAGAACTGCATGAAGACACCATCCTTGACAGGAGAATGCGAACTTCAAAACAAGGAAATGTGGAGTATCTTTGAGTTGGTCTTAAAGGTACAAATCCAAGAAAAGCCAAGTGGATTGAGGTTGGAAGAGTGAGGGAACTATACCCTCATCTTCAAATAGACTGAAAATAGTCTTTTGGAGGTCCAAAATCTTTCCAATGGGGAGGTGTGATCAGGGGATCAAATTTTGCTCAAAACTTCAAAGTGCTCAGAATTTCTTCAAATCAAACGAGAGCGTAGGCCTCATTATTACGAACCCAATGCAACTCATTTGGGTTCAAACAGACGTCGGGAGCGATAGATATCACATTCTATTGAAAATGACAAACAAGAAAAAAAAAGGGATGCTGACTGTATAGTCCGTACGGATGCTGACGTGGCAGGCCGTATGACACATGGCAGGAAGTTATTGGGATAGTTGGCATGTGACATGGTTTGTTGGCAGCGAATGGGATGGCGACACGTGGCCCAACCAATGGTCACCACGTGTCACCTGTTTATTGGATTAAAATATTTGCACCTGGAAGGAGTCGACCCTGTGACCTTCGAGTAAGGTAAAGATTTAGGAAAGGCCGCCCAACCGGCGCACCCGCACATGTTACTTAACATATATATGCATTGTAATATATTTAAAATTGTAAAAATGTGTGTTGGGGCGTGAATCAGGCTGGGGCTAAGCCCCGACCCATGGTTATATATTGTATTGCATACGACCAGTGCTATGGGTGGTTAGATCCACCGTAATATATGTTGTAACCATTTGAAATGTGCACGATTTGATATAACATGTGACCAATGTGTATGCGCGCAGGTTTAACCTTACGATTTTGTCAATGGTTTGAAATTTTAGCCCTGTTGTGTATTGTGCGTGGTCATGTGGTGACCATGTGCCCACGGGCCTTGGTAGTTAAGTCCGGCGCGTAACCGTTCGATAGTTTGGACCAGTTGTGCGGTTGCACCCGGTGCTAAGTTTTTACGCTTTAAAATGCGTGTGGGATAGGTTCAACCAACAAGGGTGTGTTTTGTAGATGCAGAGACAACAAGCTTGAAGGGGGGACTTCCAAGAAGCCTATCTACTTCAATTTTTGGCCAAACGAAGTGCCAAAAAAGCCTAGCTAGGGGTTTTTGGACGTTTTGAAGCCATTGGAGTAGTCTATTTGGAATTTTGAGCATTGTAAAGCACGTTTTTGAGAACTTTGAGAAAATAATACAAATGATCCATTGGAAGCTGGACCAGGAGATGTACCCCAAGAGAGGGGTGAACTCCTTTATCATTTGTTGTGTTATGTGTTTTCTGTTCACTGATTATGCTGTTGTTTATATGCATATTGAATGAGTAAATCCTATTAATGTTGTGTTGCAAAGTTGATCCATTTGCATTTTAACACATACATTTTACTTGCAAATATTTTCAAGAATACAAGTCTTCTTCATTTTTAGATCACCTATCTATTTTCCCATTTAATTATGGGTGCTATGTTGTGCTAAAATTTGTATTTGTCCCAAATCATTTAAATAATACATTTAAAAATTTGATGTGAACTTGGAATCTCTGTCAGAAATAATTTTCTTTGTCACACAATGTAGCCAGGAAATTTCTCTCATGTAAATCTATGCAATGTTAGTTTCCTTGTTATTTAGATTCACTGGAATAAAATGGGTAGCTTTAGTTATCTTATACACCACCACCATGATGAAATCAGGTTGCTTCATTGTTCAGGGAAGCTTAGTAATAAAATTAATTGTCACAACTTCCCATTTCCACTTAGGAATGGGAAATTCCTTAGAAATCCAGTTGTATGTATATGCTCATCCTTTACCTTATGACATTCGAAACATTTGGCTATATAATCAACCACCTCTTTCTCCATAACTCACAAAAAATATTCATTATTTACAACTGCAATTATTTTTTGATATCCTAACTGACAAGCATAAAACACATTATGCATTTCTCTTCGAACAATATTTTTCATCTCCTATTAGTTAGGAACATATACTCTTCCCATGAACATGAGGATTCCATCCTCTATCAGGTCATAATCTTTGATTTTCTATGGAAATTTACCTTGTAATATTTCTTTTGTTTGCATATAATGTTGATATGATTTTCAAGCTTCCAAAAGTTTGTCTTTCAAACAATATTTTTGCATGCTAATGGTTGTAGCATGCATCTCATGCACCCTCCCATTGAGTGAATCAACCACCTTTTTCTCTTTTCCTTTGATATTATTTATATCAAAGTCATACTCATTGAGGAATTCCAACCATCTAATTTTTCCAACATTCAAAGTTGGTTTTCTAATCAAATATTTCAAGACACTATGGTCTATAATCAACTCAAATATTTTTCCCACAGGATAATGCCTCCACATATTTAAGGTATGAACTATGGATGCCAATTCTAAATAATGTGTGGAATAGTTTCTCTCATGTTCCTTCAACTTCCTTGACTCGTAGCATATCGCATGCCCATTTTGGGTAAGGACTCTACCAAGCCATTCCTTGTATGCATCAACGCACACAATAAAATTTTTATTTCGATCCAAAATATTCAAGATTGGTGCAGTTTTCAATATATTCTTCAAGTGAAGAAAAATTTCTTCACATTCAGAGGTCCACTCAAACTTCACACCCTTCCT
Organism: Picea engelmannii; assembly: GCA_009831015.1. Lineage (NCBI taxonomy): Eukaryota > Viridiplantae > Streptophyta > Pinopsida > Pinales > Pinaceae > Picea > Picea engelmannii. The sequence goes on along the minus strand of ML802831.1, from coordinate 117,448 downwards.
TTGCAAAGAAGTGATTGGATGTGAAATCCTTGAAAAACATTCAATAAATATTATATAATAACCTACAAGTCCCATGAATGATCTCACCTCTAAGACATTGTTTGGTGTTGGCCATCCCTCAATGGATTTTCTCTTCTTAGGGTCCACAACTATCCTTTCCTATGAAATAATATGGGCCCAAATAATGAATCCTCCTTTGATAAAATGAGCACTTTCTCATCTTAGCATACAACTAATTCTCCCTCAATACTTGTAGCACCATCCTCAAGTGCTTCTCATGATCTTATTCAAGCTTAAAATAGATAAGCATGTCATCCAAGAGGACAATGACAAACTTATCCAAGTAATTTATGAAAATATCATTCATTAAACACATGAAGATAGTTGGTGCATTTGACAACCCAAATGGCACCACTACAAATTCATAATGGCCATACTAAATGTTTCCTTGTTGATGTATTCTTATTTAATCTTCACTTAATGATAGCCTAACCTAAGATAAATCTTGGAAATATCTTTGCACCTTTTAGTTGATAAAAAATATCATCTATCCTTGGAAAAACATACTTTTTCTTCACAAACACCTTGTTGAACTTCCATAAATCAATGCCTAGCCTCAAGGTTACATTATTTTTTTTCATAAATAACAATGGGTCACCCCAAGGTGACACACTTAAGATTATATAACCCTTCTTCAAAAGTTATTCAGGATACATTTCTAATTCCTTCAACTCTAGTGTACTTATCCTATAAGGAGTATTGGACATTGGGGTAGCTCCATACAACAAATTAATGGAGAAATATATATCTCTCTTTGGTGGAAACCCAAGTATCTCTCTAAATAAATCCTCATAATCTTTCAAGACTAGATGATCTTCAATACTTGGAAGCTTATCCTTAGTTTTGTCTTCCATATGGGATGCATAAATTTAGCATACTTTCCTAAAGCTTCTTTTTAGTTGTCAATATGAAAGATCTATGATAGATACTACCCTTTGGATACCCTGAACTATTCTCAAGTTCCCTTCCTTATCCAAATAAGTGAATGCCATGTTATAACAATCTAGGAAAGTATGATTCTTTTCAAGCCAATCCATATCAATTAGGAAATCATATGAACCCAAATGTATGATATTCAAATATTCCCTTGTTCTCAGTCCATTCATGTCCATTGGAAAATCCTTAATCAACTCATTAATTATTCTTTTATCTCTTGTATCTCGCTGAGAAAACCAAGATTTCCCATGTTTTCTTCTTTGCAAATGAAATCTTTCAAGAATATTATGATCAATGTAACTATGGCTAACTCCTGAATAAATTAAAATATATATAGGTTGATCATTTAACTTACCTTCCACTTCAATCATACGTGACTAAAATTCAACTTCCTTGTTGTCCAAGGTTGCATAGATCTTTGGCATGCTTCTACCCATGTATTCAATTGTATCATCCTGATGTACATTGTGAACAATATTCGTTGTTTCTCCTCTACGAGGGAAATTTCTATAAATATCATCTCCCTGACAACCACGACATTTAATAGGATATTGTCATGGTATTTTCCCCAACGTTTATGGCATTTTCTGTTCATTCTAATTTGGTTGTCGTTAAGAAATATTTCTGAAGAATGGGGGCTTATACCCTTTCTTTGTCTACTCCATCTTATCTTTCTTCTTGTCTTCCCAGGAATTTTGGAAAGTTGGTCTTCTACTATGCTAATCATAGGGGAACTTGGCTCTCCTTATTGCTTCCTCCAATGTCTTGAGATAATCATATTGTATCTTATCACTGAATATTGAAGTTATCCCACTCAAGAACCTTTTAATATTGAAATGCTAATCCTTGATGAAGTCAAAATACCTCAACAAATATAATGCAGGAGCATCGCAAGAAAGAACAAGTGGAGGACAGTTGGATATGCACCAGTGCATATTTTGAAGACATTTTTAAATTTAAAAGATGAAACATTAATGTAATAGCTGGAAGGATGTAATTAATCTTAATTTATCTCACCTCCCGGTTGTGGGGATTTATTAGAATAAATGTAAAGTAGTTTTAGTCTTTAATTTCAATAAGATAGCTTAGAGTTGTAGAAGGGAAAACTCAAGAAATCTCCCTCGTATGTTTTTTTTATTATCATTCTCATTGTAAGAAGTTGTAGAGCAAGAGAGAATAGGAGAGTAGAGAAGAATAGAGATTGTAGAAGTCATATGAGAATATAGTTTTTGTTATAGAAACCATGTACATAAGAACTTGAATTAATATAATAATGCTTTGATCCAATTTCATGGTGTTGTTATGGTTATTGTTTTCATCTATTGAATGGTATGTTTAAAGTTTGCTTACATGCTCTGTTATGCATTTGTTTCAATTCTTTATGTGTATGATTTCATGTTGAATGTATGAATTCTATGAGAGGGAGAGTATAAGTTCCAATTTGTCCTCGTCCTGAGAATCCCTACAAGGAGTGAAGTGAAAGTCCACAAGGAGTGCATCAATGAGTTCCAATTTTTACCTCAAAAAATCTCATGAGAGATAGAGTTGTTCTTATACCAACATAAGTGCAAGTATAACACTGATCCGTGCAAAGTGTACATAGGATGATAGAATTCTTAGACTTTTCCAACGCAAGGAAGTGGTCGAAGAACTTCTATCGCAAGGAGTGTGTAGAGTTGGAGTGTTTGGATAATCAGAGATTATCGTGAAGTCCGCAAGGAGTGCGTGCAAGAATCCCTTAGAATATTTTAATTTATAGCAAGAACCAAGCTCGGGAGGGGTAGAGGCTTGGAAAGTTCAAAGGAAGGATGAGGGTTGAATTCACCTCGCAGAAACAAAGCTCAGGAGGAAATACGCCAAGTTATTTAGCGAGGAGTCTTTGAGAACCTGAATGGATGGTTGGAATTCTCGGAGGGAGAAACACTAATTTTCCGTGGACCGTTGGATCCAGTAGATCTGTGAAGAGGATAAGATCGAGTGTCTTTCAATACTCACAAGCTCAGGAGAGATAGAAGTCTTTAGATCCATAGAGCGAGAGCCATTGATTTTGCGCCTTGAATATCAACATTTTAGAAGTCAGAAGTGTGGAGGAATTTGTAACTCGGAAGCCCCGAGTCACGAAATATCGACACGATTTGGGTCGTCATATCGTGGGAGAATCAGGACCGTTGATATGTGGTGAGGAAGTTTGCGTGTTTGGACTTCAAGACAAAGGAGAAGAGTTACCTTGCGATTTCCCAATATGCGAAATATGGACATGATCGGAGGTGGACCCCCAGGTTTGACTGGAGGTCATATGGTAGAATAATAAGGGAGGAGCTAGGGACCGTTAACCCATTTCAGGGTTTCGAGAATCGGAGGAGTCGGGGTGACTCACAATAGGAATCCCAAAATTGTGAAATGTGAAGTGCCTTTGGGTTAAGCTTGTGGTCATGCCGGTGGTCACGTGGAGTGGAGGCTCTCATCTAGTGCATGTTCGTGCGGGAGGTGCATAGAAAAGGACCTATGGTTATATGTGTGAAGGGTTCTAGAAGGGACCAATAAGCCATTTTGTCTTGGCAATAGGAAGATCCAAAGACCGGGAGGTCAATAAAACCCTGCTAAGGTGGGGATCTACATCAGGTGGTATCAGAGCTAACAACTTTTGTTTTTTGTAGAGGGAAGACAGGGGACAATTGTGATTGAACTCTGCATGGACAAATTGAAACAATGCCACTGAGAAGACATCAAGAAAGAACTTTACCTGATCTAGCCATGGAAAGGGAGATGAGAGAAATTTGTGCTCAATTGGATGCTATGGAGACAAAATAGAGGTTAACACATGATACTCGAGATATCAGTGAGGCTGAAAGTGAGAACGAAACTGGAGCCGAAGATGAAGTTGTAGCCAAAGATGCTACAGAGGAACGTCTATTTAAATTTGTTGCAATACTAGGTTCCAGGAAAAAATGGACATCCCGATGTATGAAGGTAACTTACATGTTGAGGAGATGCTAGATTTGTTTAGAGCTCTAGATAAATACTTCAATTATGAAGATATCGAGGAATATAAGAAAGTTAAGCACGTTGTCACTAGACTAAAAGGTCATGCAACACTGTGGTGGGATGAACTGCAGGATGATAGGCGTTGCAAAGGAAAATAAAGAATCAAAATATGGGATAGGATGGTCACCAAGATGAAAGCCAAATTCATACCCAAATATTACCAAATCAATCTATTTCAAAGAATGCAAAATTTGAGACAAAAAGGGATGGCAGTGAAGGAATATACAGAGGAATTTTACAGGTTAAACATCAGAGCTGGTCATCGCAAGAGTGATGATGAAAAGGTTGTCAGATACATGAATGGCCTGAGATATGAGATTCTGGATGAGATGAGAATGGTGACAATCAGAAATGTAGAAGATGCTTATCAGATTGCTTCAAAGGTAAAAGTGAAATTGGCCCGAAAGCAAGGTCAAAGGGGTAGAGGTAGAAGTGAGAGAAGAGGAAAAGTAGTTGCCCATGACAGAGTACAAAATCCCAAGGATGAAGAAAATAAGCCACCTAGAAATGGGAGGAAGCTCAAAAGGAGGACATTATGCCGATAGGAACACTTTTCCTCGAGCAAGAGAAAGCGAAAGAGGCAGAGGAGGTGAAGTAAAGTGTTTTTTCTATGGAAAGATCGGACACAAATCTTGGGAATGTCCCAATAGAAAAAGAGATGGAGGAGGATAATCTCACATTTCATAAGCTCAAAGGCGAAATGTTAAGGCATAAGATGCAGAAGGTGGAATATCCTTAATGATGAGGAAAATTCTCTTGAAGCCAGAGAAAGAGATGGAGGATCCAATCCAGAGGAACAGTTTGTTTAGGACTTCTTGTAATACCAAGGATAGGGTATACAAGGTGATAGTTGATAGTGGAAGCACGAATAATTTAGTATCCACAAGTATGGTGGAAAAGATGGAATTAGAGACAGTTTCACATCCAGGCACATACAAGGTTTCATGGTTGCAAAAAGGACATCAAGTAACAGTCACTAATCAATGTTTAGTTGAATTTAAGATAGGCAGATACAAAGATGAGATCTTATGTGATTTTATTCCCATGGATGTTTGTCATATTTTGTTGGGGAGTCCTTGGCAATATGACAGAAATGTTATTCATGATAGAAGAAAGAACACATATACCTTCGAGAAGAATGATAGGACACATATGTTGCTTCCAATTGAAGAAAAGAAGGTGAAGGAAGAAGAAAGAAATACTATGCTTCTCATGAGTGGGAAGGAACTTCTGGATGAAGTCAAGAAAGATCAAGAAATGTAGTTTGTTGTGGTTAGAAAACTTAGAGTCATATTGACTAGTACCTCAATAGATTCTCTACCTGAGGAAATTCAAGAATTGTTGGAGAATTTACTTGATATAGTGGTGGAGGATTTACCTTGTTCATTGTCGCCCATCAGAAGTATAAGCCATCACATCAACCTTATACCAGGGGCAATTTTTCCAAAAAACGAAGTGTACAAATTAATGTCGCAAGAGAATGAAGAGGTCAAGAAGCAAGTCCAGGATTTGATGGACAAAGGGTTGATTAGAGAAATATTGATTCCATGTGTTGTACCAACAGTGTTAAGTCCAAAGAAGGATGGTGGATGAAGGATGTGTATAGACTCGAGGGCTATAAACAAAATCACCATCAGGTATAGATTTCCTTTACCCAGGATGGATGACTTGATGGATTGCTTGAGTGGAGAAAAGTGTTTTTCAAAAAGTTATTTGAAAAGTGGATATCATCATATTAGAATGAGGGAAGGTGATGAATGGAAGAAAACATTCAAGACGAATGAAGGACTGTATGAATGGCTTGATGAATGCACCAAGTATTTTTATGAGATTAATGAACGAAGTCTTGAAATATTTCATTGGGAAGTTTGTAATTGTGTATCTTGATGATATATTGGTCTTTAGTAAGACTGAGGAAGAACATTTGAGACATTTAGCTTTAGTGATGAGGAGGTTGTAGCAAGAGAAGTTGTTGATAAATCTGAAGAAGTCATCTTTCATGAAGATGAAACTTATTTATTTGGGTTAAGTGATCTCTTCAAATGAGTTGAAGATGGATCCTGAGAAGGTAAAATAAATCAAAGAATGGCCATCGCCAAGGAATATCTTTGAATTCAGAAGCTTCCATGGACTAGTCAGTTTTTACAGGAAGTTAATCATAAATTGTAGTGGAATTTTTGCACCAATGATGAACACAGTCAAGATGAGACATAAATCTTTTCATTGGATAGAAGTGGAGAAAAGTTTAAAATTGTTAAAGGAGAAGATAATTGGACAGCTAGTTATGGTTTTTCCATATTTTAGTAAAGCATTTCAATTGAGATGTGACACAAGTAGATTTGTGATTGGAGCAGTCTTAAGTCAGGAAAATAGACCAGTTGCACACTTCAGTGAGAAGGTAGACGAGACCAAGATGAAATATTCCACGTATGACAAAGGGTTTTATGCAGTCATACAAGCATTGAATAAATGGAGGCACTATTCGGTTCCAAAAGAGTTTGTTTTGTATAGCAACAACCATGCCTTACAGTTTATAACCAGATAGGAAAAACTGAACTAGAAACATGCAAAATGGGTTGAATTTATGAAGAAATTTACTTTTGTTATAAATCACATTTATGGAAATGTTAACAAGGTTGTTGATGCATTGAGGAGGAAATGTTTGATTCTACAAGAGTTTTGAGTGAAGACATTAGGTTTTGATAGCCTTAAGGACATGTACAAAAATGATTTAGATTTCAAGGACGCTTATGAAGCATGTGAGAATCCTGTTCTAAGGGATATAAGCCAATGGATTCAATACTTGATTCAGGGCATACTGTTGTTTAAAGGAAATCATTTGTGTATCCCGAATAGTTCTATGAGAGAAATCCTTTTGAAGGAAAAACATAGTGGGGGATTGGATGGACACTTTGGCCATGATAAAAAATTTGCGCAACTGAACAATTTGTATTATTTTCTAGGGATGAGGACGAATGTCAAGAAATTTGTCAACAGATGTAGAATCTTCCAGCACGCAAAGGGGAAAATAAACAATACAGGGTTATATCAACCATTTCCAATACCAGAGAGGTCGTTGGATGTGGTAAGAATGGATTTTGTGTTGGGACTACCAAGGATGCAGAGGGGTTGTGATTCAATATTCATGGTAGTCGACAGATTCTTAAAAATGGCACATTTTATTCCATGTCAGAAAACCAATGATGCAACACACATTGCAAACCTATTTTTCAAAGAAGTTGTTCAACTTCATGGTTTACCCAAGAGTATTGTCTTGGAAAAAGATACCAAATCTATCTTTTATCTCAGCATATCATCCCCAGATGGATGGATAAACTGAGGTAGTAAATCAAAGTTTGGGGGATATATTGAGGAGTTTAGTAGTTGGACATCACAGTCAGTGGGATCAGATTCTGCCGCAAGCAGAATTTGCATATAATGACTCACCTAACCGAAGCACAGGACACAACCCATTTAATATAATGTATGGAATGCAACTAATGGGAGTATATGAGTTCAGAGACTTAGAGCAAAGTGAGTTTAGGAGTGTTGGAGTGGAATATTTTGTAGCATAGATGTCAGAGCTCCATAGTAATATTAAAGAGTGATTGCAAAGTTCCAACCGGTAATACAAGCGCAAAGCAGATCAACACAAGAGGGAGCTTCAATTTGAAGTGGGAGATCTAGTCTTAGCACATCTAAGAAGAGAAAGGTTCTGAAGAGGAACATATAATAAGTTGAAGATGAAAAAGATAGGACCATCTAAGATTTTACAGAAATTTGAGGAAAATGCATATGAGATAGAATTTCCAGATGATGTCAGAACATCACCCATATTCAACCTAGCAGATCTATACCCTTACAAAGCAGATGAAGGAGTAGAGAATCATAAGGAAGTTCAGTGGGTCAAACAAATGCCTGTAGCTGAAAAGATGTAGATGGAAAAAATCATGGATCAGAGAGTTGGCAAGAAGACCCGAAGGAAGACATATTTTGAATATTTGGTAAAGTGGAAAGGACACCCGATTGAAGATGCCAATTGGGAAAGTGAATAAGATATCGAGAAACATGGACAAACATTGAAGGATCTCATGGATAGGAGTCCATGAATTTTTCAGCTAGAGGAGAATGATGCAGGAGCATCACAAGGAAGAGCAAGTGGAGGACAACTGGATATGTACCAATGCGGATTCTGAAGACATTTTGAAATTTAAAAGATGAAAAATTAATGTAATAGCTGGAAGGATGTAATTACTCTTAAATGTTTTGGGGATTGTAATGCAGATCTTGAGCATTTCTCTCATCTTCCAGTTGTGGGAATTTATTAGAATAAATGTATAGTTGTAGTCTTTAATTTTGATAAGATAGCTTAGAGTTGTAGGATGGAAAACTCAAGAAATCTCCCTCGTATGTTTTTTTTATTATCATTCTCATTGTAAGAAGTTATAAAGAAAGAGAGCATAGGAGAGTAGAAAAGAACATAGATTGTAGAATTCATATGAGCAAATAGTTGTTGCTATAGAAACCATGTATAGAATCACTTGAATTAATGGAAGAATGCTTTGATCCAATTTCATGGTGTTGTTATGGTTATTGTTTGCATCTATTGAATGGTATTTTTACAATTTTCTTATATGATATGTTATGCATTTGTTTCAATGCTTTATGTGTATGATTTCATGTTTAATGTATGAAGTCTGTGAGAGGGAGAGTATAAGATTCAATTTCTCCTCGTCCTAATAATCTCTGCAAGGAGTGCAGTGAAAGTCTGCAAGGAGTGCGTCGACAAGTTCTGATTTTTACCTCAGAAAATCTTAGGAGAGATAGAGTTGTTCTTATACCAACAGAAGTGCAAGTATATCACTGAGTCATGAAAAGTGTGTGCAGGCTGATAAAACTCTTATAATTTTCCAATGCAAGGAAGTGGCCAAAGAACTTCTATCGCAAGGAGTCTGTAAAGTTGGAGTGTTTGGATAATAGGAGATTACCGTGCAGGCCGCAAGGAGTGTGTGCAACAATCCCTTAAAATCTTTGAGTTTTTAGCAAGAACCAAGCTCAGGAAGGGTAGAGGCTTGGAAATTTCAAAGGAACGATGAGGGCCAAAGTCACGTCGCAGAAACCAAGCTTAGGAGAAAGACACAAAGTTATTTGGTGAGGAGTATTTGAGAACCTGAATGGACGGTTGGAATTATCAGAGGGAGAAACATCAATTTTTCGTGGACTCTTGGATCGAGTAGACCCATGGAGAGGATAAGACCAATTGTCTTTCAACACTCACAAGCTCAGGAGAGATATTAGCCGTTAGATCCATAGGAGAGAGAGCCTTTGACTTAGAGCCTTGAATATCGACATTTCAAGAGTGAGGAGTGTGGAGGAAGTTGTAACTCGAAAGTCCAGAGTCACGAAATCCCGACGTGATTTGGACCGTCAAATCGTGGGAGAATTAGGACCGTTGATCTGTGGAAAGGATGTTCACGAGTTCAGACTTTGGGATAGAGGAGAAGAGTTACCTCACGATTTACTGATATGTGAAATCGTGACACGCTTGGAGGTGGACCCCCGGGTTTGTCTGGAGGTCATATGGTAGAAGAATAAAGGAGAAGCTAGGGACTGTTAGCCCATTTCGAGGTTTCGAGAATTAGAGGAGTCGAGGTGAATCACAATAGAAATCTCGAAATCGTGAAATGTGAAGCACCTTTGGGTTATGCTCTTGGTCACGTGGAGTGGATGCTTGCATCTAGTGCATGTTCATGTGGGAAGAGCATAGAAAAGGACTTGTGTTTATATGTGTGAAGGGTTCGACTAGGGACCAAGAAGCCATTTTGGCTCAGGAATAGGAAGATCCAAAGACTGGGAGGTCAAGCAGACCCTGTTGAGGTGGGTGTCTGCCTCAAAATCTAACAATATTCTATCATACTAACCCATGGTCATGCTCCCAAGCTTGAGTTAAAAGAAATACTTCATTTTCATATCATAATAACACTTGGACATGTATTTCATTTGAAAATAATTTTTAAATTTCTTCCAAGTGATCTTATTCTCATCAATGTTCTTGAATTTCATGAGTTATTCCCTCCACATTGATGCTTTTCCCTTAAGTTGGTAAATTGAAATTATACTTTCTTCCTATGGTGAATAATTGTTCATTTGGAAGTATTTCCTCATCCACAAAAACCAATTTTTTTCATCCCCATATTTCATGTGCTCACAGTCAAAGGTAGGAGGTTTTATCTTTCTCATCTCTCCTTGTAGTTCATCCACTCCTGACCTCCTTTATGATTTCTAACAAGAGATAAACATGAACTATTGTTTTCTCTTGTAACTGAGTGTCTTGGTGAGTGATGATGATGTCCACCAAAACTTCTATATTTTTCCTTTTTGGCATGGGATGTGTGATCCTTTGAATTACTCAAATATATCTCCTTATCCACCTTCTTATCTATTCTATCCAATCTATGCAACAACGTGATGTTGAAGCCATTTTTGTACTCCTGATATTTCATAAGATTATCATTATAATATTTATAGCTCAATACATATATTTTTAGGCTCTTTATCATCTCTACAAAATTTATTCTCTCCTCTATTCCTTCTCCATGCACATTTGATTCAATTTATGCATTACCCAAGATTATGTGCAACCCCATGACTTCATCATCATGACTATAGGTTCTCTGTGAATATTATGTTTCTCTAGTCTCTCTATTGATTCTAATTTATTTTATTTGTTCCTTTAATTCTACAAAATTTGCATGGAATAGGATTTGTGATCCAGGTGGATATTGGTGGCAACACACGTATTCCAACTGGCTCCTTTTAATAGTTTTAGTTCATCATGCTCTTCTATAATCCTTTGCAATTGTGGGTTCTACACTTTCGAGGTTATATGAATCCCTACACATCTTCCAGGTTGATATTGGTGGCTGTCCACCTAATCCAATTGGGTTATTTTGGAAGTTTTCATCTCAGTACATCTTTATGTATGTCTAGGGCCGTTTTGGAGCCCTCAACAATGTATTTTTGGCTTTCCATAGTCAAACTATACATGGAGTCAAATTTTGATGGCAGAATGTGTATTTCTCAAAAATACACTTCGAATGGGCTATCACACTCCTTAAATGAAGGTCGTATGAAAACATTACGACCCCAGAAAGTTGAGGTACCGATTTACCCTTCAGGGCCCACATAAATTTTAGCATTTCATCTCCTAGGGTTAGATTTTTGGATGTATAGGGTTTTTGAATTCATGAGCAATGTTAAAAAGGCCTCTTGAGCCTCATTTTAATCATTCTACTCAGATAGATGAGCATAGCAACCACATCTCTTCTCAGAGATGGCTACCACCATTCGAGCAAGTTGTTTTCAATTTTGCAGTTTTACAGTTTCAATCTATTTTATTTATTCAATAGAAGTTATTGTTCACTATATATTTTTTGTTGTTCTCTGTATCTTTGTGTTATTGTATTTATTATGTTATTTATTTCGTTCCGCTCATAAATCTAGATCAGTGGTATCATAGAGGTATGATATTCATTTATTTTTTCTTCATGCATGTCCCTGACAATATCTGGGTACAAGAAGTTGGGACTCGAACCATTCGAGCCATTGTAAGATAGGCCACGAAGAGCCCAAACAAAAATCATGGGGGATGATAAGAAATATGATGGAACATGAGATATTTTTAAACTGTTGCTCGAGCAATCCCCTTCACGACAAAGGAACAAAATGATGGAGAACTTTGCACAAATCCTTTGGTGGTTTCCCACAGGAGATGCATCTTCATAAAGCAGCCATGAAACGCCCTTCAAGATACAAGTAAATTTTGATATTCCATTATTTGAAACATTGATAGATGAAAATGTTGTAGATACATTGTTGAATCTACTCGAAGGGTATTTTTCCATCCACAATTTTTCCAATAGGGAAAAGATTACTTTTGCACTCCTCAAGGCCATCACCCATGTTAAGTATTGGTGGGACACTTACTTTGAGAAAAGGGCCATATAAGATTATGCAATATTTGTGGTCGCCCCCACATGGGATTCCTTCAAGGATTTCATTAAAGAATAATACTACTTTGTTGGAATATATGAGGACTATTACACATGATGGACCACCTTTCATCAGGGAAGAGACTAGACAGTACCATATTTCACCAACATTTTCCATACCCTATGCACCAAATTGGGTATCAAAGACTCTGAATGACACCTAGTTCCCAAATACCATGTTTGTCTGCATAGATACAGTCAAATGTAAATTAAGTTTCTAGACATCGCATCATTGGGTATGGATTATAGATATGTTATCAATATCAAGCCGAAATTTAAGCAAAAGAGGAGAGATTTTGGATATGAAAAATCCTCACAACCAAAGCATGGAAAAGGTATACCCAACCCAAAAAACAAGGGATAGAGAAAATATGGCCACTCTCAGGACAACTAGTCCAAGCCATAACACAAGAAGGGTAATTAGAATTCGAATAAGGACACAGGAAAGTGGTGTAAATACCATAAAATCCCTTGGAACAACATCGAACAATGTCACTCCAGGCAGTCATTGGTGGTCAAGATGAAAGCTTCTGAGTTAGAGAAAAATTCTTACTTTCAATCAAATCAAAAAGGAGGGAAGCAGATTATCGATGTCAAACCCAGTTCCACTATCGCTACCACCAAATTCTATCCAAGTGAACTAGAATAACCAGAGGAAGGGGAATGCCTCTTTGAATCATATATGTGGGTAAAGGGGGCTCTACTTCATTTCATTGTTGACAACGATAGTAAGAAGAACATGATCTCAGTAGAGGTCTTCAGGTGATTGGACCTGCCGATGAAACTACATCCACAACCATACACCATCGGTTGACTTCTCCAAGGAAGATATCTCTGCGTCAGCCAACAATGTCGTCTGCCCTATGACATCAAGCCCTTCAAAGATGAGGTATTGTGTGATATTTATCCCCTTGAAGTTTGTGATGTTATTTTAGGACAACCATATTTTTGGAAGCGACATGTTGTGTATGAGTCTATACCCCACAGTGTTATTATTACTTTGGGTAGACAATTGTACAGGATACCAAAGGTAACATCGCTTACCACTATTTCTTTAATCTCTGCTAAGAAATGCAGTAAGGTCATTTCACAGACTGGCAAGTTTTTCTTCTTTGTTATCCATTATCATAGTAAGTAGAAGGTCATTTCCAGATTCGTGACCTCTACACAAATCCTCTATTTGTAGTAGAATCAATTGGATGCAATCATGGAAGAGAACAAAGACATTCTCCTCACCCACCGGGGTACCGATGCACTGCCAAGTCAAACATCCAATTGATCTAACCCCTAGTTCACATCTACCTAATAGACCAATTTATCATCTCTTGCTGACGGAAAATGACGAAATCAAGAATTATATCCAATATCTTCTTCAAAAGGGGAACATCATACCCAAATCCTACCCTTATGGAAGCCTAATTATTCTAGTGTAGAAGAAAGACGGGACCTAGAGGCTCTAAATTGATTACAAAGAATCAAACAAAATCATAGTCAGGAATCGATACCTAATTCCCCAAATTGATGACCTTATTTACCAACTCAAGGGGGATAAGTTCTTCAAAAAGAGTGACCTAAACTCTGACTACCTCCAGGTTTCCATCAAACCAACTGATTTATGGAAGACAACTTTCAAATCTAAGTAAGTTCTCTTTGAATGGCTGGTCATGCCCTTTGTCCTAAACAATGTACCAATAAATTTCATGAGGCTGATGGATGATGTATCGATACCCTTCACCAACTATTTTTTGGTGGTATATCTGGATGACATCCTCATCTTCAAAAGAACCTGGAAGGAGCACATGCAACATATTCAACAGGTTTTGATCACTCTATGATAACACAAGCTATATGCCAAAATGGAAAAATTCTCCTTTGGTATGAACAAGGTCCAATACTTGGGCTAAATTGTTGATGAACATGGGGTACATGTGGATCTAGCTAAGATCCAAGTCATCCATGACTGGCCATCCATGACCACACTAACTAATCTTCAAATCTTCTTGGGAATTTCCAACTTCTACCAATGGTTCATGTTGGGATTCTCCCATATTGCATGGGCCCTCATCCAAGTGACCAAGGGTAGTGGAAAGAAAAAGTTTGCATGGGGGAAGGCAAAAAAATGAGAATTTGATGATCTGAAGCGTCGCTTGTGCTCAACTCCAATACTTTCCTGACCCAATCTGCAACAACTGTTCGAGATTGAGATTGATGCATCCAACTATGTTGTAGGCATACTTATCACTCAGCATAGACATCCAGTAGAATACCATAGTGAGACACTCTTAGATACTATCTGGAAATACCCCACATATTGCAAGAAAATGTATTCCATTGTACAATCCTTCCTTCAATGAAAAAATTACATTCTGGGAAAGGAGACAATCATCCACACTGATAGCAAGCCTCTGAAGTTCATACAGATATAGAGGAAATTGCAGAATGAGCGCCATTAGACATGGTCCACATACCTGCAACAGTTCCATATCAACATCAATTATAAGATATGGAGCAAAAATCATGTCGCTGACTTTCTTAGTTGACCTCCCATGGCTTCACTCACCATTGTTCTCCATTCCTATGGGAATGAGGCATCTGAGTGACCCCAAATTTATCAACAAGATCCTGACTTTTCCACCACCTATCAAATCTTGGGTACAGGTGATAATATCATAGATTTTCACATTCAAGATGGACTGTTATGCCATCTAGGACACCTTTGTTTATTTGCAAGTGAGCGTGCAAAGATTATTTGGGAAGATCACTATAGTCAGATGGCATGACATTTTGTCATGGATAAAACTGTGGTCATTCTACAAAAACATTTTTATTGGCCAAAACTTCAACAAGACGTCAACAAGTATATCAGATGTTCTACTACCTATTCCATTTCCAAGCCAACCATCAATAATCAAGGATTATACACCCCTCTTCCTACTCCCGAGAGGCCTTGGGAATCCATGTCAAAGGATTACATGTATGTTATTCCATTAACCAAGAAAGAAAATGATTGTGTATTTGTGGTGGCTGATCGGTTTTCAAACATGGCCATTCTCACATACTGCAATAAGAGCATCACAACCACAAATACTACCAATTTCTTCTTTGAAAAAGTGTGGGTCCATTTTTGGATACCACAGACCATCATCTACGATAGGTACAACAGGTTCCTTAGCATATTCTCATCAAGTATCTGTTCACTCTTGGACACCAAGCTCACTAAATCCACTACCTTCCACCCTCAAACCAATAGCTAGATAGAGGTTGTCAATTAGATTATTTTACACATCCAGTGAATGTATAACTCTAAGCATCCACGTACATGGGATGAGAGTATTCCCTATGTTCATCATAGATACAACAAGTCTCTCCATAGCTCCATCATCCATATCCCATTTTAGGTGGGGATGATATTCCAGCCCTTTGGTCCCATTGATGTCGCACTACCTCTTGCAACCACACAGAAAAAATCTTCCCATGTTCAGTCTGAGGCTGAAAATGCCAACAGATTCATTGAGTGGATTCAAAACATCCTCCAATAGGTCCATGAAATTTTGCAGAAATCCAATGCTAAGTACAAGCAACACCATGACCAACATCGGGTACCACACAAGTTTCAGGTGGGAGAGAAGGTTTGGCTACATTTATAGAAAGAACTCCTTACAGGGCCCCATCAGAAGATCCATCCACTTCGCTATGGGCCTTACACTATCACCAAGGATATGGGAGACAATTATTTTTAGCTCAACACTCCCCCCTTCCTTGGCTTGCACCCAATTTTTAGTGTGGACCTCCTCCATCCATATTTTCCACTATTATTGGACACCTCATAAATTGTAGAAACATTGACACCAACAGAGCTCAACCATGACTGCATGGAACATGCATCCACTGATTAGATAGTGGAAACATAGGTATAGGGCACTCACCAGTAGAGGATGCATCTTTATCGGGTTGTTTAGGTAGGGAAACTCATGCACCAAGGAAAATGGCTCACCCAGGGCCAAATTCAACAAAACATTCCTCACATAATGGGTGAACTCAATGCAATGGAGACCATTTCTCTGTAAGGGGGGAGGAATAATCTAGGTGGATATTGGTGGCCTCCCACATATTCCAATTGGCTTCTTTTGACAATTTTAGTTAAGCACGTACTTCTGTAATCCTTTGTAATTGTGGATTCTACACTTTTGAGGCTATGTGAAGCCCTAAATAGCTTCTAGGTCGAGATTGGTGGCTTCCCAGCTGATCCAACTGGATTATTTTGGAATTTTTCATGTCAGTACATCTTTATGTACTTCTAGGGTTGTTTTGGGGCCCTAAAGTATTTTTTTTTGGCTTTCCATAGTGAAACTGAAGACAGAGTTAGATTTTAATGTCATAATGTGTAGTTCTCAAAAATACCTTTCCAACGGGCTATCGCGTTGTTACACATGAAATTGCACACCCAGGTACCTCACCCTAAGTGTCGTAAGTGTCATATAATTGTCTCATACACCTTAACACCATGGAATAATCTATGTCACAATCCCTAGTCAATGTGGAGGAGAGATGTATTACATGAAGGCCAAAATATCAAGTGCACATGAATTATTATTAATATTCATGAAAAATAAATTAATTAAGTGTGAGAATCCACCTCACATTTGGTTTCTTATTTTTTAGGGAAGGTGGAGGATCTCATGGATGGTTGAAATATTTCCTCCTTAAAATCCTTGAAAGATATTTACTCCCCAAAATCCTTAAGAAAGATTTTCTCCCTAAATATCTTTCAGATCCCTTTCTAGTGGATCTGATGAGTGATCCTCTCCATGGTGGTTAATCCTCCAAATCCTATATAATGAGAGCTTTCCATGGAGACGGGGGGGATACAAGAGTTTAGAGATACCAAACTTGTTGGTTGTTCAGACTAATTACGCTCCTGATTTAGAGGTCCTTTCTTTTAGCTGTGTTTATACCCCATGAAGACTTTACACCCTAGAAGTATGTACACTCTTCCACGTGGGGGAGTGCAAAGGGGGGGTTTGGGAGAGAAGCCCCCGAAGGAAAAATTGCCTTGTAAATGTATATTGTAATTTCATTGTAAATCTGGACCGTTCATTATAAGGTCACATATCTAACGGTAGAAATTATGTTAGGGTTTTTTTCCCTAGAAGGCAACCCTCTATTATGAGGGAAATGTATTGCGGCTATGCATTATGGCGAGTATTGTATTCTGAGAGAGGAGACTATGAGAGAAAGAAGAGGAAGTTACAGTGGGTTTTGTTGTAGGTTGTATCCCTTCATTTTGCTAGATAATAATAAAGGAAGGACCTGGCAATTTCTCTGGTGGATGTAGCCCACACTGGGTGAACCACGTAAATCTATGTCTCTCTTGTATTGTGTATATTCTATATTTTGTTTCTGCATTTATTTTATTTTATTCGATCCTATTTTTCTAACAAAACTTATGATCTCAAAGATAGTGGATATTTGAGGTATCAAACCTATGGTCTTCGGAGAAATATTTAGGATGTCAAAGCTATGATTTTGGGAGATTTTTTCAAGATATAGATGAGGAGGACTTGGAGAAGTTGTTGCAACTGCATCTACAATATGTAAGAATTTATTTAAGAGTTCTCATTAATATATTGCTTGGCCTATTTCCTTCTAACCTATGTATCTTTACATATGGTTTTATTATAGATGGATTTGATTGGACTAATATTATAGAGTAGAGTAGGAGTTCTTGGTCTTGTTGTCCATTTCATTGCAAGTGTCAAACAGTGATAAGGAGCTCAGAGATCAATCTCAAATCGAAGTAGCGAGGAAAAACATCAGAATAAGGTGCATCACACTTTCTTCCTTCTCCTTCTCTTTCTGATTAGTTAGTTAGGTTCAAAGGAATTGGTGACAAACTCAAAGTCGACGAATGAAATGAAGCTTGGGAGGGGCATCTCTCCAGCCTTTGATTATCATTCTAGAGTTAATCCACTATATTTTCAAGTTGGGGGAAGAGTACCAACCATACATGGGTATCCCAACCTTTGGAAATTACGTTGGGAATTTACAAGCATAGTTTAATTTTGTTTCTAGCTTGTGTAAAAATGAAACCAATAACGAGCTTTGTCTTTGTTCTTTCTCGTGCTTGTAAATACATGAGAATGTAACCAACTATACTTTTATCATTTTTAGGACTCGTAAAGGTTATATGAAAAAGGAACCCCCTGGAGTCTCCTTTAAGCTCTTTTCATACTCTCTAAAACATGAAAGTATTTTTGAGTGATCTTACTTCCTTTCACATTCATTAAAAGGTTTAAAAGGGCATCTTTCGAGTGGTAGTTTATCTCTTTTTTGGCCTTATGAGACTAAAATTATGAAAAACGACAACCTTGGAATCCCCTTTAAGCTCTTTTCAGACTCTCTAAACATGAAAAACCATTGTGTTTTCCTTCTATAGACTCGCTAAACTACACAATTAAGGGACCATTTGGGAATGAACCCTACTTCTTCCAATTCGTTAAACAAAGGAAGAGGAACTTACCGAAGGTGAGTTATATTGAGCATATGTTACCCTCCTCGAGCTTGTTAAATTAAAAGGAGTTACTCATCTATATGGGTGGGGGAAAAATTGAAGGAAGTCAATCATGTTTTTGAGAATCTTTTATGGCATCTTTTGTCACCCTTGAACAAGGCACCTGTTTTCATCTCGTCTTACAAATGGGTAATCTTCTTGTCTCCGAGTCATACCAATTCCATGTGTCACCATAATTTTTCATCTATTCAAATAGTTCTCTTATTGTCGTCACATTACATTTTTGGTACTCGTCGAGTCAGTGCTACCAAGTAAGTTGTCGTGCCTCATCATGTTCAAGGGAAGTTTCACCTCAAACCATCCATCTGCAATATTTCAAGTTTCCATTTTCTTTGTCATTATATACTCATTTCATTCACAATATTACATCACTTTCCTATGTCAGTTTCATGTCAATGATGGTGGATACATCAAGGCCCTCCTTCGACAAGTATTTTCTTGTTGACTTCAACACATCATCTAGGAATTAGACTTAGAAACTAGTTATTAACTTGGGTCCTGGATGCCTCAATGGTAGGCCTCCTCACTTCCGACAGTGGGTTTACATCAATGACCTCTGATTGAATGATTCCATGAATGTTCAACCTCATCTCATTTATTCACATTCGTTGGAATGTACTAGGGTACCTTGGGATTCATTGACATCATTGGTGATTTCCCTTGCACTTGTTAAAGATTTACCTCAATGACTGGTAATCAACTGGTTTCTACCATGTTCAACATCAAAACATATATTCACATGGATAGATTTGTACAACATCGGGATTGGGACGAAGACCCTGGGTTGAGAATTCACTATGTTATTTGCTTTGCCCAGATTGCGAAGGAGATCATTTGAGCATGCTTATATATATTGTCACATAGATCCACATTGTATTGGCCTGTGGCTATGTTTTATCATCTCATAGCTCTACTATGTATGTATTGTGGCTACAATCAGTTCATGTAATGGAGCTATGGATCCACATTGTATCTTTGGTGACCATATCCTTAGTCAATATTTTTCATGGATCTGCAGTGTATTGGTTGGCGACTATGCTTTGATTCATCTTGTATTCCAATCATAGTTATGCCTGCCTCAGAAATGGAACATTTTTTTTAATACTTATTGAAGGCTATTTGCATCTTCTTCTAGGTTCTCCAACACCACACCCTTGCATTAAATATTTGTAAAGTGTTTCTACCATCATTCTCTCTTCCGACCTCACACTTTAGGGGGAATTCTGTTACACATGAAATTTTCCCACCTAGGTACCTCACCCTATGTTTCGTAAGTGTCATATAAGTGCCTCATACACCTTGACACCATGGAATAACCAATGTCACAATCCCTAGTCAATGTGGAGGAGGGATATATTACATGAAGGAAAAAATATCAAGTGCACATGAATTATTATTAATATTAATGAAAAAGAAATTAATTAAGTGTGAGAATCCACCTCACATTTGGTTTCCTATTTTTTAGGGAAGGTGGAGGATCTCATGCATGGTTGAAATATTTCCTCCTTAAAATCCTTGAGAGATATTTCCTCCCCAAAATCCTTAAGAAATATTTTCTCCCTAAATATCTTTTAGATCTCTTTTTAGTGGATATGATGAGTGACCCTATCCATGGTGGTTAATGCTCCAAATACTATATAATGAGGGATTTCCATGGAGAAGGGGAGGAAACAAGAGTTTAGAGATACCAAACTTATGATCTCAAATATAGTGGATATTTGAGGTATCAAACCTATGGCCTTGGGTGAAATCTTTAGGATATCAAACCTATGATTTTGGGAGCTTTGTGCATGGGATGGATGAGGAGGACTTGGGGAATATGTTGAAACTGCATATATAGTTTGTAATCATATATTTAAGAGTTCTCATTAACATATTTCTTGGCCTATTTCCTTCTAACCTATGTCACTTTACATATGTTTGTCTTATAGATGGATTTGATTGGACTAATATTATAGAGTAGAGTAGGATTTCTTTGTCTTTTTGTCAATTACATTGCAAGTGTCAAAAAGTGATAAGGAGCTCAGAGAACAAGCTCAAATTAGAGAAATGAGGATAAACATCATAATAAGGTGCATCACACTTTCTTCCTTCTCCTTCTCTTTATGACTAGTTATTTAGATTCAAAGGAATGTTAGTGTCCAATGTTAGCATGTTTTCTATCTTGGTATGGGGGTCTAGAATAGAAGAGTATATTCACTTTTCCATGGGAGAATTTTCCTACAAAACATGCGCCTAAAATGGAGTTTGTATGCCAAAATTTACAACCCTAAAAGTTGAGGTACAAACTTACCCATTGAGGCCCACATAAATTTTGGCATTTCATCTCCTAGGGTTAGGTTTTTGGATGTATAAGGTTTTCACATCCATGAGTAATGTTAAAAAGGCATATGGAGATTGATTGTAATCACATTCTTAGACAGATGCACATAGAAGCCACAGCTCTTCCCAGAGATAGCTACCACCATTCAACAAAGTTGTTTTCAGTTATGCAATTTTACAGTTTCAGCCTGTTTTATTTATTCAATAGAAGTTATTGTTCACTGGATATCTGTTGTTGTTCTACGTATCTCTATGTTATTTTATTTGGTCCATTATTTATTTTTTTCTTCTCATAAACCTAGATCAACTTGTTATACAAAATAATTCTATAATTCTATAAAATTATGCACAATTATTCCCTTTAAGTGCACCATAAATATTATTTTTGATTGATTGAAAATGTTACTAATCAAATCACATATTTGGGTGATTATTTGGATTCTTTTATCCAATACCTTTCCAATGACTATATACTTCGTCCATTCTAATTAATGAGAAGCAATTTATACTAATCTGAGTCCATTTACCCCTTTTTGGTATTGAATGCTACATGTGACTTGTCCCACATCCTGTAACCTTTTAGGTACCCAGATTCACAATATCGATCCATGTATGTATTCTATGGTCCACAAAATTTACGTAGACTACTTGTGTTCCCCAAACAAAATTTTGAGTAGGAAGTTATTCCCTATGAAAGTAAACTAGCGCCCAACGTATACCCTTTACTGTTTAGGCTATAACTTCCTCATACAAGCTCTATTTGTCTCATGGGATATCTCATTGGAGAGCTCTCCTTGAGATATTTTATTTGAGATATAAATATGGGGTGTACCTTTGGTACACCTTTCTCTTGTAAAATTTGAACTGCTAAAACCATTGTTTATGGCCTTAAAATTCCCCTACAAGATTATGACCTTCAAAACCACTATAATATTCTAGGAAATTTGACTAGTTAATATTGACAAAACTAATGATTTGGAATTTTTAGTCCACACTGTTATGAGGAAAATCTCTCTATGGCTAGGGATAAATCACAAAAGACTAAAATGACTGCAGAAATCAACTCTAATCTCAAGTATGTTATATAAACAAATATGATAACAAGAAAAGATAGAAGTCCTACCTCGTCCAGACGTTCAATGAAGTCTATTGTTGAGCACTTGACCCAGAGAAATATGACTGCCACTAGTCCTCAACAACCAAGCAATGCAAGCATATGGTGATAATATATAATGTTAGAACATTCAATAACATAATCCATCAACATTCATAATAAATACACCCATGGAATAATAATTCAAATATTTAAGAGATATTAATTGGACGAGAAAATAGTATTTATATTAAGATATAATCAACAGAATTGAATGAGTTACAAACTTCTGTGTTGGCACGATTCGGAACCGATAAACTAAGTTCCTTCCAACTGGGCCTCCACCACTTCAATCCTCCACCAAAGGCAAGCTCGTATAAGAGAGACAATGAGGTTCTCAATAAATAAGGGAAGATCTTGGGGGATGAAAAACGTGTTTAGACTTAAAGGAAAAAGGGATGCAGACTCAATGTGAAGTGAATAATTTCTCCAGAGTAAATTTTCTCTCAAAGTTGAATTATTTCTCCTCTTTTCCATAGCTCATATTTGGCCCAATTTTTAGCCTTCAAGTTGAAATTAAGGGCCAAGTTGGAACATTTCCAGTATATGGAAGGCCAAGGATCATTGATCTCGTGGCCTAACATGGAAACCCAACACCATTTTTTAATTTTGGGAACATTTCCTAATGTACATAGGTTGTAGTGGTGAAATCTACATATACACATGCTGTAATATAGGCAAGGCATGTATATGTGGAAAAATAATTTTTTTATCTCTGGGATTTGAAAAATGGGACTTCAAGTCTGCATAGGGTGAGGCAAATATTGCTATAACACACATGAAACCCTAAGGTGATGCCATGTCATCCCCTCAGTCACCTTGGCCCTGCCTTGTCAGCTGCCACTATATTCTTTCTATCTTTCCTCTTCTTCTTCCCTTCTCTTTCCTCTTTCCTCATTTACCTTTATCTTTCACTTTACAAATGTAAAGTATTATTATTATTATTTTAATTGCTTATGGGCCCACCCATACTACTCATCCACCTGACATACATCTGACCTTGGATGGGATATAGGTCCCATCTTGTCAGGAAGACTTCCACATGGTTCCCCCTCACTAACCGTGGGGATGGGCGGGTGGCACACAATGTTTTGTCGATACTGATGATGTTCACTTATTCTATATAATCCATATCATACAAGATATCATTGATGAAGAAGAACCTTACTTTGAGAGAAGATAAGCATGCAAAAATGGTTAAACATGTTATTAGGGCCTTTAAATCCTTAATTTAATAGTGTGTCGCAACTTGAATCACTATAGGGTGTGACACCTTCACGTGTTGCATGTTGCACCACTGTTGGGTGAGATGGTGTCTTGGGTTTCTCCACTACATGGCGTGACACTGCTTAAAAGTGGAGAAAATGATGAAAGTCGAGAAGATTTTAGAAGAGAAGCTTCGAGATGGTGTTTCCTTCGATCAATTTTTATCTCACCCGTACTCCTGATCTAGGGGGATCCTAACCTCTCATCCTAACCTCCTCACCCTTTTCCTCTTCAATCTATAAAAGGAGGTTTCCCTCATGAGGGAATACTAATAGAAAGTGGTGAATAGTTGATGGAGAATAATGGTTGACAGCTTTGCCTCTAGTTTGTTATTAGAGGATTGTTAGTAATTATGTGTATTTGAGGAATTCAATATTAGCTAAAGGATTCAGTTGATGGTGATGGATTTCATGGATGTATTATGGGTATTGGAGCAGTGATATTTTTAGGAGTTTCACAACATCAAGGTAGTTTTGGTTGTAATTGCTTTTCATTATCATTAATAAAGTAATACAATTTATTTTCGAAAAAGGTTGTCTATATTTGATTATCTTTGTTTCATCTCTCCTTGATCAGTTGCATAGGTTGTATCAAATTATACTTGTTTCTTTCACCTTTTTTGTATTATGTTTCTTGCAGGTTATCATACATAAGTCTCACAACAAAGAAGTTGGAAGATACAACTAGTGAGGACAACCATCGATTACAAGGTATGGATCCTTCACTAATTGGTAATTTGATTATATCAACATAGAGAAAGTTCTATGTTCTGTATGTTTTCTTCTAGTCTTGGTTTCCGAGTCTAGGGAGATCATTCTAAGTCCACATACACTGATTTCTCCGATAACAAAATTGGCGACTCCATTGGGGAAATTTATTTCAGATTTGTTCTCTTAGCCTTTCTACCTTGAATTTCTTTAGATATCTAAGTCTTCACCTGACACTGTGTAATCAGTCAACCATAAAATTTACTGGAAATCATCTTTAGTTTTTTTATTTTTCCAATGATTTCTTAATTGTCACACCCTGCCTTTGAGAACTAGTGTTACATTGTCACATTGTTCATAGTTTTCAACCTAGGACACTCTGTATTGTTGCTCTGTGTGCCACAGTAGCCTATAAAACTTCTTGGAAAATCCAATTTTAATTGAAGTTTTCCTTCCCAGGTCTCAGATATGACCTTTGTTGTGAATCTTAGGATTATTTTACAGTCTTTTTAGCAGTCTTAGAGCCTGTTTTTTATCATTGTTTCAATTTCCTCATGATTTATTGTCTTTTTATTTGGTAATTTTTTTCCTATCTCTGAAAGAGGTATAATCTTTTAGCCTGGTCTTTGAGTGTCTCTCAACTAGCTTTGAATTTCTTTTTCCAGAGTATTTTATTGCATGGTTTTCTATTATCTTTCGTGTTGAGTCTTATGTTTTGAAAAAAATAATATTTTCTATCTTTTACTTTGCATTTGGGATATATTTTTAGTTTTGGAAATATCATTGTGGAAGTTTTTATTGTATATTTCTTTTGTGTATTGAGTTGTGGATGCATATTTTCCTTGAAGAATATTTTTTTTCTTTCATTACAAACTTTCATATTAATTGAAAAAGAAAGAACTTAAGTCGAATTGCATTCATTTGCATTTTTCAAGAGGAAACAGTTTATGCATTTAGACTTTTAGATTGAATTAGAATCATTAAACCATTGATTGTTTTGTGAAAATATTGGGATCTTTCTTGAAAAGAATTTCATTTTGAGTTTTGCATTTCAAAAAAAAATACCTTCTCTCTCTCATGTAATTATGATCCATCGAATGAAAATTGCATTTCATATCTTATTTTATGATATTTTGAGTCACTATCAAACATCATCAGTTTTACTTCCACATCCTTTTGATTAAAACAAATCCCTTAAAACTAAGCGCTAATAAAATTCATTCGATATTTTTAGTTTGGTAGCACATCAACATTAGCTTAGGTGTAGAACTTTGGAATAGGTGGTGGGGATAAATCTCCAAAGTTTTCAAACAAACATCGAATCTTCTATTAGGGAGACAAATCCAATTGCCACATCTTTCTCCTAGGCAACCCTTCTCACACAAGGGTAAATCACGAGCTCACAGTGGGACCAATGGAGTAACTAACCCCACTTTCTTGGTCTTGGAAGAGTGGTCTACACATATTACAAACACTATCATTAGACACTTGGGGATCACTTGGGAGGTCTTACCTTGGTCTGAGGTGCCTCTCAAGGGGATTTTGGGTTTAGACTCTGCCCTTGTGTGTTTACTCGACTGTTGATTGTTTCCCTAGTCTTGGGTGTTGTAACTAGTAACCTTAGAGTCCATAACCTTTAGGGATCTTACACAAGGTGATGATGGAGGGAAATTCTCTGCTATACCTAGGTCATACGTTGGTCAAACTCACTCGAGCTCCTTGGAGGGTAACCCATAGTTCTTACATGTAGGAAATTCCAATAGGTTGTAAGTAAGTTAAGTAGGTCTCCAATGTAATTGATCCACCTTATCTACTCAAAGCATTTTTAAATTTCTCTCATAACATTGGATTTCATCACCAACTAGTGCATTCACTGTGAAAAGTTTTGTTTGCATGGTTTGCTTCCTAGTTTGTTAGTCATGTTCTTTTCTTTTTTTTTGTAGTGGGATTTAATTTTTATACCCTTTCTACCATGGGTAACAATAGTATTCATCACTCACATAGGATTAAGGTATTTACTCTCGAATATTATCAACCAATACCTCCCCATTCACCAAAAGATACTTCTCGTGGAGATATTGTTGATGAGAAAAAATACTCTTAAATTGGGAGTGCTGCTACTCCTTTGATTGAATGTTTTGAGAGAATTATCACAAGTGTTCAGGAAGGCTTTATCCATCCTGCAAACTCACCATTATCTAATCCCCTTAGTCCAATTTTAGTCTAATTAAATTCTTTAGGAGAAAATGTGACTGAAGATTATCATAGATTATCGTCAAGGCCTTTTGAAAAATAAAATATAGAATCAAGACAACCTAATCGAAGTGAAGTATTTACAACCCCTGTTCAATCCTATGAAATATTAGATCCAAGTATAACTCTATTTCATCCTTTATGGTGAAATACCTAGGGTCGTGATATTTTTGATAGGTTTGGTATCAGTCAAGCATATTTTACTACACCACTTGTACCTATTGTTACTAGTACAGTCACCACATCCTAAAACCTTTTCCTTGGTCATCCTATGGGAAAAATAAGTAATACTGCTACTATCTCAGGTCAGGTATCAAGTGGGATAAGTCTTTTCCTTCCTAATCGATTGAATAGCACCATGGCGATTGTGAAAAATATACCTTTTCAAGATATTATCTCTTTGACATCTCATAATCTCACTGGAACACTGCTTTTTCCTAGAGAAGGTCAATCACTTCCTCTGGGATATAATTCTCTTAGTAGATGAGTTCCTAATCCTACCTAGATTTCACTAGGAGTATCGAACCCTCTTGGAGGAAAAAGTGGTCAACATCCTTCTATATCTCATTTTTCTTTTGGGACACAAATTCCATCTAGGGGGAAACCTTTCGTTGGAGGACAAAACCTTTTTATGGGTCCACCTTTACTAGATCATAGGTTATAGGAACATATTGGAATATTGGATAAAAACAACAATTTGGGGGGAATCTAACTTGGCAGGCCCTTTAGGTGGAATAACTCATCATGCAGGTCCCTCTAGCCTTGTTTTCCTAGGTATCAATCCTAGGAAAAAATTTCACGGAACTACCCAAGATGGACCCTCTAACCCTATTTTCCCAAGTCTTAATATTGGGCAACCTTTTCCAAGCACCGTGAACCCTACATAGATTCAACTTGGTCAAATGGGTATTCATCCTCAAGGAGGGATTCCTAATCCACAGGCTAACTCTACTTATATGTAGCACCCATCCATAGGATGCTAAGCAATTAACAATTTATTCAAACACATACACAATAACAACTTCGTTTTAGCATAATTCCATTTTCATTTACACAATTATTCTACATCTGCTCAATGATAAATTTAATAACATGATGAAATAAGTAGTAGGCTAACTTTAAGATTTAAGAGCTTAAAACATAAGTATACTCAAAACATCAATAACAAAATATCACTGAAAAATACCTCCTCCTTAGCTTGTAGAAGCTCACCGGTTGCACTGTAGTCCTGGACGCTTCCAAGTATTCTTTTCCCGCTTGCCCAGAGTGAAACAACGGAATCCTCCCTGCCAACTAGGAGCCTAGCCGACTTCCTAGATCCAAGAAACCTTTCGGTTTCTTGGCCCTCCGTGCTCGTGACCCCAAGAATAGCAAAGCACAAATGCTCAAAAGAAACTATCACAAGAATCATCTCTTCCAAAAATGTCACAACCTCTCATCATGCTCCAACCTCCCCCTCCTCTCTACTTCTTCTCCCTATTTATCAAGTTTCCATACACACTTCCCCAAGTCTC
>ML802831.1:22666-71441 GCA_009831015.1 Picea engelmannii | reverse complement strand
GATGAATTCCATTTTCAAGCCCTTCCTTCAAAAATTTGTGTTAGTATTTTTTGATGATATACTAATCTATAACAAGTCTTGGGAGGATCATGTGCAACATGTTGACAAGGTGCTACAACTACTAAAGGAGCAACAACTATATGATAAAGCATCCAAATGTTTCTTTGGAGTAAAGGAGGTAGATTATTTGGGTCATATTGTATCTCATGAAGGTGTCAAGGTAGACCCTAACAAGATTAAGGCCATGATGGACTGGCCGATTCCCAAAGCATTAAAAAATCTTAGAGGATTTTTGGGTTTGACAGGTTTGATAGTCTTAAATACTTCTTGGAACAAAGACTATCTTTAGAAGAACAACAAAAAAGGGTAACCAAGATATTGGGCTATGATTTTGAAATTGTCTATAAAAAGGAGAAGCAAAATGTTGTGGTAGATGCACTCTCAAGAAAGGATGAAGATGTTGAGACCTTTCTTTGTGCTATCTCGATCATCCAACCCGATTGGATAATAGAAGCAAGGGATGAATGGAAAACTGACGAAAAAGGAATCATCTTGTACTTGAACATTTAAGTGGGGTAAAAGGAGGGTGCCCCCTTGAAGAGGCTTATTATCTGAAATTATCTCTTTTTCAAGGCGTTGAGTACTTTTCCTGAGGTTTTTCTATGCTATATTGATGTTTGGTTCTTAACAAAGTTCCTGAGAACTCTCCTTCAGGTTAGATGAGGATGTCTACAATAGTTTAGTGGAAATGGCAAAGAGTACCTCAAAAGAACCTAAAGCAAAAGCACTAGAAGTAGAATCATACTTTCCATATTGTATGAAAAAAGATTAGTAGCCAAATGCATGTGGTAGAAAAGGAGATGATAAACTTACAAGTGGAATAATACCTCTGTAATCGAGGCATGAGCTCAACAATTAAGTAACATATTTCTTCCAATTTGGTCAAAATCAGATTTTGATTTAGCTCAAGAAATTTTGGGAACCAGGTGGTGATACTTCCTAAAAAGATATTATTAGAATTTATTAATAAGTTATGGCACTCAATTTTAGTATTATAATCAAAGTAGGAAAGGAAGTCCTAATAAATAGAGACAATTCATTTTCTGTTTTAGAACTTGGCAGTTTTATATGAGTTTAGATGCTATAACTTTGAGAGGAGTTAGGAGATGTTCTATATATATATATATATATATTATCTTATTGAAATGACTGAAAAGGAGGGGGGGCTTCGAGAAAAATCAATATTCATGACTATAATTCAATTTAGTGAATTGTAAGCAAGCTTTATACATTGACATTTGTTGAGTATATATCCTAATGAAAATTTTCCTCTCTAGGATTCTGATCAAACTTCCTTTTCTTTCCATTCCTTTCTGTATATGTGGATGAATTTCAAGGTTCATAGAGTTTCTAATACATTGATGATTAAGAGATCCCATTCTTTTATTGCATTAATGGATTTGGATCCCACATGTATTTATTGTTGTAATTGACCATTTGAATATGATTTTAGGGCATTGAGTTTGTCGATACAGTAGTATTCTCTTTTCCATATCAATTTTACTTCATTTGATCTATTTAGAGAGGAATTTTCTTGTTGGAATGTGTTCATCATAGTCTTATCTAAGTGAGGCTTAACAGTTCATTGATTGGTCCATTCTTGAATTCTTTCATCCAAACAAATAGTTTTAAGTTACCAAGATCATTCCCTTTACATTCAGGGAAAGACTCTTGGAGTGATAAGACCCCCAACATGAGTTACAGTGGCTGGTTGTTGGTCTTCAACATGACTTGCAAAGGTTTTTGACCAATATCCAACATGACTAGTAGACGTTGGTGATATAATTCCATTATGACTTGTAGTTATTGGAATGGTGGAAGCGGTTAGTTGCGGCATTTGAGACTAAGGTTCTGGGAAAGACTGGTTTTGAGAAATTGTGGGCTAGCAAGGGTTCTAGTATACACCATGGCCTTTTCTGACGAGAAATTATCCTCCTCCAAACTGATTCATAAAGCATTGTAAGGGAATCGTGACTGAGGAAGACGCTTGGGAAGATAAAGTAACATGACAACGGTTACTTGGGTGAGGATATATGTTTCCCCTAGATGAATTAACTTATTTAAAGGGGTTTCCCATGCTATAAAACAAAATCCCCATGGATGAAACATCAGAGGACAGATGGAGGTTTTCCATGGGAAAATAGTTTGTAGGAAACGACACAACAGAAGAAGTATACATGGATGGGATGTAATAAGTATAATGACTACCCATTTGAGCAATTTCTCCTGGAAAAGTGAACTTAGTATTGGATACATAGGAAGGAATATTCCAACCTCCTACTATAAGAGTTGGTTGATGGATATGACTCCCGCCAAATGACAAGGGAGAATAAGGAGGCATCATGCCTCCAGACCCAAAACTAGGATTCACATAAGGCGATGATATAGAGGATGACAAGTGTGAAAAAATGTCTAGCATACACTAAGAAAAATGATTAAAGGCCCACGGTATTGGATGAGTATCATGATTTGGCATACCAATCGGAAATACAAAAGGATTCATTCCCATGGAATGAGTAAATACCATGGGATGGGTAGCGCCAACTTAGGGAGTCATGTGGGCTCCATAAACCATAGCAATGAAAACTCATTAAACAATACAAAATCCTAAGGCCAACTAATAATCAAAGAGCACACCAAAGTAAACTAAAAATGTGAATATGCACACTAACAGGATAAATTGGCTGAAAGGGGCCTCCCTCACTAAAGTAGGTATGCCTCTCCCAAGAGGGGCATGAGACTCCCTTCAAAATATTGGAGGTATCACAATTCGTTATAAGGGCCCTTGTGGGATTAACATCACATTCGGTCGGATCCCCCCAGAGAGGCAATCCTACATAAAGGATGTGTGTTGTCAAACACTTGCCTGCAGAATAACCCCTTCAAGTAACCATTGTGGGTACCTATGTCAAACAACTAAAGCTGCCACAATATAACCAATGCGGAGGTGAACAGTCGTAAGTCAGGTCCACCATATGGGTAGGGTAGAAAATTCCAAAATATTGAAAGTACCACCTCTCATAGAGGTAAAGGTACTAGCAAGACCCCCATATTCGAATAGATCCCCAAAAATATCTCTAGAGCTAAGAAGGTATTTGAGGGATATCTCCTCAACCAACTTCATGTGACCTTGTGCTTAACTCCGATGTGAGTGGAGCCTCCCAACGTCACTAATTATACGATGGATTTCACCACTCACTTAGTGAGACACATATGTTGAGTTTAATATACTTGGATAAGTTTACTCACAAAATCCTATTCCAAGGCTCTAAATCTTAAGCTAGTTTGTACACTCTGAAAAATAAAATCGTTTCTAATCAATTTTAAATTTATTAGCATTACTTTTAGTGGCTTTGTTTACTCAAAAGGTGTGGTTGTGAAAATGATTATGTTATGACTCAGCAAGTAAAATAAATGAATGTGAATATAATGCAAAGCCCTAACTTCAATTCTCAATAAATGATAAGCGTTTTCAAAAATGAAACTTTCAATTCAATTCTACAATTTCGAATAAGATGCAATCTTTCCATACGTGTATCAATATCACTAATAAGAACCCAAAAGATCAAATTCCATAATGCAAAATGTATTTTTTGTATTTTCAATATAAATAAATGAAAATGAAAAGACTGAACAATAGCTTGATACATAAACCCTACTATAAGAAAAAAGAGACAAACCAATCAAGATATCAAGAAGCAAACACCCAGCCCAAGATGCAAGTACAACCAATGAAAAGGATGATGAGAAATAAAAAACTGCTTGAAAATTCAACCAAAGAAAGGTTTCCTATCACTTTACAGGCACTTGGCAGTCATAAGAGAGACCCAAGAAGACTCAACAACCATCAAAATTTACCCAACAAACACCAAAATTAGAAATCAAGCAAACAAGGATGATGTACGTGATTGTTTAAGAAAAAACTGTGTATGTATGCACCCTATAGAGTGACATCTTGTGTATGTATGTGTTTGTCAAGGGAAAACCCACGTATATGCATTAAAACATTGTCAGGTTAAGGATAAGGCCAAGAAACTCAGACTCAAAATGAAAATAGGCTGTCAAGCAGTCAAATGACAAGAAAACTCAAGCTAACCAAGAGAAATCAAAGGAGAAAAACACTCCAAACCACAAAAAGAAGATTCCTTCCTGATTATGGTCGTCAATTTTGTTATGAGGAAAATCACTCTATAGCATGGGGTAAACCACAATAGACATAAATGATTGTAGAAATAAACTATAATATCAAGTATTCTATATAAACAAACATGATAACAAGACAATGTAAAGATCCTACATCATCGAGATGTTCGATGAAGTCCATTGTTGAGAAATTGGATCAAATCTATACACCTGCAACTTGTCTTCAACAACCAAGATACGCAAGCATATGGTGATAATATATAGATTTAGCACATATAATAGCATAATCCATCAATATTCATAACAAATATTCCCATGGAATAATAATTCAAATATTTGAAAGACATTAATTGGACGAGAAAATAGTATTTCTATTAAAATATGAACAACATAAGTATATGAATGGAAAATTTTTGTGTCAGCATGTTTCAGAACTGAGAAACCAATTCCCTTCCAGTTGGGCCTCCATCACTTCAATCCTCCACAAAAGACAAGCTCATATAAGAGAGACAATGAGGTTCTCCATCAAATATGGAAGATCTTAGGAGTTGAACAATGTGTTCATACTTAAAAGGACAAAGGGATGTAAACTCAATATGAAGTGAATAAGTTCTCTAGCATAGCTTTTCTCTCAAATTTGAATTCTTCTCCTTTCTTTCACAACATGGATATGGCCCATTTATAGCCTTCAAGTGGAACTGAAGGGCCGATTCGAAAAGTTTCCAGTATATGAAAGGTCAAGGATCATGGATCTCATGACGTGACATGGAAAGTGATGTAGGAGCATCTCTCCATGCCAACCAGTCAACCACGCCAGCGCACACTCATTCATGTGCTGAAAAGGAGGCACAGCCTCATTTTGAATTTGTATTGAATGTAAATTAATGTGCTTAGGCTGTTGAGCCAGAAAAGCCATGCCTTTGCGCAGGCATTAGATAGGATCGACCTTTATTGTAGATTGGTTGAGATCTAGGTCCGATTCTGGACTAGACAGCCCCATTCATTGTAATTGAATAGGGTAGGTGTACCTGGAGGGAAGCGCTCAATGAGCCCTCAGGTAAAAGAGATTTCAGATCTCATTTTGGGGAGACAAGGTAGAGTAGAGAAGAGATGAGGAGAGCTTGGAAACACTTTGTAAAATATACAGGCATTTTCCATTATTAATACATAACAGTTTTTCCTGCACCAGTCTGTCATTATATGCATGTATGTATGTGTGTGTTCATTATATGCTGCAATTGTGTATTGTTATCATGTATTTGCAGGAAGTGTGTTTGATTTCAGGTTTGAGAGGTCTTTGAGGTTTCATACCATGAGGGCGTGACAGAGTGTTGAGACTCTGAATATCGGTGCACAGAGGGGGAACTTCTGAACTCGTGAGGAGTCAGACAGAGACGTGCGGAAGAACAAGCCTGGAATCATCAACTCAGAAAGAAGGAGGACTTTGGGGTTACTGAACACCTCAATAGTCAAAGCAGTGTTACTGAGTCACTGGTGTGAACAGAACCTTTACTGGGAGTTCTGTAAGAGCTCTACCAAGAGGGTATCAAGCGTATATAAGAAAAGAACTCTGTGGTGAGTTCTGAAGGACCAGAATTCTGTTAAGGATTCTGAGGAGCTCCGTCTGGAGGACGTCGAGTGAAGTAGGTAAGCACAAGGTGAAAGCGTAACTGTTGGGTGTTCTGTGGCAGCGAAGCTCCGCCAGGAGGGCGTTGAGGAGGGTTGTAGACAGACACGAGGAGGAAGGAACTCTTTGAGTTCTATCATCTGAAGGAAGCATCCACTGAGGGAACTTTCACTGGGTTACTAAATACCCAGAGTACACAGGAATAGGTTGCTCGAGTTGGAAGACTGCCAGGGTTATCGTAGTCTCCATCTGCAGGAGAAAGAGGAAAAGAACTAGGTTTCTATAGAGGTCGAAGCTACAGGATGGAAGCTCAGGAAGGGTAACGCTTTTACTCGTATCAGCGGGACTCACGTTGATGGTTCGCAGAGGAGAAGAAGCGTCAAGAGTCCAGAAGATCCAACCCTTGGAGAGTGATAGGACGTCGAGGACAAGTAGTGCGTCAACCTTCCGTTGAAGGAGTGGGTGAAATCTCTGAAGGGGTCAGAGGGACCAAGCTCAGGAGGAATAATTCCTTGCAGATAGTGTGGAACAAGACCTGGAGGGATTCGAACCGGAGAGCTTTGAAGTGGAGGATATCTCCAAGAAGAAAACCAACGGCCAGGGTTCGCAGGCGAGGCTCGCAAAACCCCGTCGATCATCCGATCATGGAGAAGCCAAGCGGGAGTTAGCCCTTAGGCGCGGAAGGAATATGCCATCAGATTTCGGCATATCGGGGATCGACATTCGGCGTTTGATAAGGCGAGAGTTCATGCTCATCGAAATCGCGAGTAGCGATTTCCCGATTTAACGGGAACCGTTGATCAGGGAAAGGACAGGTGGCGCACGATCCCGAGAAGTCGGACTTCGCGGTTTCGACATTCGGCGTTTCGGGGTTTTCGACCATGAAGAAAACTTGTATCGTGGATTCGCGATCCGCGAAATCCCAAAGAGGACATGGAAGTGTGGGACCTGAAGACTCTAGTGGAGTACATGTGGTGATATACCGGAGTTCGAAGGCGGAAGAGACAAGTCTGCACGTTCTATCGGAGTTCAGGGTTCGGGACTTCGTGATGTCAAGGATTCGTGACATCGCATACTCCGATTTTCCAATAGGGAAATCCTCGATAGAGTGGGAGCATTTAACGTTGACCATCGAGGATCGGGATTCAGAGTTTTGAATTTCATGAGGAGTGCGCATAGGGTTCGCGATAGCGCGAACGCCGATTTCCCGATTTGCGAAGGGGAGATCACAGGAAGTGTACTGTGGGTAACTCCCGAGGGGAGATTGAAAGAGTCCTTTGACTCTTCGGGCTGAGAATTAGAGAAGGTCCTAGTGACAACAGGGGGGGGACCGTGAGGGTGGCCTCTTTTGATTCAAGTGGTATCAGAGAGGGATTTCATCTGTATATTGCAAGTGAAGGAAGACAGGGTTGCGGAGAACTCTGTGGGGACTTGCTTGCCGGAGGTACCAATCCGTAGATAGTCAGAGGGAGACTGTAGAAGGAAGTTGAGCACTCAGGATTGCTGGAGTGAAAGTAGCAGGTCTGTCGAGAGAACAGATAGACACAACAAAATGGCTACTGAAGGCCATAGGAATAAAAGCAAGGCAGAAAGGCTTGCAGAGGAAGAAGAAGAGACTAGAAAGCTCTATGAATTAAAAATAGACATAGAGAAGATGGAACTGCGGATGCGGCAGGATAGAAGGAGGAGACGACTGCACGAATTGCAAGTGGAGAAGGCAAAAGCGAAATGGCCAGTCAAGAAGCTAATGGTCATAGGATAGCGTAGGCTATTGAAAAGATGGCTGAGGTATGCTGAGAACCTCAGGGCCACAGAAGAAAACATGATTTGTTACTGTTGGCCAGAGACAGGAAAAAGTCTCGGTGGTGATGATGATAATGATGATTGGGATAAGTTGGAATCAGTCAATGGTTTCAAATACTGTCGGTTGGGCAGAAAGGAAGAAATTCTAGTTTGCCAGGAGGGCAATGAATTGGGATCAGTTGAGGATCTCAAAGACTGTCATGAGGACAGCCAAGGAATTTCAAATGGCCAGCTGGGCATTGATCAGAGATCTCTGCGAGGTCTCGAAGACTGCCAGGAGGGTAGTGAAAGCATTGAGGACTGCCAGGAGGGTAGGGAAGAAATTCCATCTTGCCTAGAGGGCAACAGATTGAGATCAGTTGAGGGTCTCAAAGACTGTCATGAGGACAACCAAGAAACGTTGCATTGCCAGCTGGGCAATGAAAGGAGATCAGATGAAGATCTCGAAGACTGCCAGGAGGGCAGTGGAGGCGTGTTAAACTGCCAGGTGAACAGAGATGAAAAATTCAGACCATCTGGAGGTCTCATGAGGAATTCAATTTAGCAGAGGGTGCTGATGAAGATGGGATCGGTTGATCTCATGATCTTCCAGGGGAGCAGCAGTGACAGCATCCCATATTGCCAAGTGGGCAGGTATGGACAGATGAATTTGGATCAGCCAGAGGAGATGACAGAGCAGATGGGACTGCCTGATAGTCTCATAAATTCAGAGAAGAATTTAGATCAGCAAGTGCAACTGACAGAGGTGAAAGAACATCAGGATGACATATTGATGATTGGGGGAATACAATTATTCCTACCATCTGCCCAGGAGGAGGCAAAAAATTCTGTTGAAAATGCAGCAACAGTGGGGGAACAGTCACAATTGATGATGACTGTCAAAGAAGAAGAAGCCGAAAAGGAAGAGGAGCATTCTGAGGAATGGCTCAGCATTTTCAGCCATGAAGTTGAAAACAATGCAACATGGGAGGTTGCAGAAGCAGAAGAAGAAGACACAGACAACATATGTCTTGCTGAGCTGTGGGAGCAGATTGAAGCCCTAGAAGACAGGGTGAAAGTGCAGGGCATGCACATCCAACAGGTGAGGTTGGAAACATATGAGGAAGGCGTGGGGGATCATGATGATCTTCCCAATGGCCCAAAATTTTCATAGCTGTGGAGACTGCAACAGAAAAACCAGCCAATGGAGCAGCTGGATGAAGCGATCAAGGAGATCATGGAGCTGATGTTGAGGTCAGCGCAGACTACCAGAGAGGAGCAGTTGGGCAGAAGGAAAGCAGCAGTAGCAGCGCAACAGAAGGAGCAACAGCAGCAGAATGGAGCAAAGGGAAAGCTCCAAAGACTTGTCTGGGACCCAGGTGGACTCCAACAAGCTACAGGGGAAGCTCATGAGCAGGAGCTCATGATTTTTGCAGTTGTGGAGTATGATGCAGGAGCATCTCTCCATGCCAACCAGTCAACCACGTCAGCGCACACTCATTCATGTGCTGAAAAGGAGGCGCAGCCTCATTTTGAATTTGTATTGAATGTAAATTAATGTGCTTAGGCTGTTGAGCCAAAAAAGCCATGCCTTTGCGCAGGCATTAGATAGGATCGGACTTTATTGTAGATTGGCTGAGATCTAGGTCTGATTTTGGACTAGACAGCCCCATTCATTGTAATTGAATAGGGTAGGTGTACCTGGAGGGAAGCACTCAATGAGACCTCAGGTAAAAGAGATTTCAGATCTCATTTTGGAGAGACAAGGTAGAGTAGAGAAGAGCTGAGGAGAGATCGGAAACACTTTGTAAAATATACAGGCATTTTCCATTATTAATACAGAGCAGTTTTTCCTGCACCAGTCTGTCATTATATGCATGTCTGTATGTGTGTGTTCATTATATGCTGCAATTGTGTATTGTTATCATGTATTTGCAGGAAGTGTGTTTGATTTCAGGTTTGAGAGGTCTTTGAGGTTTCATGCCATGAGGGCGTGACAGAGTGTTGAGACTCTGAATACCGGTGCACAGAGGGGGAACTTATGAACTCGTGAGGAGTCAGACAGAGACGTGCGGAAGCACAAGCCTGGAATCATCAACTCGGAAAGAAGGAGGACTTTGGGGTTACTGAACACCTCAATAGTCAAAGCAGTGTTACTGAGTCACTGGTGTGAAAAGAACCTTTACTGGGAGTTCTGTAAGAGCTCTACCAAGAGGGTATCGAGCGTATATAAGAAAAGAACTCTGTGGTGAGTTCTGAAGGACCAGAATTCTGTTAAGGATTCTGAGGAGCTCCGTCTGGAGGACGTCGAGAGAAGTAGGTAAGCACAAGGTGAAAGCGTAATTGTTGGGTGTTCTGTAGAAGCGAAGCTCTGCCAGGAGGGCGTTGAGGAGGGTTGTATACAGACACGAGGAGGAAGGAACTCTTTGATTTCTATCATCTGAAGGAAGCATCCACTGAGGGAGATTTCACTGGGTTACTAAATACCCAGAGTACACAGGAATAGGTTGCTGGAGTTGGAAGACTGCCAGGGTTATCGTATTCTCCATCTGCAGGAGAAAGAGGAAAAGAACTGGGTTTCTGTAGAGGTCGAAGCTATAGGATGGATGCTCAGGAAGGGTAACGCTTTTACTCATATCAGCGGGACTCACGTTGATGGTTCGCAGAGGATAAGAAGCATCAAGAGTCCAGAAGATCCAACCCTTGGAGAGTGATAGGATGCCAAGGACAAGTAGTGCATCAACCTTCCGTTGAAGGAGTGGGTGAAATCTCTGAAGGGGTCAGAGGGACCAAGCTCAGGAGGAATAATTCCTTGCAGATAGTGTGGAACAGGTCCTAGAGGGATTCGAACCGGAGAGCTTTGAAGTGGAGGAGATATCCAAGAAGAAAACCAACGGCCAGGGTTCGTAGGCGAGGCTCGTGAAACCCCGTCGATCATCCGATCATGGAGAAGCCAAGAGGGAGTTATCCCTTAGGCGCGGAAGGAATATGCCGTCGGATTTCAGCATATCGGGGATCGACATTCAGCGTTTGAAAAGGCAAGAGTTCATGCTCGTCGAAATCGCGAGTAGTGATTTCCCGATTTAACGGGAATCATTGACCAGGGCAAGGACAGGTGGCACGCGATCCCGAGAAGTCGGACTTCGCGGTTTCGGCGTTCGGCGTTTCGGGGTTTTCGACCAAGAAGAAAACTTGTATCGTGGATTCGCGATCCGCGAAATCCTGAAGAGGACGTGGCAGTGTGGGACCTGAAGACTCTAGTGGAGTACAGGTGGCGATATACCGGAGTTCGAAGGCGGAAGAGACAAGTCTGCACGTGCTATCGGAGTTCGGGGTTCGGGACTTCGTGATGTCAAGGATTCGTGACATCGCATACTCCGATTTGCCGATAGGGAAATCCTCGATAGAGTGGGAGCGTTGACCATTGACCATCGGGGATCAGGATTCGGAGTTTTGAATTGCACGAGGAGTGTGCATAGGGTTCGCGATAGCGCGAACGCCGATTTCCCGATTTGCGAAGGGGAGATCATAGGAAGTGTACTGTGGGTAACTCCCAAGGGGAGATTGGAAGAGTCCTTTGACTCTTTGGGACGAGAATTAGAGAAGGTCCTGGTGACAGCAGGGGGGGGGAGCGTGAGGGTGGCCTCTTTTGCGTCAGAAAGCCGACACCATTTTTTAATTTTGGGCACAAAACCTGATATATGCAGGTTGTAATGGTGCAACCTACATATATGCATGTTGTATAGCTGTTAGGGTGCGTATATGTGGAAAAATAAAAATTTATCTCTAGGAATTGCAAAAAGGGACTTCAAGTCTGCATAGGGAAATGGAAAAAGCCTTCTGAGAAATTTGCATTGGGTGAGGAAAATCTTGCTATAACACTAGTGTGTTTCCCTCGCTTATTGGAAGTATCCATTACTCTAGGGAATCCTTGGGTGAGATAAATCCCCATCGCTTCTAGTTCCTATACTTTGATCCCCACTTTATCACTATATTTCCCATAGGTTGCACTCATTCATGAAGGTAGGAATGAAACTATTTCATATCTTTGGCTTAGATTGGACTACACCCTACTCTCTAAGATGTCAAAACATTGTGGTCTAATACTTAAAAAATATGACTAGTAATGTCACAATGGTAAGCGTAAATATTCATGTGGATCATTTATCGCATGCGGCCACTTAATTATATGTGCATCCAATTCCCAACCCATCATGATTATTTCCCTCTAGTTTGTCATGCTACTATGATTGTTCTCATTCCCCATGTCATCCTAATATGTTGTGACTCTAATCGTATTGTACCTGTGTACCACAATAACCATCAACATGCCCTTTGGGATGTGTTTCCATAATTTCTCTTGTTCTTCATGCCATTATGACTTGTCTGATCCCAACTACCTATCTCATTTCCACATTATTATCCCATAGGTCTTGATGTCTAGTTGTCATATCCTTTCACTTTAATTATAATTTTAACCATTAAAGTATTTTTAATCTTCTAAATATGCATGGGTACAACATGTATTGTCCTACAAATTAGATAGATCTATCATATCCTAATTATCACTGCATACTTATAACCTCCTTTACTCCTACCTACCTAAATCATACTCTACGCTAACATTGAAATTTCCTCAATTCATGGTGCACCTGATCCTAACAGGCCATAATATGTCTACAACTGGCTTCCATTGATCAATCCTTTGAGGGGATGACCCTGCAACAATGTCAAATTTGTTGCACCAACCTCACTGATGTATATGTTCTAAAGGTTCCTAACCTTCTATATCTATAGAAGGGGCAAATCCTTCTATA
Organism: Picea engelmannii; assembly: GCA_009831015.1. Lineage (NCBI taxonomy): Eukaryota > Viridiplantae > Streptophyta > Pinopsida > Pinales > Pinaceae > Picea > Picea engelmannii. The sequence goes on along the minus strand of ML802831.1, from coordinate 59,012 downwards.
TCTATTTTTCTTCCATCTAGTTGTGTCCTGCAATCAAGTAGTCCTCTTCCAAGTCTAATAAATCATCCAACCATTTTTGCAGTGACTAATATTAATGACATGTGTTTAGTTAATCTCTCATAAGTAGTTCTATGTGACCACAAAACTGTTGTAGTTCATCGATCACAATCTTATTTAGTGCATGTTCCAATATCTTGTTGAATTCTTCGATAGTTCCATCAGACTATGGATGATATGGTGTGATCTTATAATAATGGATCATGAAATCATGAGTTAGCATGTATATGGTGTCATTCAGGATATACACTCTCCAATCACTCATCAGTATCGTCGGGAATCCAAACTTTGTGATAATATGCTCAAAAATAAATAATGAAATAGTCTTTGCAGTACAATAATTCACCTATGCAATATTTTCCCAAAGCGTCGGATATTCCATCATGGTGATATTATACCTCACACTTGTTCATTGCACTAGGGTATTGATTGGCCCTAAAAAGTCAATTTTGGAATTCTCAAATGTCTCTAGCGTGGTGACCAAAAAGAGAAATAGTTCATATCTTATTGATGACTTCCTAATCTATTGGAAAATATCATAGTTATTGCAATATTCCTTGGATTATTTAAATAGTGATGAAAACCATAATCCCATGTGCAACAATTTTCATGTGATTGCGTTCCCTGCGTTATGTCCACTAGCAATTCCTTCATGCACCTCGCAAAGCACCATTTCAAACTCATGCTCCAACACACATCTACATAGGATCCTATTGGTGTGGCGTTTATATAATTTCCTTGCAATCAACTAGTAATTGATTCTCTAGGTAACCAATTGTTAGGTTATGAAAAAGGTATAAATATCTTCCTTTTTCCCACATTTCATGATATCATTTTGATTGACTTTTCAGTTATTTAGAAGTAAATAGAATAGAAAATGAATAATATACCCTTAACATTGATTGTTGGAGATTATATTACATAGATTCTAAATATGATTGGAATTATCTGGTTTTTTGCAGGATTGGTTAAATATTGTCGAACCCAAGATAGAAAGGGGGATATTGAAGATGCACAAGCTATTGGAGGTTGAAGACTTTATGGTGCAAAGCAGTTTTAAAGATAATTGAGTTACTCATTGTAATAGTAAATAAATCCTGAGGATATCTCGATCCTCTGGATAGCTTAATTTACCCAGATTATTGTAACATATAAGGGGTAAATAGATCTTGAAGAAACGAGATATTTTGCACTCAAGAATACAGAATATAGAATTGCTAAGCTTTAGCATTTTTTGTAGAAATATTGTACCAACTATGAAATTGATAGAAGCCTCGAGCCGTTTTTCCATTTTTATATACTGAGTTTTTAATAACAGTGCTTCTAAGGACCGAGGGCCCAGTCTAAAGGAGCTATTGTTCGATCTGTAATTGTATCATCTCAAATTCTATCTTGTGATTCAATTTTCTTTTATAGTAGTTAACAAACGCATAAGTGTGTTGATGGTTTCATGTCAATTGCAAGAAACAGATATTCCCTGAAGTATTGAATGATTATTGTTTCAATTCCCATTACCGAGATTCGATGCGTGAAGGTTCCTCATAAGTTCACATTTGTTGTTCCTTTCATAAGTTTACATTTGTTGTTCCTTTCATAAGTTTACATTTTTTGTTCCTTTCATTAGTTTACATTTGTTGTTCCTTTCTGCTAGAATATAGTTGTTGTTCCTTTCAATAGAAATATGATTGTTGTCTCTTTTCAGTTAGATTACAGTCTCTGTTTCTTTCCATAGATAGAGCAATTCGCCCTTTTATTTTCAACAGTTCTGATTCATAATGATAGAAATTCTTGCAAGTCTTTATCTAGATTAAATTACTGCTCTTAGAATGAATTCAATAGAATAGCTAGTTCCTTTCCTTTTGCATAGCTTTAGATTTCAATTCCTAGAATCTTTAATGAATGTTTGAGGAACTTTATTGTTGACGAACTCAAATCTACCTTCGCTACACTATTTTATCCTCTATAAGATATCTGCATAGACTTTGCGATTTTCTTTGAGATAAAAGATGAATCATCGGGTTGATAAATTAATGTTAAACTAAGGTTGTTTTTAGACATCTTTAAAGCTCAACATTTTGGCACCATTGTCGGGGAAGAATGTCAAAGGTAGCATAGATTGTGCCTCTGGAGGATGAGGTATTGAATATAGAAGGTAAGAAACTACGCATGCAATAAGTAAGATGCTTATACCATCACCTACCTCCAGTTGACGCATTAAGAGGTTACAAAGGTGTTTTTTTTCCTTTTCAATTTTTTTTCCTTTTTGTTGTGTGAAGTGTGTATGACTAAGAAGAGAGATCTTGAAAAACCAAAACCTCCACCAAAAATTACCAAACCCTAGGACTCAGTGCTCCCTGAAAGAAGTACTTTCATAGATGACATCATTCAAAAAGTAGAATCTCAAGCCTCGGTTGGACCTAGAAAAGGATCCACCCGAATCCCTCAGGTGGAAGCTTCACCAGCTACAGCCCACACCAAGATTCATAGCAAAAATGAAGGGACTGAGCTAAGTTTTCAGATCACAGATATCCTACCCCTCAACCCTTTAGGAGAGGGAAACTCTTGTAACCTAGAAGAAGGAGAAGGAGAAACTAGTGGGATAACTAAGACAAACTCACCACCCAATATTGAATCTCCTCTAAAAGAAGAAGGCATACCTAAAATTCCAGACAGAGGGAGTGCAATCAGATCTCCTAGAAGATCGGATAACCAATCAATTCAAATAAAATATCCATATCAAGAAATCCCTAAAGATTTATGGCATATTTTTTATCAAATGGCACAAGCAAATCCACAATGTCCATAGACTTCCACTTTGGAATATCCGATAGTTGATCCAATTGCTAATGCCCCCATGAAGGATATTCCCCTACAAAACCTACCAACCTTTCATGGATTAATCTCAAAAGATTCAGACACATTCTTATTTGAATTTGGTGTCCTATGTAGAGGATATGATTACACCTCTGAACCCCCAAAATTAAAATTGTTCCCCTCCACTTTCAAAGGAGCAGCTCTATGCTAGTTCATGGGATTAGGGGGAGGAACTATAAACTCATGGGATGAAATGAAACAAGCCTTCTTGACAAAATATTAGGATTATTGTAGAACCAAAGACTTAAAAGATGAAATCTTTCAAATGAATGCAAAAGAAGATGAATCATTAGAAGAATATGTATAGAGATTTCAATATAATTTACAAAGATCACCCTATGGCACACTACCAGGGGAAGTACTTAAGGAAACTTTGATTAAAGGTATGATAGATGAATGGGTAGAAACGTTGAATTTAATGGGGAAAGGTGATATTTATCAAGAAACTTATGATGACATTGTCCTATTGTGCATCAGGTTCTCAAGAGGAAGTTCACGGACTAGATCGGGGATACATACCGCCTTCACCAGAAATAGAAATATTACCAGTGGGGGTGTTACTCGAGCTGAAGTTGGTAATCTCTTAGAAAACTTTAAAACATACATTATGAGCACTTTGACTACACAATTGGATGTGTTGCAGGCCAAACAAAAGAAAGTAGAAGCAGAACAAACGTTAGCCATATTTTTCCCCAGGTGCAGAAGGAAACATGGCCCAAGGGATTGAACTTTGGACATGGTCCGGGTTTACACTTACTACGGAAAGAATCATGACACGGAAAAATGGCCATCACTTTCTGGACTGAAAGTTGTCTTTAGGGAATCAAAAGAAGAAACAAAACCATTATATCTAATGGCTCAGCGTCGTCAATGGAAGAATCAGTCCTCAAATAAATTGCAAGACCCTTTCTCATCCTTCCCTGGGCAATATAACCAGCAAGATCTTGGTAGCACATGGCAGGGTCAACCATTTACTAATCAAAACTGGCAACCCCAACAATATCCACCAGAAAATCCCACTTGGCAAAACCATCCCACTGCAATCCCTTCTTGGATGAATCAACCAACTACAACTTCTACCTGGCTTAACTCACAATATCCAACCTCATCCTAGAAAAACTCCAATAACAACATTTACCCTTCACATTGGCCCAACATGACTGCCCAAAACCCAAATTGGAATTAGAATTGGCAATGCCCCGTGGGGATAAAAAATCAACCTATGGGGATGGCCCCTCAAACTCAACCTACGTTACAAGCCCCACTTCAATTGTCCCAAAATCCACAATCCCAATTGCACCCTCAACTACCAGCCCAATGTCACCCAAATCCAAATAACAGACCAGGTCAGCTCATCTAGATTATGGAAAATGGAGAAGGAGAGATCAACTCGGTAGGGTGCAACGAACTACAATTAAGGTCGAGATGAATAATATCCCCTGAAGAAAATGATGTTTTTCAAGGGCAGGAGAAACAACCAACAATAACACCTCCGACTGTGGAAATAATAGAAGAAATCGAGCAGGGGAGAGACACAGTCGAATCACAAGATCCTGATAAGGGTACAACACCCTCCCCTATGTTCCCCGAAAGATTGATGATAGCAAAACCAATTGTACATCCTAAATTCGAACTTGTAAGGGAACTCAAGAATTTATATATCAAGATTCCACTCCTGCAAGCTCTTCAGGACATCCGCATCTACGCAAAAACAATCAAAGAGCTATGTGGGAGAAAACCCATCAGAAAAATTAAAAATCCATCATCAACAGTCTGCGTGGTAGGAACCTTATCTGATCTAATTTTAGGTAGACAAGAACCAGTTAAATATGCATATCCAGGGAATCCCATAGTAACAGTTCAGATCCAGGGCTTCTCTTTTCCCAATACACTAGTTGATTTGGGAGAAGCCATCAACATCTTGACTATGGAAAGCTACAATACCCTGGGTTTTTACTCCTTCGAACCCACAACAATAATGCTACAGTTGGTAGAACGATCGGTAGTTCGACCAGTTGGCACATTACATGATATATCCATCTCCGTAAACTCTTGGGAATATCCGGTGGACTTCCTCATCATCAATCCAAAAGGTGAACTTGAAGGGCATCCATTGATACTAGGGAGGCCATGGCTTGCAATAGCAGATGCGTACATAGGATGTCAAATAGGAAATATGACAATCACTAGAGGAGGTATCATGGAGAACCTCATTTTATATCCTCCTACTAAACCTAGTCCAACTTTCGTATATCCACAATTGCCACCACCACAATACCCAGAGAGGGATTTACGAGCCCCTCTTACATAGGAAGAGGCCCTCAAACTTAAAAATCAGTTAGAGGATGATGTAATCAATGGGTTTATCAATAATTCGGCCACCATGAGAAACCCGACCTACCATATGCTCCAAGTTGTTCTAGATTGTGAAGCACAGGGGGACCTGTTGGAAGATTTAATGGAACAACAAATTCCAACTATAGTCGTTCATAACAACAAACCCATCGAGTTTGCACCCAGGAGGCCTCTTAACACCAATGCCAATTTAGATGAACAACAATAACAAAATTTAATTCATGTCCTCTCCAAATACCAGTAAGCTTTTACATGGGAATATTTTGATATGAAAGGTATTGATCCACAACTTTGTACACACCACATTTATGTTGAAAATAAGCCTGACCTATCTTCTAACCATAGACAAGATTAAATCCTCACCTCAGGGATATTGATAAAGAAGAATTACAAAAACTGTTGGACGTAAATTTTATATATCCCATCTTAGATAGTCGATGGGTTTCCCCACTAGTGATCATCCCAAAGAAAAATGGGAAATGGCACATCTGTGTTGACTACAGAGAAATTAACAAAGCCACTCAAAAATACCACTTCCCTTTTCCTTTCATTGACCAAGTCCTGGATACTTTGGCAGAAAAGAAATTATTTTCTTTCCTAGACGATTTTAGCGGGTACAATCAAATTCAGATCACCCCAGAAGATCAAGATAAAACCACATTCACATGTCCCTGGGGCACTTTTGCTTACACAGTATTACCATTTGGACTTTGTAATTCTCCAACCACCTTTCAAAGGGCCATCCTGAGCATATTCAATGATCTAATCAGTGAAGGACTTGAAGTCTATATGGATGATTTCACTCCTTATGGCGACGACTTCGATCAAGCATTGAATAACTTGGAGAAAATACTAGAACGATGTATCGCGACCAGATTATGTTTAAGCCACAAAAAATGTTACATGATGATGACAGAAGGTGTGGTACTAGGGAATTATATCTCTGCAGATGGAATTAGGGTAGACCCAACAAATATAGAGGTAATCCTTAATCTACCCACACCACACACACAAACTGAGGTACGTAATTTCCTTGGCGCTTCAGGATACTATCGTAGGTTTATGGAAAATTTTGCAAAAACCACTGCACCTTTACATGCTTTGACTGGTAATGTAGAATTTTAGTGGTATGACAAGTGTGATGTGGCATTTGCAGGACTAAAAAATTTGATCTCAACAACACCGATGTTGACGGGGCCAAATTGGAAAATACCATTCCAAATCTCCACTGATGCATTAGATATTGCCATAGGCGTTGTCCTTGGACAAGAGGAGGAGAAGAAACCTTACACAATTTATCTTATTAGCAAGAATATTAATCCAGTTGAACTTAATTATATAGTAACAGAGAAAGAGTTTTTATCTATTATACATGCCATCAATAAATTTCGGCATTATATAACAAGCTATCCGATCATTCTGTATACCGATCATTCTGCTATCAGATATCTGGCTAATAAACCAATTACTAATGGATGGGTCACTCGATGGTTGTTATTATTGCAGGAATTTGATATCACCATCAAAGATCGACCCAGGAGAGAAAACCTTGTCCCAGAATTCCTATCCCTCATACCCAAAACAGATGACTCCTTAACAGTCGAAGACCTATTTCCAGATGAGCATCTGTTTGTTGTTACTACAAAGCCACCTTGGTATGCTGACGTGGAAAATTACTTGGCAGCAGGAAGATTACCGGCACATATTTCATCGAAAGAAAGAAAGTTGATCGTCCAGCATAGCACATGATTCGACTGGATCAACAGATATATCTTCCATACAGGAGCTAATATCTAGATCCGCAGATGCATACGAGATGATGAAATCTATGACATAGTAAAAGTTGGACATGATGAGCCCTGTGGTGGGCACTTTGTAGACCATAGGACTGGACACAAAATTCTGCAGATGGGCTATTATTGGCCCTTAATATTCAGAGATGTGAAGAAATATGTCCAAACCTGCGATAGTTGTCAACGGATGGGAAAACTAGGTTAGGCTGATGAAATGCCTTTGAAATCACAAGTATTCGCGGAGCCATTTGAGAGATGGGCACTACACTTTGTTGGCCCCTTCAACACAAAGTCAAATCAGAAGGCCTAAATTCTAGTCACAACAGACTACATGACTAAATGGGTAGAGGCAGAAGCCTTGCCAAATGCAACAGAAGAAGTAGTCATCAAATTTATTTTCAAATTATTCGTATGCTATGGACTACCAAGAGAGGTAATTACTGATGGGGGGTCACAATTTATAGCTCATAGAATCACCACCACCCTGGATAACTATAATTTCAAACACATAATTACTTCTCTATATCATCCATAAGAAAATGGGCAAGTGGAAAGCACCAACAAAGTCCTAGAGGCAATCCTGACAAAGACTGTCTCAACAAACAGACAGAATTGGGCTTCTAAGCTCCCAAACGCCTTATGGGCTTACTGCACAACATGGCATAATACCACTGGCTACTCTCCTTACCATTTAGTCTATGGAAAAGAATGCATCTTCCCAATTGATTTTGAAATCAAGACTCTAAGGATGGCCCAGGAAATCAGACTAGATCTTACAAAAGCACATAAACAACGCCTTCAGCAACTCAATGAATTGGATGAAGCATGTCTGTCTGTTGTAGAGCACACAACCATTATTAAGCAATAGATATCGACTTGGCACGATAAGAATATAAAGAAAAAACTATTTAAAAAAGGAGACTGGGCGCTCCTCTATGATTCCATATTTTAGGAATTTTCAGGAAAATTACAGACACGATGGCTAGGACCATATGAAATTAGTGAAGTCCATGATAATGGCACAGTTACATTAAGCACCATCGATGGGCCCGGATCTCCATTTCGGGTCAATGGACACCGGCTACGACTCTATCATCAGTCGTCGTCAAAAGAATCTTTCTACGAGGAGGTAAGTAAGGACCCTACCATTTGACGCAGGAAGAAAGAAAACACGCGACCACCACCTCGCGCTCTCCTACTCATAGGATCGTTCAAATTCCCCTTTGAGCCGAATTATCCCATTCGATTCCCTGCTGGAATCTCTGATGGAAACCCGATCTACATGTCCTTATCCTTCCTCACGGCCTTCTACACTTAACCGTGAACTCTCCTGATGTAATTTTGGGTTTCGGAGTTTCTTCTTTTCTGATGTCAAGAGTTCCTGTCCTCTCGAACTCCTGAACTCTGATTTTCCGATGTGCTCCCTTCCGGCCTTAGCCCATCCTGGCTATGCCCCTAGTCCATATGAATTTTCCTCGTAAGACCGCAGCCTTACCTCCTATCAGGGTTTCGAACATCATAATGCCGAAATGCATAAACACTTTGTCCACGGGATTCTCGATATCCCAATTCCTGATTTCCCGATGTGGCTCTCCTATCGGGACCTTTCCTAAAGGCTTCGCTCACTACCACACGTCCCTTCAAGATGGACGGTCCACATCCATTCACGATTTTGCGACTTCTGATGTCCCGAGCGCCTTATCTTCAAGACTCATGAAATGTCGAACTCCGATGCTCCGGTTTGACTTTTCTATCGGGACTTGTCCCGATAATATAGATCTCCGCCAGGTGTCCCCAATAGATGGACGGCCCTAATCCAATCTCGTTGTTTCGAGACTTGTAGTGTCTCAACTTCCTTGACCTCGAAAACTTTGATATTCCGAGTGTCGATTCTCCGCTATGCCGACAGCTGGCTCCACAAATGGCACTTCCCTCCTTTTAGGGTTTCAGACTTCGTGATTCCGAAACGCATGGACTTCCTGTCCACGGAATCCACGATATGGAGAACACCGATATCCCGATGGCCATGCCTCTCGTCAGGATTTTCCCTTCAACTATTCCCGATGGTTTAAACACCGTGCACCTTCCTGTCTGATTTGACGACTGACGAGTATCTATGTAAACATCCAACAGTCCACAATCTCCCCTTCTGTGCGCTTCTCCTGATGCTCCCTGGACGTAGAAACCAATGGTCCAGATCTCTTCCTCCCGTCGATTTGATGGCTGCTATGCTCCCTCCTGATCTTGCGTACTTTCTTCCAGCCTTGGAAGAATTTCCAATTCTTCAAAGGCCTCAACCTTTTCCTTCTTTCTCCTCTTGCGGATATTCGACCTTGAGCTTCACTGTGCGTATGAAAACGATGTTCCTCCTAAGATTTCACTTCCGGATCCCCAAGGGATTCTCAGACTTCTGCGCCTCTGTAGAGTCTTTACACACACACAATGTTATCTCTCCTGATCTTCCCACATGCTCAGACCCCTAAGGGATTTTATCTTTCTTCCCTTCTCCCTCAGATGGAGAATATAATGCCCTCCTGGCTATCCTTCTGCTCAAACAACCTCTTGTTGAGTTCTATCAGGGTGTTCAACAACCCTATGAAGATCCCTCAGTGGATTCTTCCTCTAAATTCGAGAACTCAAAGAGTTCTCTTCTCCATGTGCCTATCTGCACACTTACTCCAATAATCACCTGGCAGAGTATCTTATCCCAGAACGTTCAGCAGTTCTATCTCCTTCTGTGCACCTATGCACCCACTCAATGCCCACTTGGCAGAGCTCTAGGAATCCTCAGTGATTCTGGTTCTTTCTGAACTCACAACAGAGTTCTTCCTCTATGCACTCCTTGCACCTTCTCAATGCCCTCCTGGCAGAGCTTCACAGAATCCTCAGTGATTTTGATTCTCCTTTATAAACTCACAACAAAGTTCCTTCAAATGAACCACTGTGCATATGCTCAATGCTCACTTGGCAGAGCTCTACAGAACTCCTCAGAGCTTTTGTCTGCAACTATGTCTCCTTCCACATAGCCTTGCCTCCAAGGTGTTCAACAACCTTGAGGTCTTTCTCCTGAGTTGTTGACTCCATTTCTTGTGCTGCAACATGTCTTTGTCTGAACCTACATAATTCAGAAGTGCTTCAGTGCACTAGTATTCAGAGACTACAGTACTCTATCATGCCCTCCTAGCATGAAACCACAAAGAACATCAAACCTAGAAATCAAACACACTCTTGCAAATGCAAACCTACAACATACATCTACAGCATATAAGAACACTCACAGACATTAATTTAACACACAATAATGCAGGAAAAACTGCTCTTTGTATTAAATATGGCAAACGCCTATATTTACAAGGTGTTCTTGAGCATGGCCTGTAACTAGGTCTCGGCTCCTTCTCTTCTGCTCTCTACTCCCAGATTCTCTTCTCCACTACTCTCATCACTTCTCTTCTCTATGCTACCTCTTCTTTTACTAAATGAGATCCTAAATCTCTTTTACCTGAGGGGGCTCTTCGAGCTTTTCCCTCCAACCTACCTACCCTATTAAATTACATTGAATGGGCAGTCTAGTCCGCTATCGGATATAGATCTCAGCCATACAAAACATTAAATGCCTAGAGGATCTCTTGATCCTTGGGATAGCTTAATTTACCCAGATTATTGTAACATATAATGGGTAAATAGATCTTGAAGAACGGAGAGATTTTTCACTCAAGAATAGAGAATATAGAATTGCTATGTGTTAGCAGCTTTTGTAGAAATGTTGTACCAGCTATGAAATTAATAGAAGCCTCGAGCAGTTTTTCCATTTTTATATACTGAGTTTTTAATAACAGTGCTTCTAAGGACCGAGGGCCCAGTCTGAAGGAGCTACTGTTCAATCTGTAATTGTATCAGCTCAAATTATGTCTTGTGATTCAATTTTCTTTTATAGTGGTTAACAAACGCATAAGTGTGTTGATGGTTTCATGTCAATTGCAAGAAACAAATAGTCCCTGAAGTATTGAATGATTATCGTTCCAATTCCCATTACTGAGATTCGATGTGTGAAGGTTCCTCATAAGTTCACATTTGTTGTTCCTTTCATAAGTTTACATTTTTTGTTCCTTTCATAAGTTTACATTTGTTGTTCCTTTCATTATTTTACATTTGTTGTTCCTGTCCGCTAGAATATAGTTGTTGTTCCTTTCAATAGAAATATGATTGCCGTCTCTTTTTAGTTAGATTACAGTCTCTGTTTCTTTCCAAAGATAGAGTAATTCGCCCTTTTCTTTTCAGCAGTTCTGAGTCATAATGATAGTAATTCTTGCAAGTCTTTATCTAGATTAAATTACTTCTCTTAGAATGAATTCAATAGATTAGCTAGTTCCTTTCCTTTTGCATAGCTTTAGATTTCAATTCCTAGAATATTTAATGAATGTTTGAGGAACTTGATTGTTGACAAACTCAGATCTACTTTCGCTACACAATTTTAGCCTCTATAAGCTATCTGCATAGACTTTGCCGATATTCTTTGAGATAAAAGATGAATCCTCAGGTTGATAAATTAATGTTAAACTAAGGTTGTTTTTAGACATATTTAGAGATCAACACCAATTATCGTCATAGTTCCTATGTGTTCTCTTATTTCGCCTTACCTATTGTAAGGTATGTTCTAATTTATGCAAGTTTCCTAGGCACTGCTTCCACTCTAAAGAGCTATGCATTGAGTAAATCATCATCCATCTTACCTCTAGCTTCCCTTGAATCTATCCTTGAGACATGATTAAGCCACACATTATGTTTTCTAGGTTTCACTACCACTTCAAACTCAAATTCTTGGAATAGCAGTAAACATCGACATATCCTCCCCCCCAACAATATCTTATTCACCAAGTATTTTAGTGTGGAATGATTTATGAATAAATTGAAGGGAGTGATAATTAAGTAGTGTTTGAGATTTTTTAAGGCATATACCATCACCAATCCTTAGCACTCCATGGTTGTATAGTTCCTTTTGGAGTTAGACAATTTTCTATTGGAAAAGTAGACTAATTGATCAATCTATTTCTCTCTCGGTTGCACATGAAGCACTATTCCAAATGCAATCAACAACACATCCACATGTATGTGGAATATCTTGGTCCAATTAGTAAATATAAGTATCAATGCAGTCACTAATATCCTTTCAATGTGTCCAACGCTTCGTGGAATTCTTGTGTCCAAGCATACCTGGTATCCTTTCACATTCAATTTTCTAATGTCACAACAACCTTTGTATAACTCTGAATGAACCATCTATAATACCCTATATGTCCCAATATTGCACATATCTCTCTTATGGAGGTTGGGGATAACATGTACACATTCATTGTGATATTTTATTTATCGAATAACAATCCTTCTAATAGAGTCCCAAATGGTGTACAAAATATATGTTTTTCATGTTTAAAGAGATCTGTAACTGCCTGCATCTATCTAGCATAAATATTAACTCTTGCATATGCTCTTTTATGAAGTTGAACGCCATCCAATCCTCTAAGTATAATTCCAAAATTGTTTTCATGAACTCTTTAAAATTTGCAACAACAATTTGAGAGAACATCGTAGTTGCATTCTTCAAACCAAATGGAATCATGGTGTATGAAAATGATCCCCACTCCACAAAATTTATATTGGCTCTGTCTTCCTCCATGATGTGTACCTGGTGGTAACCTAAAAATCCATTTGTGAATGAATAGGATCCATTCCCCCCACATTATTTGACACTTTGTTTGTAAATGGTGTAGGAAAATGGTCATGCACACATATTTTTGCATTTAAGATATGTAGGTCTACTCAAATTCTTATATCACGTGTCTTCTTTGGTTGCACCACCATAAGGATAATCCAATATAACTTCTCCACAGGGAAAATGATTCCTTTTTCTATCATCTGATACAAATTTTCATCTCCCCAAGGGATCCTGCAATCCCCTTCATTTCTGAAAAATTCATTAGAAAAAGGTCTTCATATTCTTTCAACAAGTCTACCACTTGTGTCATTGTTTTCTGATCCCAATAATAACCAATTATGGCTATCTTAGGTGCTTATTCTATGATTGTATTATGTTTATTCATTTTCAATGTCCATGTATAGTCCAACATAGTACTATTGGAGTAATTTCCTTGAACTGTGTGCTCACCATCACTTTCATTGAGCTGTAAGGTTTTAGGGTCCTCTTCCTACATGTCATTTCTATCTACCATCCATCAATATATTGGATAATTTCGATTCACCATTGGCTTGTGATAGGAAAAAACTACCTTCTAAATGGAGTCTCTAGGTTGTTTATTGAACATGAAAGTATTGATCCTCATCAACATATCCTTTTGTGCATGGACCTCTAACATAAAATTAAACATTGCACATAAATGATTACTTACTCTTTCCCAGTCCCTGGTCTCCTCCTAAATGTACTAGATTTTGAGGACCATATCCATAGAGTGGAAAAATATATTAACCAACTGTGATTGAGGGATTTTCTTTGTTTTCCAATGCCATTCATATAACCAAATGTGTTCCTAGGTATCCTTTGTCCCCTTGTACCTTCTTACAAATTAAAATTCAATCAGGGGTTGGAACCTCACTTTGATTAATTCTACTATATTTACCCAGTCATGTAAGTTTGTGTGGTTTATCTCCCACCAGCACATAGTTTCTCCTTTCACTACTACATTCATGGATACAATACCCTAGGGGTTCATCCCCAGTTATAATTGTACATATGTTTTTATAGGATGGTGAGCTAGGATATTATAGTCTAAAATGCCTATGTGATTATTTGGTCGGAGATCCTAGATACTAAAAGGCTAGTGAATGTATTATTGTAATGTGTAATCATTCATACTATTAATGAAAACACATCACTGATTCAAACCAACCAAACAAAAAGAGTATGAGGGCCTAAAAGCCACTAGATACTGAAAGGGGGGATAAGAGTCTAGGAAAAAATTTTAAGCTAAGGGGGATTAATCCCAATGGAATATTATATTAATATTCCTTAAAGCCAAAGTTATGGATATAAATATATCATAATTTCTAAGAATGGGGAAACATGTCACCCAAGCAAGGACAAGGTGGGGACAAGGAAGTACCCAACATGACAAGTGTCAAGTTGGGAACATGCATACTTAAAGTCAAATTTTAATAATTTTTCCTATTATTCACCCATTATTCCATCCCTCTTTGCTATCCTCCATACACATTGTGCAACCATTAGCTATACTAGAACTTGGGAAGATTAGAACCAGTTTACGGGTAAAATTGGCTTGAAGAGGTAGGTTGTCAGGTCGGTGTGCTATTGAAGAAGAAACTTGTCAGGCCAGTGTGATATTGAAGAAATAGGTTGTCAGGCCCATGATCATTCTCTCTAGGTGCGCAAAATGTTGGGAATGAATTCCTGAGTTGCCAAGATGAAACTATAGGGCTCTACGATTTCCTGTTTTTCCTATTGTTGAAGCCCCTGAAGGGAAGTGGGGCAACAAAAGGATTATTGAGAAGAGAAGGGTCACACTTACTGGCGTGGGATAGACATGTGGGGAGTGAGGAATTGTATGTTATCTTCCATAGTTGGAACCTTATTCTGGGTATTTTGGTTATTTACAGACCTTATCCTGGCTTAGGATTCCTTTTTCATGTTGGATTTTTATCCCCATCTTGGGGGTGACCCATTGTGGAGAGTTATGAGAAGTGTGGTCTAAGGTTGGGAGGAAGGTGGAATGGATACACATGGATGACACTTTTACAACAACATATATGTGTTCTTCTAATGAGTATTATTTTTTTGTGTATATTGTAATTATATTTACATTCCGTTCACCATGTGTAAAATATTTATTTATGTTTTTTCTATGTTTATAATTGAGTTAAATATGTCATGGTTTCTTTGTTATAATTATGTTTGACACTATATATTGTTAGGAATGCATTCTTGTTCATATGCAGAGAAATTAAATGGTATCAGAGAAATTGTTTTGAGTTGTTTGTAATGGGGAAATTACAAAGTGGTATCAAAGCTCTTGTTTCAACATTGAACTTGCATGGGCCAATTAGCAGAGCACATAAGTGTAATTTACATATTATGAAGGAAAATGGCTTGATGGAATTCCAGAAAGGGAGGTATGGAACTTGTTTTCGAAAATTATTGTAGTGAAATTGTGGAAATTTCATGAGAATTTTGAGGGCATTAGAGATGGATTGAAAATTCCCAAATTTTAATTACATAATGAAAAAATTTGGGACTGGAGCCAATTGAATTTTAAATTTACAATGCAACAATGAGAGAAATTGTAACATTCCCAAATTCGTGAATAAATTTGAATAAGATTCATACCCAATAATGTCAACCAACGGTGCACACAAGCCATTGGTTGATACAATGGTTGAATTGGTATTTATTGGGGTGAAATTGGCTTAATTTTAGAATTGTAGAGTGGCCATGGTGAATTTCAACAAAATTTGGCAAAAGACCCCATTTATGGAGTGTAATTCGTGGAGATTTCTACGTGAATGAGTCAAATTATAGGTATAGGGTTAAAATCCTTGTACAAAGGGATGAAATTTGTGGTATTGTGATTATTTAAAGATATATAATGTTGAACATAGAGATAACTATGAATTGGGCATTTTTAAGCATTCTGGAAAATTTCAAAAATAAGTGAAATTGGGAAAAATTTGGAATTTTTGGGAATTTTTTCGTATAGTGACGTCAGCTTGACGTAGAGGCCACATGTCATCTTACATGGCATAATGGTTACATGTACTGCCATGGTAGAAGTTACACATTGGCATGGTAGCTAAGGTGTAATTTGAGTTGGTGCCATAGAATCGGTCTTGTCTTACCCAATGGGGTCGTGAGTCCAGTACATGCGTCAACCCCATGTGAATTGCAGGGGGTTCCTATGGGGTTACATTAACCATGGCCCTAGGGTCCACAATATGCCATAGAATGACACGTCACCATGGTCTTAACCATGGTTGATTTTTGCAGCCCCTTCCCTTGGTGTTAACATTCAATGGGGTAGGGGGGGCCATAATGCAACATGGCTTGTGGAACGTCACATAACTCCTCACCGTTAGAGATTTATGGCCATGTGAAGTTTGAGAACCCTTGTGATTCATATAGAATCCCCTAAAGGTAAAAGTATTAAAAGTGTTTGCAAAGAAGAAATTATTTAAATAATAAAGTGAAGTGATGAGTGTAATATAATTCAAAGTGGATACAAAAGAAATTATTTAAATAATAAATTTAATGGAGAAATTACTAAGTGGGCAAGTGGTTAGAAGTGGGTTAGCCCTAAAATAAGGAAAGTGGTTTAAGATATTTTAGAAGGTAAATAATAAAGTGAAGTAATGAGTGTACTATATGTCAAAGTGGATACACAAGAAATTGTTTAAATAATAAATTTAATGGAGAAATTACTAAGTGGATAAGTGGTTAGAAGTGGGTTAAACCTAAAATAAGGAAAGCATGTTAAGATGGTTAAAAGGTAACCCCTTGAGGAAGCTACATGAAAGCATAAATAAGAGGCAAGGCTCTCTCATTTTTATCAAACTTGAGCATATTGAATATATACAAGTGATTGAGGTAACCAAAGGATATCTAAGCCGAATTTCAAAGGGAAGGTGAAGTAAAGAAGGCCGAATTTCAAGGGAGGATAAATTATTTTCATGATGCTTTCTAAGGTATGTTATTTACAGTCCACCTTGCCATTTTAGTAAAAAAAACATTTTCTAGAATGATTCAGACCGTGAAATTGGGAGGTCATTGGGAAATAATATCCAAGTAGTTGTGATAAACATTTCATCTTGTGGGTCATTGTATTTTTGGAGTTAAACTCCGTGGAAAATAGGGTTTGTGGTTAGTCCTGAAACTAGTCTTAAAAAGGTGTTTCGGGTAAAAAAATCACAACTTATTCATAAAAGATCCAAATTCTATAAGACCAAATGTATTGATTAGAGTAAAGTATGTAGTATTCTATGTACCATTTGCAGATCCATACAACAAATATTCCATGTAGGTGACGCTTTACAATTTAGCATAAGCCAAAATTCAACAAGGTATGCCATTTTTTCGATAACTCCTTTTATGAGAGGTTCTAAGTAGTGAAACCTAGAGGAATTGCATAAAAGACACCGAAGAACATTGTGTACTATTTTCAGATATTTATTCATTATAGGTACATAGTTATGATTATTTCAAGTTAGGGTTGTTGACTAATCCAAAATTAGTCATGTGAGACTAAAGTAAAGTTTGATGAAAATGTTAGTCTCTTGTTGTTAAAGTTAAGGAAGATTTGTAGGTATCTGATCATATACACAAGGTATATTATAGAGTTACAAGTCATATTTAGATGATGAAATTGATGAGCTATTTTGGTTGAGGTACATGTTGGGTACATGGTTGAGACAAGTAGTTGATGAGTTGGCACATACATGAGGTGTATAGTTGATGATGTTGGTACATCCTGATGAGTCATAGTTTATGTGTATTTGATGCATGATTGGTACATATTTGATGCATGGTTGATGCACTCATTTATGGTACAAGTTGAGGTACAGGTTTATGTATGGAACATGTTGGCACAGGTTATTGGTACATGTTATTACAAGTTGATTGGTATAGGTTTACAACATTATATCTCATAGTGATAGTGTGACAGTGGTTCCATCATTCTACTTCTATGTCGGGGAGGTTGGATGGGGCAAGGACAGGTGGTTGTAGCCACCTTATAGTTGTATTCGAAGAACATAGGGAGTTGTATCATCCTTCTGGTTGTAGCCATAGAATTGGGGAGTTGGAGCTTCCCTCAGGTTGTATCCTGAGAAACTAGGGGGTTGGAGCCTGCTTCCAATCACAACTAGAAAAAAAAGGAAGTTGGTGCTTCCAATGAATGTAATTCTTAAAGACATATAAGAAAAATCATTCCTTTGTTTTCTCCCACTTTGGGTTTCCACGTAAAAACATTGGTGTACTGTGTATGTGTATGATTTCTCATTTGTTCATTGTTTATTTACTCTGCAATTATTGGATGATAATTCTACATTGATATAACACTTCATTTATATGGTTAAAAAGGATTAAATTTCTCTATTACTGATTCACCCCCCCTCTTAGTAATCTAACAATTGGTTTCATAGAAGATTCCTTCAAAAGTAATTTTAACAACTGAAAGGTAGATCATGGAGACCAACAACATGTATGAAAATGGAATACCACAATTTGATAGAAACAAGTATGGATTTTGGAGCAGAAGGATGAAAACATATATACAAGCATAGGGATTTGAAATTTGGCAATCAGTTGTAGATGGATACAAAGAACTAGCAGTTACACGGACAAATGAAAGAGAAATAAAACTCGGGAAAAACAATTCCAAAGCCACAAATGCACTTATGAAAGGTCTTTGTGAATCAGTTTACACCAAAGTTATACATTGTAAATTTTCTAAAGAGATTTGGGACAAGCTTCAAAATATTTATGAAGGAAATTCAAAAGTAAAAGCAACAAACATTCAAATTTAGAAAGGTCAGTTAGAACAACTAAAGATGAAGAAAGATGAGAATATTGCATCTTACTTCTTATGAGTCAATGAAATAGTAAATGCAATCATAGGATTGGGAGAACAAATTAAAGAATCAGTAATTGTTCAAAAGGTACTAAGATCTCTCCCTATGAGATTTGATACTAAGATATCAACACTAGAAGAAAGACCATATATAGACTCAATAAGAATGGATGAACTACATGGAATATTCACAACATATGAAATGAGAACTGAATAGGAAAATCTAGATATAAAGAAGAAACTTTCAAAGCATCCAAAAGGACAAATAAAAAGGGAAAGAAAAAGGAAAAATAACATAGAAATAGAAGTGACATCCTGAAAGATGATGAAGAATTGGCCAACTTTGTTATAAGATTGAACAAGGGAACCAACGACAGATATAAAGGTAAGTTTCCATTGATTTGTTTTAATTGTGATGGTATTGGTCATTTTTCTAACAAATGTCCTCATAAGAAAAATAAGAGGAATGATGAAAATTACTCAAATAACAAAAAAACATATAAAGGCAAACAAACCACAAAGAAAGATTTCAAGAAACGCTTATGCACCAAAGAAGACATCTTCTCATCAAATGAAGATGAATTCAATGACAGTGAGACATAAATTACCTTATCATCCTCAACTGAATCGAACAATGGAAGCATTTAACAAGATCCCGAAGCATGTGTTGATGACGATATGTAATGTAAACAGAAATGACTGGGACTTGAGGATTCCTGCAGTATTATGGGAATATCATACTACATGTAAGAAGATAAAAGGATAGACATCATTTAGATCAGTATATGGCCAGGAAGAAGTTATTACGATGGAATTCATTGTGTCGATTCTATGCATTATCGCACTGACAGAGCTCACTGATTATGACATTGTAGAGAAAAGATTGTTAGAGCTTATAGAACTAGAGGAAAACCTTTTTATCGCAAGATTTCATCAAAAGGTTCAGAAAGCATGAGAGAAGGCATGGCATGAAAGACATATTAAACAGAATAATTTCCAAATGGGAAATGTGTTTTTTCTCTATGATAGGAAATATTTGCAGCACTCTGGAAAGTTCCAAATGCACTGGTTGGGCCCATATGTGATAAGATTTGTGATAGAGGTAGGTATTATTCAGTTGGATAAATTTAATGGGGAAACCATGGAAGGGCTCGTAAACGATGGTCAATTGAAACTATATAGGGACAGTCGTTCTCCCACGCACTAGCCCGATCGCGTAGTATGTGTACCATAGTATTTGTATTATATTTTATTATAGAGAAAAAAGAAAAAGAAAATAAAAAGAAATAAAAGAGATTGAGGAATACCACAATAAACATTTGAATAGATAAGATAATTGAAGTTTTGAATTATGTAGTGTTCAAAGAATCAAAGATAAATAAGAAAATGTTGCAGAAAGGAAGGAGAATGGAACTATGCACAGAAAGGCAGATTGAAGAACCAGGATAAAGAACTGTACAAAAGATGGGGGAAGGAATTAAAGAGAAAAAATCATGATGGAAATATGACAAGAATGCATAGTCATAAATGAAAAGTGGAGACAAAGATCTTGACATTGGAAAATCTATACCATGATCCACTAAATAATCTGAATTTAATGCAAAATATGGAAGGAATTAAATGTGAGTACAATCATATGGGACTGCAGGTTTGGGCGTGAAGAGGAAGATAACAATTGGCAAAAATCTATAAAATCAGAGCAAGGGAAATGAGAAAAGGTTATTTTTTCATGCACCAGAGGAGATCTTGCACTAAAGAAAGAGAACCAGAGGATATCATGTGCTAAAGAAAGAGAGAGTCAATTTTATTGAATACAAATATGAACTACATAGAGCTATGTCACCACCAAAGGTAGGAGCATCTACATCAGGGACAAAGAAGCCATGCTCTAAGAAAGAAGAATAATTAGTACAAGAAGAAACCCCCAAGTTATTTGATCCAATCAACTTTCCCAGAGTGTATGTGACACCAAGAAAACCAACAACAAAACAAGTCAAACTATAGAAGGAGGAGAAGTATGACATGGTTACACCAGTGATTCCACCTAGTTTCATTGTTGAGGGAGATATGATAGGTGCAATAGGGAGCCAGAGGTATACAAACCACAACATGGAATATTGAAATAAGTTTCCAGAGTTAGCACCAGATAATTATTTGCATGCAGGAATGAACCTAGAATCACTTGTAATCAAAGTTGAGTCAAAGGAATGGGTAACAAAATTATAGTGAACATGAATACTAAATATGTTGGAGATACCCCATTTTGGCAGGAGTGCGGAGATAAAAATTTGTGTCAAATTATTGTTGAGTTGCATCCATGGAGGGTTTTTATGGTTGGATGGAGTAGTGTTGATTGACACACACTTGATTGCATGGATTATAGGATTTTGATCATTAGGGGAAGACCCACTACCATTGTTCACAGATAAGTCATAGGAAAAATCATTAGCAAAAAGAATGAAGAAACAATATGACACACATAGAGGAGCATGTGGACTAGAGATCATGAGTATTAATGACGATACCAAATATTTTCAACACATGTGTTTTCCTATAAGATACTGAGAAAATGTTGCAAGGACCAGGTGCCAACGAGAGTCATAGTAGAAGCAAAGAAATGCATGGCAGGAGTGATGATGAACTGAGAAAAATTTCTCGTGAATTGATTTTTAATGGACTGCAGAGACGAACAGGAGAAAGGCACATAGTTCCATTATGTGTAGTTATTAATTTTTATAGAATTAACTACTTGGAGGGAGCCAGAAGATATGCAATTCCTGGAAGGAATGTAGAAACCATTCTTGGTAGCAAGATATGTGTCATTGTATCATATCATGCATAAGAATAGATAGTTGGACAATAATATAACCTTCTACATCTATAAGGAGACTATTCGGCAATGCATTAAAGACAAACCACACATTCAACCACAAATAGTTGAAGCTTATAATAAAAATGTGTTATTTAAGGCAGGGAAGCACCATATGTATATTCAAGCAAAGAAGGATTTGGATTAACAAGCATTGTTAACGCACTACAGGGTGATAGAGAAACACATCATCTTGATTGTAAATGACTGGGAAGATGAGTGGAAAATCCGAGAGACAAAAATAGTACATAAGGATTTGAAAGAACTAGGGAAGGAAACCAAAAGAACCAAAAAAGGATCAAGAAGAAGAAGAACAAAAACAAGGAGAACAAGGAAATGGTGAAGGTGACATTCAGGGAATACCACCTCTCGTTGGAGAAAAGAGGAAGGAACATTTTAAGGAGTGATTAGCACACAAACATAAGAAGAGGAAATCCTTCAAGAAAGTAGTGATTCAATCCCTAATGGGGGATGACATAGAGAAAATTAAAGATCAAGTGAAGGAAGTAACATAAGAAGAATTTATGTGAGCAATGGAGAAGTAGGAGGAGATGCATATGACTATGAAGGAATAGATAGTAACACTACGCTAACTTTTGGAGGAAACCAAGATACCACCAATCAGAACAAGAGAATAAAAATAGACTGAGAATATAGCCAAGACCAAAGAGTCACAACCAATGACATCACATTCATCAACAACATCAGCAAAGCACAGAGCAATGAAGATATCAGCAGGGGCATTAGAGTTCCCATAAATAGAGATGCAAGAGCATGCATAGGCACTAAGTCATATTGACTTAGTGTCGTCACAACTACTTGTGAACATGTTACATAGCTTTAAATCAAGTGTAACATAGGAAATTTAGTTGCATAGGTATTTGACTATGATGGAGTTGGGTAAAGTGAACGAGGACAATGCAACACTGCACGTCGAATATAGTAAACTAGTGCAAGAGCGGGAGGAGGTTGAACAAAGAGAATGAAGGTTGAAAATCATAGTACATGAAGTATGCAAAAACTTCCTAGATACTCCATTGGAAGAGCAAGTTGAAGCTATTTAGGGCTTCCGTGTTGTATCAACAATGAAACGAATTAACATTTTGGATGAAGAAAGAACACAATTATGGATGCGGTTGCTAGAGAATGCAGAGATACAAGAGTTGGAACAAAGGAAACATATTGCATAGGAGAAGGCGCAAAAATATCAAATATACAATGAACATTCTACCACCAACAAAGTGGATGACTGCAATTATTGAGAAAAAGCAAATAAACAAATATATAAATCAAATTAGAATGGAATACTAGAATCTAGTGTATAATTTGGAGCCACTGTAGGAGGAATCCTTCAGAGTGACAAACGAACTTGTGCAAAGCATAGTAAAGCAAGTAGTGCAGGATAGTGTAGAGAAGTTGAAGAACCATATTAATGCATAGACGAGAGACAAAATTTTGGTGCAAGAAGTGCCATCAAAGGAAAAGATTGCAACTACAAAGGAGACTTTTAAGAAGATCTTTGTGACACTAAAGGGAGTGCAAAAAAAGAACAGAGTGGCTCAAGATGAGACACAGGTGAGTGTTTGGGGCCTATTGGGAAAGGAATTTTGGGACCATTTTTGGGGAACTGTGCAAAAGAAGGAAGACAATTAGTGCATTTTCAGGATCATCGTGCTCAAAAGGAGGAAGACAATTAGAAGTCATTAGGCATTTTGGGTCCTTTGAAAAAGGCTAAGCCCTAATGTAAATATATAAATATGTAAGGATTTTTAGTAGAAAGTAGTATGAAAGTATGTGAGTGTTACGAGGAAAATCACTCTATGGCATGGGATAAACCATAATAGACAGAAATGACTGCTATATAAACTCTAATATCACGTATGCTATATAAACAAATATGATAACAAGACAAGATAAAGAGCCTACCTTGTCCAAACGTTCGATGAAGTCCACTGTTGAGCACTCGACTCAAAGAAATAAACCTAAAACCTATCCTCAACAACCAAGATACACAAGCATATGGTGATAATATATAAAGTTAGCAAATATAATAGCATATTCCATCAATATTCATAACAAATATGCCCATGGAATAATAATTCGAATATTTGCAAGACATTAATTGGACGATAAAAGAGTATTTATATTAAAATGTAATCAATAGAAGTGTATGAATGACAAACTTTTGTAATGGTGCAACCTGTGTATACACATGTTGTATAGCTATTAGGGAATGTATATGTGGAAAAATACAATTTTAGCTTTGCGAACTACAAAAAGGGACTTCAAGTTTGCATAGGGAAATGGAAAAGGCCTTTTGAGAAAGTTTGCATAGGGTGAGGCAAATATTTTTATAAGAGTGAGTATGAGAGGATGAGCTTATGAAAGAAAGTTGTGTGTGATAGATGTGAGTGAGTAAGAAGATCTAAGTGTGCATTGTATGCGTGAATGAAAACGACATTTTTGGGTATAACTAAGATATCATGTATGATAATAGTGTGCATATTTTATATGGAATGATTATGAATAATAATATAAGAAGTCGGTCTTTGTGGACGTATCCCATCTTGGGTGAACTACATTAAATATGGTGTCTGTGTGTTATGCTATTATGTGTTTATTTGTTCTGTGTATTGTGTGTATATGATTTAATTTTGTTATTATTCATCTGTTATGTGTTTTTGTGCACATGGTATAAGATATAATGAATGAATGTTAAGGATAATTGTTATGATGAATGTATCCCATCCCTTCATGACTGCGGAAAATTGGTTCCTGCAATTCCCATAGATTCCTTGGGTGAGACTTCACCTGCTTGTGGGTGATGTCAAAAGGGATGATATCTTAGGATTTTTTTGGTGAATTAATGTTGAACATTGAGTCTACCCGTTTTGCTCCAACACCCAGTATCAAAAACACATTACAGAATGAGTACACCTGAATTAAAAGAATTGCAAGTTCAACTAGAAGAATTGTTGAAGAAATGGTACATACACCCAAGTATTTCATCTTGGGGAGAACTATTATTGTTTGTCAAAAAGAAGGATGGAACATTGAGGTTTTGTAATGACTTTAGATAGTTGAATAAAGTCGTGATGAAGAACAAATACCCTCTACCAAGAATTGATGACATCTTTGATCAACTAAGAGGATAAAATATATTTTGAAAGATAGACTTGAGATTTGAATACCATCATGTAATAATCAAGGAAGAATACATCAATAAGACAACCTTTAAAACAAAGTATGGACATTATGAATTTGTGGTGGTGCAGTTTGGACTGACCAATGCACCAGTTGTCTTTATGTGCTTAATGAATAGAATAATCATAAATTATTTGGATAAGTTTGACATTGTCTTATTGGATGACATACTTATTTATTCTAAGTCCAAGGAAAAGCATGAACATCACTTGAAGTTGGTGTTGCAAGTGCTAACAAAACATCATCTTTATGCCAAGCTTAGTAAGTGTTATTTTCACCAATAATAGATCCATTATTTGGAGCAAATTATTTCATAGGAACGTATAGCAGTAGATCCAGAGAAGATTGAATCCATTAGAGGATGGCCAACACCCATGAATGTTTCAGAAATTAGATATCCTATGGGATTAGTCGAATACTACAAGAGGTTTATAGTATGGTTCTCTAATATTGCTTATCCCATCCCTTCATTACAAAATAAGGGAATTAATTTTGAATGTAAAACAAAGTGTGAAGAGAATTTTAATTTGTTGAAAGAATTTCTTACTAGTGCACCTATTTTAAAGACTGCTGACCCAAATGAGAATTTTGTGGTATGTACAGATGCATTCAAGGAAGGACTTGGTGGATTCCTCACTCAAAATGGGCATGTCATTAGTTATGAATATAGAAATATTAAAGAGAATTAGAGGAATTATGCCACACATGATTTGGAGTTTGTTTCCATAGTTCATGCATTGAATATGTGGAGGAATTATCTCATGGAAAAGAGATTTGAATTAAGGACAGAACATAGTGGTTTGAATTTTCTTTTTGAACAACCAACTTTGAATGCTAGGAAGACAAGATGGATGGAATGTTTAAGTGAGTATTATTTTGACATCAATAATATCAAGGAAAAAGAAAATAAATTTGTTGATGCACTCAACATAAGAGTACATTGCATGCATGCTAAATCCATTACTATGCATCAATCAAATTTGAAGTGCAAAATTTTAGATGTTGTTGTTATAGACCAGCATTACCTACAGGTAAAAGAAAGTTTACAGAAGGAAAATGTACAACAAAAAATTAAAGAGTATAATATTAATGAAAATGGATTACTTGTGCACAAGAATAGAATTTATGTTCCTAGTTCTGGAGAACTTGGGAATTTGGTATTGAAAGAAATGCACAATGTTCCATAAGATGGACATCCCGGTTACCAGACAACAATTGCAGCAGTAAGAATCCAATTTGTTTGGCCATGAATGAAGAAAGATGTTGTGGATTACATTTCCATGTGAATGGAGTAACAGAGAGTGAAGGTTGAGTATATACACCCGACGGGTTTGTTACAACCATTGCCAATTCCAAAGAAGAAATGGGAAGTGGTAACCATTGATTTTATAACTAAGCTTCCCAGGATAGAAAGGAAACATGATTCCATCATGGTAGTTGTGGATCCACTAAAAAATGATTCTCATTTTATTCCTATAATTATCCTTCATACAACAACTAATATTGAAGAAATTTACATGAGGAAAATTGCTAGGTTGCATGGGATACCTAAGGAAATTGTTTCAGATAGAGACACAAAGTTTACTTCAAATTTCTAGAGGGGATTATTTAAAGGATTTGGTACAAATTTGAACTTTAGCATGACATACCATCCATAGTCATACGGGAAGATAGAGAGAGTCAACCAAGTGATTGAATGCATGCTAAGAATGTATGTGATGGATAATCCATCTAAATGGGAATATTACTTTCATTTGGTTGAGTTTTCCTATAATAATGGGTATAAATATTCACTAAAGATGATCCCATTTGAATCTTTGTATGGTATAAAATTAAACCCTCCAGTGATTTGGGACAACCCAATAGTTAAAGTAGTACTAGGGCCAGAATTTCTCAAGGATATGGAAGATCAGATGGTTAAAATTAAGAAAACTTTGAAGGCAACACAAGATAGACAGAAGATTTATGCATATAAGAATAAGAAATCTAGAGAATTTAAAGTGGGAGAGCATGTGCTTTTGAAATTAAATACCAAGAAGAGATCATTAAAGTTGGGAAGTTGTACAAAGCTAGCAACCATATTTTGTGGTCCATTTGAGATATTGGACAAAAAAGGGCCAGTTTCATACATGCTTTCATTGCCTACTTCCATGAATGTGCATAATTCATTTCATGTCTCTTTTCTAAAAAAAGTATGTGCATGACCCTAACTATGTTATTTATTGGAATTTGATTCAGGTGGAGCCGAAAGGAGACTTTCAGGTCCATTTGGTGTGCATATTGGATAGAAAATTAAAAATGCTCTAGAATCCATTCATATAATTGGTAAAGGTTCAATGGACCCACTATGGTCCTAAATATTCTACTTGGGAGCATGAAGATGTTATGCAGGTAAAGTACCCGCAATTGTTTGAAGAATTTTGAAATTTTGATTTATGTTTTGTATATGCACTTAGGACAGTGCCAAAATAAGGGGGGGATGTAATACCCTAGTTTTGAGACCCCATATTAAATAATGTATTTGTTATTTTATGAAAGGATAGAGCACCCAAACAATTAAAAGAGGTCGGAGTTCCTAGGAAATGTAATGTCGTGATCATTATTAATAATAAAATACATTGTTGGATGCTAGGCGGATAATAAAAACTGTTATAGGGGACTATGATTCCACGAGAGGGGAAGATTAAGGGGACAAGTATTTTTATTATATTTTATTTACCCAAAAAAAAATTGAATTGAGATAAGTGGTTACATGAGATTCTTGGGGAAGTCCATGTGGTTCCTAATTTCCAAGTAAATATATAAATCCATATTTGGGTTGTTTGGGAGTTCACACTCTTCATTTTGTTTACTCTTTCATTCATGGTTTATCATTTATCATTCTTCATTCATTCTTGTTCTTGGATTGGGAAATGGGGCTGAATTACTGAGGATCAAACCCTTGTTTTTTGGCTGTAGTAATGTTTAATGTGTTTCATCCATAAATTAATTAATGCATGCTTGAGATGCATTGCCATGTGTTAATTTTTGTTCACAACTATGAATCATAAGAGTCCCAGCATGGAGATTCTTGACCAGATGCACTAGATCCCTAGAAATAAGTAGACAGCCTGAGGGACTGCGTGACAGTGAAGGGGGTTCATTATCTTTGAGTGGTGCAGGATGGAGAGAAGAGAGATTTTGTACTTTGGATTGTTGTGTGTTGAGAAACCTATGAGAGCTTAAGTGTTGACCGGTTAGGAAGTTGAGTTTTGTCCTGGAACCCGTCCTTGTGGATTCATATCCATGGCTCAGAGGTGACATTGTTATTGATACTTGGAACAACAATGTATACGGGTGGGTGGAATTTCCTTGGTTTGCAACAAGTTGTTGATTAAATTTGCTTAAGATAAGTGCTCTCTATTATTGTTTCCTTTGATTGTATATTTATTTTCGCTATGTATCAATTATAATTTCTAAGATTCATTTTTATAATATGCATGCTTGTTGGTTATTGTTGTGTATGGAATATTTCTCATTCATTTTATAATGTACTATGATTTTTTTTTATTGTTGTTATCACCGAAAAATCGTTTGCATAATTAAAAACAATGGTTGAAGAAAGACATCAATTCCAACAACAATTAGTACACCTACAGCATCAAAATCCATCAAAAATACATAAAACTATATACTTGGTTCAAAAATCAAAGTGTACAAATTCACCAAAGGAAGCGTGCACACTATGTGAAGAATGCGCGAGCCAAAATGACCCTAATTGTGCATTGTGCATAGAATGTGCATGATGCACGACTATATACGAGAAAACCCATGCACTCCTCACGAATGGAGAATTTATGAATCATTTCAGTCTATCAACCACTTCCATTCCGACCCCCAACATGATTTGACGCTCATATTTGAGTGAAATCTAGCTTGAAGGTTGGTCAAGGGCTAGGAATTTCCCTAAAAGGACCCTTGTTCACATTATGAACCAGTTACATCTTGTCATGAATGGACACTATAAATATGTGGCATGGGTGTGCTAGAACAATAATAACTTCAAGGTATTTTTATGCTCCAAGAATTCTTCTTGGAGAATCCTCTTTTCTCTTTGAATCATTCAAGCACTATATCAAGGGCCATTCCACTCACCTCTTGAGAGGATTGTCATAGTATTTCTTCACCATTGTTACTTTTCATTGCATGAAGAGAAGAGATCTTTATTAGGTAACTCAAGAGCCCTCCCAAGGAGGAAGAGGGGATTCATAAGTCCCTAAATTTCTCTACAGTGCTATCCTATCAATACATTGATCCATTGGTAGCTATATAATTATCATTTTCATTTTTTATGGTTCTAGTTCTTGCAAGTTTTTCTAACCTTTGTTTCCTTTTACTTTTGTTTTTATTTCCTTGTTTCATGTGTATTTGGTTATATAATCAACTCAAAACCCTCTATCTTGTTTAGCTGATTGTTATCGGACAAATCAATAAGTGGAGACAAAAACTAATCTCCCTAACTTCAACTGGAAGCTAGAACAAAACAAGGCACGATACAAAATTCACCTTAGACTTCATTGTCATATAAAATAGTTTAGAGAGGTGCAAATGACATGCCTTTTAAAAGATGTTTGATCCTCACTAATTTCATCCTTGTCACTCCATATTTTGATTTCTGGGATGGTGTACTTATTTAAGAAGCACAAACCAACAAAGAGAGAGAGCAACGATATATATATTCCAATGAATTCTATGTATAAGATCAAGGAGTTATACAATAAAAGTAAAGACACCTTTATAGGGAAGAAATGTATTGTTGCATTATATTAAATGAAAGTGGAGAATAAAACCCATGCCTTGATGTTGCAAGGTCCCTTCCAATGGATCTTTTCTTCAACACACACACACCTTTGCTCCAATTTGTTTGATGAAGAAGATTCACAATCTGACTTAGAGAGCTAAAGAAAAACTATCTCTAGTATAATCTATAGCATAATTCTTCATGCATAATCCAGCCTTAGAATTTTCCATAAGAGATCCCTCTTTATATAGGGTGAAATAGGGATGGATGAGGATATTAGGATGATTCCACTAAATCAAAGAAGCGAGTAATATCCAAACCGATTGGAGGCCACCTCATCTTCTAGAAGATTCCCTTCTAGAACCTTCATGAATTTCACTTTTCCTCTTGTTTAAGCATCGTCAGACTCTATGTACAAGCATCCTGTGATGACGTTGCAATCCAGTTTAGTGCAACATGCAATGATTAAGAATCGTCGCACCCTAAGCATAGAGCAAGGTGTTATGATCTCCTTTGACATAGTTTTTAAGGAAGAAAAGATAATCGACTTTTCTCATGGAGAAAGTCTATTTTAGTGTTTTTAGGGAACATGGAAGTGATTCATGCACATATCGTCATCTCATCACTAGGGTGAAAAAAAAAATGTGTAACAGAATTCCCCCCAAAGTATGAAGTTGGATCCTATGAAAGCTATAATACTTTGTAGAATGTGTGTGTCAAAAACAAGGAGCGCATCTGTCGGGAACTTGCAAACAATCAAGCATCTACATAATAATATACCATCTTCTAAGGTAGTCATTCCCATACTCATACTACAAGTAACTCTAATCATAAGTATCAAGTGATTCATGGGCACTAAACATACACTATGGATCCATGTCATCATGATTCAGCATATCCACGAGAAATACATTATGGATCTATGCTCTTAAAGAGTTCAAATTCAGACATAGCCATGAGACATACAAAGTGGATCTATGTGTCAATACAAAACTCATGAATACTCCATCGCAGCCTGGATCGATATGGTGAGATATAGGGTCTTCATTTCCATCATCCTAAAATATGAATCTAGCCATGTGAGTATAGGTGTCGAATTCGAACATGGTAGAAACCACTCGATTACTGGTCATTAATCAAAACTATTAACAAGTGTGAGGGAAATCAACATTGATGTCAATGAATCCCAAGGTGCTCTAGTACAATACAAGGAATGTGAACGAATTAGTTGAATTCGAACACTCAATGGAATCCTCCAATCAAGGGCCAATGATGTGAAACCATTATTGAAAGAGAGGAAACCTGTCGTTGAGGCATGCGGGCTCCAAGGTACTAAATGATTTCTAAGTCTTTTTCCCGGATAATGAGTTGAAGTCGATAGGAAAAGACTCATCATATGAGGGCCTTAATGTATACCCCATAAATGACATGAAGTATCTATCAGATTTGAAGTAGATCATATTATGAAGTGATTCAGAATTGACTCAGGGAAGGCCGACATTGTAGAAAATTTATAACTACAGATGGTCGACTTGATAGAAGGCTTGTTTAGGTTGAACTTCTCTTGAACATATGAACAACATGACAATTGTATTGGAAGCATTGAATCAAATAAGACCCAACATATGGGCTTGTGTATGGTCAAATGAGAGACAAATCGATTTCCCAACTGGGATATATTGATGAAAGGGGGTGTCATGTTCAAGAGCGCATTTACTACCACTAACACAAATACAGATAAACATTTCTTTCACAATTTTCCTCCACCATTTCTGGCGAGTACCTCTTTACTTTTAGGCAAGATTGAGGAGGATAAAATATGCTTGTAATGTAAGATCATCCTTCAAATGAGTCCCTCAGAGTATTTTTAGTGAACCCTAGGAAGGAGTGGTTTGGTCCCATATGGGCCTTTCTATGATTGTTTTACAAGTCCAAAGAAATAAAAGTCAGGGGTTTTTCATGTTTAGAGAGTATGAAAAACACTTAAAGAGAACTCTGTAATGTCATTTTTTGTAAGCTAGTCTGACGAGACCAAAAAAGAGATAATCTACCACTCATAATACATTTTGTTCAAATACTTTTATGAGAATGAAAAGAACAAGGTTTCTCATCTATCTTTTTGTGTTTAGGGAGATTGAAAAGAGATTAAAGGATACTCTGTAGGGTTCATTTTTTGTATTACCAATGCAGGTTTGAAAAAACAATAAAAGGTTACTCGATTACATTCTCATGGTTTCACAAGTGTGAGATAGAATTAAGACTATGCTTGTCATGGTGGCATGCCAATTGTATTTGATGTCTTGTCATGGTGGCATGCCAATTAGATTTGATGGCTCGTCATGGTGGCATGCCAATCATCAAATATGGCGAAGCTTTCTTCCCTTGGCTGAGAGATCAACTAATCATGGTGGAGGGCTATCCTTATGCTAGGATGGAATTCCATGGGGATCGTTACTTGGATATACCTGAGGGATATCAGTGGGGATACATAGGTAAGAAGAATTTTTTCATTATATAATCTTTTTGGTATTTTACTTATAAAATGTTTTTGCCATTTATCCAAGACTAATCAAGTTCTCTCAACAATGAATGTGTGGTGCCTTATCGTCCTCCAAGATCATCCCCCATTTATAGACAAGGAGAGATAGGTGTTTTGGTGGGTCGAGGAGTGGTTGTTGAAGATCTCAAGGAGATCGAACAGAACCTAGATGGATTAACCATGAACATCCATGATATCACGATGGACAAACTACCTTGGCACTACCAATTCCTTACAGTTGACGTATCAATATCTATTGGTCGACTACTCTATAGAGTGGCATGAGTAGTCATTTGTTACAACAAGAATCATCCATGATTCTTATGTCTATGAAGCCATGAGCTTCACTATTTTGACATTTTTGTCTTTGGAAAAATACTTTTTGTAACTTTTGATGTATTAATATAAAGTTCCTACCGGCTTAATTGTCTTTTTAAAATGTGTGTTTGGATTTATAAATGGCGCAAATGTATATCTAAAACATAATTATCCAATGCATATGTTAATGTGTTTAGACATCTAAGAATATGTTGATACTCAATATAATTAAAATGTCTTTCCAAGAGGCAAATTCTTAAGTATACCCGTAACAAAGTAGGACTTCAGATGGAATAAACGTTACTCAATTGCAACACTACTAACTATGAATCAATTAATACAATAAGATGAAGAATTCCAAATGAAATGGTGTCAGTTAATAACACGATAACTACACTTTATTCTGCAATATTATTAGTTGCACGACCAAGGAAAACACCCTGTAGACTGATCAACTCATCCCTAGGTGCATAGATTTCCCATACAACAGATGCTAGGTTTTGAGTACTGCGACTAGTACCATCAACAAATCCGATATAGGGTAGTGAAGACACTGACATCTAGAAACAAATAACATTGCAAGGTAAGCAGTTGAAAGTTGGAACAAAAATGAAAAAAACACACTATAGTATGATACACTAAAAATAAAGAGAACTTATGCAAAAAAAATTTAAGCATAGTACTTTTTCAAGTAAATCCCATTTTTGGGTTCACTCAAAGGAATTCCATCATAATCTACTAGCTCATAATCCCATTTCTCGAACACTTGTTTAACGATATAAGGGCCACGCCACATGGACTCGAATTTATCGACCCCTACTAATTCACGATCTTATTCGTAAAGGAGAACTAAGTCACCCTAAAAAAAAAAACATGGTTTGGAATGCTTGTCATATTGAGATTTGACACATTTCTTCTGAGTTTCAATGACTAATGCAACATTAGGATGAGTCTCATCTAATTGCATCAAATAGAAGAGATGTTCCTCTTTGGTTGAGGTGTTAGGGAGAAGTTTGGCAGCTAGTTTCAAAGATGGGATTTCACATTCAATTGACAGAATAACTTCAATGTCATATACTAACGGGAAAGGTGTGAAACCTATGGTAGATTTAATGGATGTCTGATATGCCCATAATGTCGAGAATAGCATTGTGTGTAAGCTTGACTTCTGAATTCCTACCATCCGTCGAAGAATAACAGTGAGAACTTTGTTGATTGCTTCAACTTGGCCATTGGCCTATGGATAGTAAGGTGTTGAGTTTTCACGTTGAAGACCCCACTTCTCGGTAAGTTCAAACATCATGAAATTGCAAAAATGAATACCATGGTCAGTGACGATGGATTGAGGGACACCAAATATAGTAACGATATGATTGAATATGAACAACGCTACAATTTTCTCGGTATTATCAAATGTAGGAATCGCCTCAGACCATTTAGTGAAATAATCCACAGATATGATAATGTATCCATGTCCCCTAGCCGAGTGAGGGTTACATTTCATGGAATCAATGCCACGACGGTAAAGGGTATCACTAAGGATAATGTATTGACAAGCTTGATATCGAATATGATGACAATCTACACTAGAAATATGGGGCCAAAAAGTTTGGGTTTGGATATAGATGATAATGTATCCATACCATACGTCGTCATAACTGATCAGAAAGAGAGACTCGTCAGGAAAGGAATCCTTTACCACCGTTTTTGTCTCAGTGGAGGGAAGGTCACATATCAACTCGACAAAGACCAAATATTTCTTTGACTTGGCTCTCTCAAATTCCAAATAAAACTCCTAGAGAATCACTATCCATTTGTAGTATTTTTCTCCCAACAATTGTCGAATAAGGATGTGTTGCATAGCGTTGCAATCAGAAATGACTGTGTTTTTGCGTAATAATATATAATGATGAAAACGTTGAACAACTTGAACAACTACCAAGGCCAGTTTATCCACATGCATATACTTG
Source organism: Picea engelmannii (assembly GCA_009831015.1). Lineage (NCBI taxonomy): Eukaryota > Viridiplantae > Streptophyta > Pinopsida > Pinales > Pinaceae > Picea > Picea engelmannii. Next base: position 24,665 of record ML802831.1, on the reverse strand, counting down.
GTTTCGATGGTCGTGAGATTCTAACTCAAATAATAGATAACATGTTCATCGTGTGAATCATCCTCTTTGACTAGAACCATAGCTATGGTGGATTCTGAAAAACATAAGTATAATAAATAATCTCAACTATAATCAGGAGGAAATAAAGGTGGTGTACAAGTTAAGGAAATTTTCAAAGCTTCAAAGACTTTGTTGGTAATTTCATCCCATACAAAATCATGACCCTTCTTAAGAAGTTGAGTAAAACCTTTCTTTAGTTTAGCATAATTGGGGATGAATTGATGTAAAATGTTTGCCTTCCCTTGAAAACTTTGGAGTTGGAGTAAGGTAGAAGGAGGAGGCAAATTGAGAATAGCTTAAACCTTCAAAGGGTCTACCCTAATCCCATGTGTAGAAACGATAAAACCAAGAATTCATCCGGACTTCACACAAAAAACACATTTATGTGGATTCAATCATATGTGGTAATAGAGACAGCATAGGAAAATGGCATGTAAGTGTGTCGGGTGATCTTGGCGATACAATGGAATGCGTCGGTAAATCATCTAGGTAAGGTTGTACAATGTGCTTAATATCATGAAAAGCTTAAGACATAACACATTGAAAAGTCACACCAACATTCTTGAGACCAAACAGGATTTTTTGGTATGCGAAGGTTCCCCAAGGGAAAATAAAAGAATTATTATGTTGATTTGTGTGTAAAATATTAATTTTATTATAGCCGTAGAAACCATCCATGAAAGAGAAGATTTCACTCCCGACACAATCGTCAACGATCTGGTCAATGAAAGGGGTTGGGTAATTATCTTTGGGATAAGCCTTGTTGATATCCCTATAATCTACACAAACACAGATCGTGCCTTGTTTCTTGGTAACCAGAACAAGATTGGATACCCAATCAGTCAAAGCCATAGGATAGACAAAACTGGCTTTAAGAAGTTTTTCAACTTCGAGTTTAATAGTAGCAACTTTGCATGGATGTACTGGGTGAATTCCCTGTTGAATGGGTTTAGCATCTGGGTAAGTCTTAATTTAATGTATAAGAATATATGGATCAATTCCAGGCATCTCTTCGTAACTCCAGGAAAAAACGTCACGAAATTCTTGGAAAATGGCCTTGTAAATTCGGATCTCATCAATAGAACATGAGGCACCGATATGAACATTTTCCACAATTCAGGGTTTAATCAAAATATCTAGAGGGATGGTGGGTGAAATGTTTCCTAAGTTCCCTTCGTAAAAAACATCGTGTGTTGGTTTAGGAACAAGGGGAGTAGTAATGACAGTATATGGATTCAAAATCCATTGGTAACTCTTTGGTATCGGGTTCGAGGAAGAGGATAGAACGATGAATCCCATTGTGCCATGGGGTATCTTCCATAGACATAACTGTCATGATCATCTCATCAGTGTGAAATACCACGTGAAATGGATCCAGAGACGTATCTAAGAGAGAATGAGGAGAAGGAATTGTTGATTGAATAGATTTATAAGCCAATTCCATCAGACTTAAAGGCAGTTGGTCATCATAATGAAGACAATCATCATGAGACTCAATTAGAAGGTTGTAATCAAGAGGTGCATCAAACACCTCAACCTCAACAATAACTTATTTTCCTTCAAATGTAATAGATAACGAAGGAAGAACACCATAAGGTTTAAATATTTTACCATTAAAATATTTTAGAGTATTGTGTGAGCCAGTAAGGGAAGGAGAGACAATGTCTTTCCAACAAGTGATGGACATGATGCAATTCGAGGCTCCTCCATCAATAACGGTTCGAAAAATATTCTTATGTTCCACAATCACTTGTATTTGAAACACTAATTGAGGAGGGAGCCTTGGAATATGATCTTATGTTAAGAACCAAACATCAATATAGCATAGAAAAACCTCAAGAAAAGTACTCAATGCCTTGAAAAAGAGATAATTTCAGATAATAAGCCTCTTCGAGGGGGAAACCTCCTTTTACCCCACTTAAATGTTCAAGTACAAGAT
>ML802830.1:56127-105185 GCA_009831015.1 Picea engelmannii | reverse complement strand
GGGATGGCCTTAAAACTGATGTTCAAAGGTTTGTGGCAGAATGTTTGGTTTTCCAACAAAATAAGGTGGAAACAATTAAGACCCCAGGTCTTTTACAACCATTATCCATCCCAAGTCAGTGTTGGGAGGAGGTTTCCATGGATATCATCACAGGGTTACCAAAGTCTGAAGGAAAGAGTGTCATCATGGTGATGGTTGATAGACTGACCAAATATACACACTTTTGTGCGCTCTCTCATCCCTTCAAAGATAGTACAGTTGCCACCACATTCATGGAGACAATTCAAAAGCTACATGGAAGCCCAAAGATTATTGTAAGTGACATAGATCCCATCTTCACTGGACATTTTTGGATATAATTATTTTCTTGTTTGGGTACTCAATTGGCTCATATCTCATCCTATCATCCTTAATCTGATGGAAAAACCAAGATAGTGAACAAATGTTTGGAAGGCTACCTTCATTGCTTTGTCTCTGATAAACAAACACAATGGCTCAAATGGTTACCCTTAGCAGAATGGTGGTATAACACTTTATTTCATACTACAACAAAAATGACACCATTTATGGCACTTTATGGATACCACCCTCCTTCCATCACTTCTTCTCTAAAAGAAAAATCTAAGGTTCAAGTAGTGGAAGATCACATCGAGAATCAACAACAAGTTCTCCAATCTTAAAGGGATCAACATCGTAGTGAAAGAAGTTTTGAAGTAGGGGATTGGGTGTTTTTAAGACTACAACCATACAAATAGATGTCCCTCAAGCAAGCCAAGAAGGATAATAAATTATCACCAAAGTACTATGGCCCTTATAAGGTGTTGCAAAAGATTAGTACTATGGCATACAAATTGGAGTTGCATGCAACTTCACGAGTACACCTAGTTTTCCATGTTTCATGCTTAAAGAAGGTTATAGGTGACAAGATCCCAGGCCAAACCATATTTCTAGAACTTGATGAGGAAGGAAAAATCATATTGGAGCCTGAAGCCATCACTGACATAAGAATTCGCCAGTTGAGGAATAGATCCATTTCAGAGTATCTCATTAAATGGAGGAAACTACTGGCTGAAGATTCCACTTGGGAAGATGAGTATTTTATATAGAAGCATCCAGAGTTACTCAAGCATTGCAGACAACGCTTGTCTCAAGGGGAGGGGCATGTTAAGCCCTAATACTGGCTCATTACCCCTTAATTGGGGCATATTATATTAGTAATGTTGTTTTAGTTATGTTGGCTTTAGGCCATTAGTTGTAATTATACCTCCTAGTCTCCTATATATACCAAGGAGACATTTTCATTTTGAATCATCTTGTACTTAAACATTTAATTGGGGTAAAAGGAGGCTGCCCCCTCAAAGAGGCTTATAATCTGAAATTATCTCTTTTTCAAGGCGTTGAGTACTTTTTTTGAGGTTTTTCTATGCTATATTGATATTTGGTTCTTAACAGTTTTCTAGTATTTGTCCTTCATTTGAATGTTATTGTGTAGCTCAAATTTTGCTGAAATTGTTTTGGTGTGTGTGTTATCACCGAAATTTCATCTGCAAATGGTTACAGGAATCCAGAATCTTCAAAACACTCATTAGTTCACTCATGAACCAAGAATTCATTTCAAAAAGGTCCAAAACTATACAACCAACAATAAAATCAGCATGTACTAAAACTACACAAGGCACACATGCACGTGTGATAGTCAAATAACGTTGGAAAAGAGCACATGCACCCGATGAGCGATTGTGGATGCAAAAAGCCATGCTCACCTCAAAATGACACATTTATGATATTGGTTGGCCTTCCACCCACTTCTGGTTCATCTTCCAAGTCTATTTGACACCCAAATCTCGGCTGAATCTGACTGGGGGGTTGGTCAAAGGCCTAAAGGTGCCCTAAAGGGCCCCTTGTTCACAGTAAGAACTGGTTGCAAAATGCTTCAAAGCTATGCTATAAGAAGAGGCCATGGGTGCACTATATTTTCAAGGAATTCATTTGTATTGTTATGCTTCCTATATTCTCTTGGAGGATCCTCTTTCCTTTTCAAGAGCATACAAGCATCATTTAATTTGAGCCATTCACATCACCTCTTGAGTGAATGAGCTTGGGATTTCTTCACCATTTCCTTCAAGTTTTCTAGTTGTAAGAAGAGCTCAATATTTGGGGGTCCAATAGCCCTCCCTTGGAGGAAGAGGGGAACCATAATTCTCCCTTTCTCTTTGGTGTTTTCATTCCACTAATACAATCCTTTCCATTGGTGGCATGAATGTTGTTTATTTCTTGTTCTAATGTCCTTATGCACTCTAGTTTAGTTTTTCTTATTGCTCTTAGTTTAGTCTTTTGTTTATATTATATGCTTGATGTTTCTAACTCTTGAATTCACTGTTGTCTTGCCTAGATAAATGAAATGGGCTTGTAAGCATCTCTATTTTTCTCATTTAGGTGACAAAAGAGACGCAACAAATTGGTGACTCTCAGTAGAAGAAACATTGATGTATTTTGGCTATACGTATCCTCCTAACCTCACACATCAGGGGGCATCTTTTATCACCGTAATTTTGTCCGCAAATAGTTATAGGAATCCAGCCTATTCAAAACACTCATTAGTTCACTCATGGACCAAAACTACACAACGCGCACGTGTAGGTGCGATAGTCAGATAACGTCATAAAAGTGCACATGCACCTGATGCATGACTGTGGACACAAAAAGCCGCACACACCTCAAAACGACGTATTTATGATATTGGTCAACCTTCCACCCACTTCTGGTTTAGCTTCCAAGTTGATTTGACACCCAAATCTTGGCTGAATCTGAATGGGGGGCTATTCAAAGACCTAAATGTGCCCTAAAGGGCCCCTTTTTCACATTAAGAACTGGTTACATAATGCCTCAAAGCTATGCTATAAAAAGAGACCATGGGTGTACTATATTTTCATGGAATTCATTTGTATTTTTTTGCTGCCTATATTCTCTTAGAGGATCCTCTTTCCTTGTCAAGAGCATACAAGCATCATTTCATTTGATCCATTCACATCACCTCTTGAGTGAATGAGCTTGGGATTTCTTCACCATTTCCTTCAAGTTTTCTAGTTGTAATAAGAGCTCAATATTTGGGGGTCCAAGAGCCCTCCCTTGGAGGAAGAGGGGAACCATAAGTCTCGCTTTCTCTTTGGTGTTTTCTTTCCACTAATACAACCCTTTCAATTGGTGGCATGAATATTGTTTATTTCTTGTTTTAATGTCCTTATGCACTCTAGTTTAGTTTTTCTTATTGCTCTTAGTTTAGTATTTTGTTTATATTATATGCTTGATGTTTCTAACTCTTGAATTCACTGTTGTCTTGCCTAGCTATCCCAACTGGGCTTGTAAGCATCTCTATTTTTCTCATTTAGGTGAGAAAAGATATGTGACAGTGTGATATTTTTTAAGCATAGCATCAAGCATGTATCAACAAATTATGATTCCACATTTTCTAGGAAAAATTATGATAATTAGGCATTTAGAATGAAATCAACATTTGATTCATATGAGCTATCACATATAGCAATGATTGGTTATACTGAACCACAAGATGAGTTTGTTTTGAGTGTTGATGAAAATAAAAAGCTTGATGAAAATAAGAGTTAGCACTAGGAATCACCCTCAGATTGTAGAGAGGATAAGCCCAGTACCCATCAGGTTATATGTAAATGTAAATGAGTTTTTAAGAGGTCAAATGGATAAGACTCAAGATAATAATGTTCTAACTCAAAAATTTGGGCTATCATGCACAAGAAATTGAGGTATTGATCAAATTTAGTCAGTGAGTGGGAGTAAAGGTGAATAGAAGGAAGAATTTAGTAAGGAAAATGTAGAGGTCTGCTATGGACATCAGGTCTTCAGGTAGCCTAAGGAAGAAAAAACTCAAACACAAGATCTTCTTGAATTCAAAGTTTAAGGAACACTGAAGAACATCATAACAGTACTATAATCAAACATCCATCATAACACAACTACAAAAATCCCATGTGAATCATTCAATCATGAACACTTCAGTATAAGAGGCAAGAAGATGGAATAATAAAAACTGACTTATATTAATCAAGAAGTCTCAAATCAAGTACATAACCAGAGAACCAGTATGCTTCATCAAAATATTATAATAAGGGAGCCTAGCTCAACCATTCCCCCCCCCCTCCCTAAATCATTTGGAATGTCTATTTATAACAAAAAGGGAAGGCAACAGTTGGAGGTGCGAGCTTGCCTCCCCCACATAAGATTCTCCAAATTAGTTATTTCAACTAACAACTAAGCTAACAACTATGCTATAAAAAGGGAAAATGTTGGCAACTCATCCAACCAAATTTTAACTAACATGATCTTCATTGATGCACATCCCTTTCCATGCCAAGTGTCCTACAGGGGTTTTAAGTTATCATAATGCTACCACTTATGGTCTTAGTCATTCTCCACATCATCAACTACTCACAAGAATGATAACTCGAACCTATTGATTCCAGGTAGCAATTGGTAGCGTCTCTCAGTAGCACGATAGGTAGCAGGTTTTGTAGCGCCTTCACAAAATGGTCTACATATTTCGTAGCATAGTATACAAAAAAGGAGTGCATAATTGGTAGTGTTAAGTTTATATGTATCTGTGTATGATTTGGTAGTGCCACACTGAAGCGGTCATGCAGAATTCGTAGTGCCCGACATCAAAATGGATTTGGTAGCACCCTGTGGAATTCGCAGCGCCATCGTTACACTGCTTAATGGATCTGGTAGCACCCTGTGTAATTTGCAATGCCATACTTCAATCACCTCCAATCTCTTTAGATTGATTGTAAATTGTCCAAAGAATCTCTTCTAGCATATAGGAAGTAGAGCTATATTACTTTCACTTTGAAAACCTTTAATTATGTTTTGGTTTTAAAACCTATATCCTGGCATATGATCGCTAAGAAGCATACCACTATATTGAATAACCTATACCAATTACTGGATTCAACTTCAACCGTAGTAGGGGTTCATAATTTACTGCTGTAACTTTTGGTGTGACCAATTTTTTGCATACATTACAATTTCGGCACTTATAATCAGATGAAAAATAGACTTGTGAGGACTTAGTATTCACAAGAATTCATGATAGTATCGAATGCTTGAAGAAATATGGCGTTGATGTAATGTTTAACATGTACAATAGAATGCAACCTCTTGGCTCTTCTATTGATGACTCAATGCTTGCAGATAGCATCTGGATGCGGTTTTGACAGTGTGCCACTGTGCATTCAAATATGAAGCAGCTTGTTGGCAATATCATGCCCCTTTCCCATCAGGATTTCTAACTGTCTATTAATTTTCATTTTAAACATGCATCAAACTTCTCCTTGGAGATTTTGGCATATGGATTAGATGCTGACAGCTGGTATTATCATTCAACTCTTGGTCAACCACTTAAAATTTTAAAAACCTTCGAACACCTTATGCCAATTTTGTAGATGCAGGTCTTTGGTGCTAACATCAGGATCCATGGGGGATAGAGTCCTCCCTGTGAGGCTCTAAGAACTCCTTTTGCAGCTCCAATGCCTTAGTGTTGGGTTGTGGATTCATGCTCTGATACATCATACTGAAGACAACATACTGACAACTTATACTACTCTACTTACAAACAAAAAGAAAACATACCTGCTCCTGATGGAGCTTATTTCTGTACAAAACCTAAGGTAACTGAATTTTACAATGGGATGGGTGAAGGTAAAATTCCACCAAAGTCATTCAAGAAACTTGCTGACATGAGTCTTTATGATGCCAATGATTAGAAAAAAACAAGAGGAATAAGACAGTAGTTTGAAAACATTACCTATATATCCTCTGACTGTTGTTGACACAATAAAGTTTACAGGTTCCAAAACATTTGAGAAATACAACTCCATATAAACCCCTACAGGGTCATGAAAATGGTGACAAAACACATGGGACTGATAGCATATTTCTTCTTCCACTTCAAGCTTCTTACTGTAAACTGTGGGTACAAGTGGAAGAAGGATTGACGTAGGTGGTTGTTGATCCACTGATGACTGTTGAGTTACTTCTGGCTATGTATAAACAATCTCTTCATGTGTCACAACTAAGGGATGCTCCTGGTCAAATATTCGGGTTACATCTTCTGTGACAAGGAAAACCTTTGTATCATCCTCCCTGTCTTCATAATGATCAAATATAAGATAAGCTTGCTTCTCATCATCACTAGAATATTCATCAAAAATTGGTTTCCCTTCATATCTATGATCAACCTCTAAAACAGTAATTTCATCAAGAATATAACTCTTAAAAATATCCATTTCAGAGACAACAATAACTGTTTCTTCTAGTTGTTCATACACATGATTTTCATCTGAAACAAAGTTATGAATGTTGTCCTCTCCAAATACATGAGTATTCTTTATACTTTCATTTGGACAATGAATAAAATATTTTTCATCTTTATATTCAGTAGAACAATCTAAAAAATCTTGAGCACATTCTACATATCCCTCACAACAGTTATGAAAAATACTTTCAGAGGGATAAAACCTTTTGCAGTTCTCATTGAATACTCTGTGGAAATCCTTCAAGATTGAAATGCTGGAAGGGGGTAATGAGAAATATCATTTACATGCATCCCCATCCAATGAATGCACGAACATCTTCATACGAACATCCTCATGTTGTAGATACAGTAGATCCATACACTCATGAAACTTTATGAGGTGTTCTGCAGGAATGTCTTCTTTTCTCTCTCTGAAGATAGGCAGAAAATATCCCTATTCTGTCAAATGAGGTACTAGGTGTGGGAAACCAGAAACTACAGAGAAGTTAAGAGGTGCAAACCTCCTAACCAAGATAATGTCCATAGCCATTTAAATTGTCTCATTCCAGTGGAGTCACCAACAGATCCTGAACATTGGAATCACCATGGTGAATGTATAGTCTTGAAGGTGTCCAAATTTAGTCACCATATAAAGCTAGAACTGTGCAATGTCGTTCTTCCCAGGGAGCATTTCAATCTGTTCAAATTCATCCTCGAAAATGACGCTAAGAATGTTAGCACTAGGAATCACCTTCATATTGCAGAGAGGATAATCCTAGTACCCATCAGGTTATATGTAAATGTGAATGAGTTTTTAAGAGGTCAAATGGATAAGACTCAATATAATAATGTTCTAACTCAGAAATTTGGGCTATCATGTACAAGCAATTGAGTTCTTGATCAACTTTAGTCAGTGAGTGGGAGTAAAGGTGAATAGAAGGAAGACTTTAGTGAGAAAAATGTAGAGGTATGTTATGGACATCAGGTCTTCAAGCAGCTTAAGGAAGAAAAAACTCAAACACAAGATATTATTGATTTCAAATTTTAAGGAACAATGAAGAACATCATAACAGTTCTATAATCAAACATCTTTCATAACACAACTACAACAATCCCATGTGAATCATTCAATCATGAAAAATTTAGTATAAGAGGCAATAAGATGGAATAAGAAAATATGACTTATATTAATCAAGAAATCTCAAATCAAGTACATAACCAGAGAAGTAGTATGCTTCATCAAAATATTACAATAAGGGAGCCTAGCTCAACCATTCCCCCCTTTCCTAAATAATTTGGAATGTTTATTTATAACAAAAAGGGAAGGCAATAGTTGGAGGTGCGATCTGTCCTTCCCGCCATAAGATTCTCCAAATTAGTTATTTCAACTAACATCTAAGCTAACAAATTTTCTATAAAAAGGGAAAATGTTGGCAACTGATCCAACCAACTTTTAACTGACATGATCTTCATTGATGCACATCCCTTTCCATGCCAAGTTTCATGTAGGGATTGCAATTTTTCATCATGCTTCCACCTATGGTCTTAGTCATTATCCACATCATCATCCACTCACAATAATGATAACTCAAACCTCTTGATTCTAGGTACCAATTGGTAGAGTCCTTCAGTAGCGCGATAGGTAGCAGGTTTTGTAGCGCCTTCACAAAATGCTCTGCATATTTCGTAGCATAGTCTCCAAAACAGGCCTACAGAATTGGTATCTCTGAGTTTATATGTCTCTGTGTATGATTTGGTAGTGCCACATTGAAGCGGTCATGCAGAATTCGTAGCGCCCAACATCGAAATGGATTTGGTAGCACCCTCTAGAATTCACAGTTTCATCGTTACACTGCTTAATGGATCTGGTAGAACCCTGTGGAATTTGTAGCTCCATACTTCAATCACCTCCAAGATCTTTAGATCGATTGTAAATTTTCCACAAACTTTCTTCTAGCATATAGGAAGTATAGCTAGATTACTTTCTCTTTGAAAACCTTTAATTCTGTTTTGGTTTTAAAACCTATATCCTGGCACAGGATTGCTAAGAAGAATACCACTATATTGAATACTCTATACCAATTACAAGATTCGACTTCAACTATAGAAGGGTTTCATAATTTACTGCTGTAACTTTTGGTGTGACCCATTTTTTGCATAGATTACAATTTTTGCACTTATAATCAAATGAAAAATAGACTCATGAGGACTTGGTATTCACAACAATTCGTGACAGTACCAAATGTTTAAAGAAATATAGCATTGATGTAATGTTTAACATGCACAACAACATGCAACCCCATGGCTCTTCTCTTGATGACTTGGCTCTTGTAGATAACATCTGGATGTGGTTTTGACAGTGTTCCACTGTGCATTCAAATCTAAAGCAACTAGCTGGTAATCTCATGCCCCTTTCCCATTGGGATTTATAATTGTCTATTAATTTGGATTTTAAATAGGCATAAAACTTCTCCTTGGATATATTTTCGTTTGTATTAGATGTTGATAGATGGTGTTATCATTCAACTCTTGGTTGACCACTTAAACTTTTAAAAACCTTCGAACAACTTACACAAATTTTGTAGATGCAGGTCTTTGGTGCTAACAATAGGCAAGAAAATAAAAGGGATTTGCATATAATTGGAAAATCATTGGATGATTAATTTGTTGGAAGGATTAAACCAAACACTACAACCAAGAAAGCATGGGACATTCTAGAGACAACATATCAAGGCACTAGTAAGGTAAAAATTGCTAAACTCCAAGCACTTAGAAGAGAATTTGAAAACTTGCAAATGAAATATTATGATTCAGTAGATTATTTTTCATATCATGTTACAGATTTGGTTAATCAAATAATACAAAATGGTGATTATATAGTAGATCAAAAGGTTGTAGAAAAGGTTTTAAGAATTTTTCCTAGAAAATTTGATGCAATTGTTCTGGTAATTGAATAATCTAATGATTTGACTACATATTCTATGGATGAGTTGGTTGGCTCCTTGAAAAATTATGAATATAGGTTGAAAAGGAATGACAATACCTCATTGGAGCATGCATTCCAAACACAAATGACATTTTTCAGAGGTAGAGGAAGAGGAAATCCAGGTTTGAGAGGAAGAAATAATTTTCAAAGAGAAGAAATAAAGAATCAAGATCTAGGAGGAAGGAGAAATCAAAATTTCATCTCAAGGGAAAAAAATAACAATCAAGCATCACAAAGGTATGACAAATCAAATATTCAATGTTATTACTACAAGAAGCACGGTCACTTTGCAAATGGATTCCAAAAGAAATAAGCATATATGAGAAATCAGAATGCAAATTTCTCTGAGAGTAGTTATGAGACATTGTTTATTAAATGTCATGTATCTCAAGAAAATGCAAGTAACATCTGGTTTCTTGATAATGGTTGTAGTAATCATATGACTGGAAATAAAGATTTGTTTGAGAATTTGGATACATCAGTTAAATAAAAAATTAAATTGGGTAATGGTAACATTGTAGAAGTCACGGGAAAAGGTGCAATTAAGGTAATAACAAAGACTGGAAAATAAAATATTACTGATGTTTATTTTGTACCTAGTTTGTAGCATTATCTCATAAGTGTGGGACAACTTACTCAAAAGGGTTATAGATTTTATTTTGAAAATAATGTATGCACTATATTTGATATTCCTCCTAGTAAAATGGTGATTGCAAATATTGAAATGACAAACAACAGAATGTTCCCACTTCACATGAAAAGTGAAATGATGGAGAAAATTAGAGCAAGTTTCAAGGCATCAAATCAAGATCAAGCATGGGTACAACACTTGAGGTATGGCCATATAAAATTCAAAGGATTGTGCTTGTTGCAAAAAAAGGAAATGTTAAGAGGTTTAGCACCTATTCAAGCACCAATAAGTTCATGTGAAATTTGTATTTTGGGAAAGCAACATAGGAAAAGATTTCCAAAAGAAATGTCATATAAAGATTGTGCACATTTAGAAATTGTGCATACATATTTATGTGGTCCAATGAAAACACCATCATTAGGGGGAGCATATACTTTCTAACATTCACTGATGATTATAGTAGAAAAAACATGGGCCTATTTTCTCAAACACAAATCTGAAACATTTGACAAGTTTAAGGAATTCAAGGAATTGGTTGAGAATCAGAGTGGCCTATCCATTAAGATATTGAGATCATATAGAGGAGGAGAATACAAGTGAAATGGGTTTTTGGAGTATTGCAGGTATCATGGAATAAAGAAGCAGTTCACTAAAAGTTATACACCTCAACAAAATGGTGTTGCAAAATGAAAGAATCGTACAATAATGGAGATGGAAAGAAGCATGTTGAAAGGAAAGAATCTATATAATGAATATTGGGCTGAAGATGTTGATTTTTTGGGTTGGTTGTCATTGATGTCAACCCTTGAAGAAAGTTCGGTAGCACAAAGGTTTGGATAATGCACCCAGGTTTGTTTGATGGATAATGGTATGAGTTTTGATATATTTGTAGGCAAGACTATTCTATATAGATAGTACATGTCATGCCATTTCCATTTTTATGTGGAACGTAACATAACTCCTCACGATTAGAGAGTTATGGCCATGTGAATTTGGATAACCCTCATGAGTCATCTAGAAGTCCCAAAAGGTCAAAGTAGTCAAAGTGGATGCAAAGAGGAAATTATTTAAATAATAAAGTGAAGTGATGAGTGTACTATAAGTCAAAGTGGATACAAAAGAAATTGTTTAAACAATAAAGTTAATGGAGAAATTACTAAGTGGACAAGGGGTTAGAAGTGGGTTAGTGATGCAGTCCCCCTCCCCTCTTGGGGGTTCTGCGACCTCCCTGTCTAGGATATTTAAATATTCTGAGTCAGATCATCTTTTCAGGCTCCTACTTGAAACAAATCAAATTATACAGGCCCCCTTTTCTCGTAAGGCACAGGTCCTGTGGAACCCGCTCGGCCTTTGTCAAACGCTCTTGTCACTTTTCAATTCGCGAGCGCTAGCTCCTTATGCTAGGCCCCGTCCTACATGTGACCTCGGGCTATGACCTCATGTAAATACATGATTACTGGGTGGCCAAAAGTGGCTTGATACCACAATGTTTTTCTCCTCATAATTTACCTCGAGCTACCATGTATCCCTTTGCCAATACCATGGTTTCAATTGCGGCCTGCTCTAAGATTTTTAACGTTCGAGCACTTTCTGGCCCCACAATCAAGCATGATTATTGATCCTCAACCTCGGGCGATGCCTCTTGATCAACGAATACAATCTATCCTCTATATGCCTTCCTCACACACTCCCATATCTCCTTGATATATCGACACATGCCCTCTTTCCAATCGACGACTATGATTGATTTTTCCTTCCGGACTTTGGGCATTTCAACTCTCAACTCTCGCTTCCTCTGAAATGGAGATCTTCCGAAGTGGAAGATATGTTGACACCTGTCCCTAGAAAATAGATGGCTCAGATCTGCCTGCTTTCCTTCCTTCCCTCTGGATCACATGTTCTCAGGTCCTTACGATCTAATGACGCATGTCCCTTTCAAATCATGTGTCGTGATTTGCTTCGCAATTCAGGTTTCAGAGTTTTCAATTCTCAAACCTTAGTTTATCCACAATGGCAGATATCTTGACACGTGTCCTTAAATTGACGACCCTAACCTACCTCGGGACTTCAGAATTCATAAATATCAACTCTCAACTTCTCCACGCTTGCTTTTTACTGGAGCATTTCACCCAGAGTATACAATCAGTTGATGTGTGTCCTCCTACAGATCGATGCCCCCCATCTACTTCGACTATTCGGGCTTTGGGAGTTTCAACACTCCACCTGAATCTCATGATCTGTCGCCACACGTCCCTCTGGATCTGATGGTCTAGATTCATTTCAGGTCTTTACCTGGAGTCCACATATTTCTGTTGCATGTCCTTCTCAATCATATGGATACGATTTACTTCAGGTCTTTACTCGGAGTCCATAGATTTATTTCCCGTGTCCTTCCGAATCGTACGACTACGATTCACTTTGAATATTCGGGTTTCGGGAGTTTAAAATCCTACACACTCACCCTTTGATTTTGTTTACCCGAATTCGACGATTTTTCGATGCATGTATCCCACAGATCGATGACTATGAATCTCTCTAGTTCTTCGGTGATTTCGCCTCCTCCTTGTCTACAAAATTTTGAAGTTGTAGATCTTACTCCACCTGTTCCTCTAGATGATGGATGGTCCCTAAACACTTTGGGACTTTAGCAGGTTCTCTCTCTTGTGCACACAAAGGTTTAAGGCTCATGCACTTTACCTTGATCGGATGGTTGTCGATCCTCTATGCTCAGATCTAATTGTTGGAATTTGTCCTTCTCATCGTGTGTTCCTCCTTCATCCTAGACACCATTATGATGATCCAGAATTCTTTCAAGAAAAGATCTGACGGTTGTTGTTGCTCCTCCTCCTGAGCTTTGGATTTCTTCCAACTTGGAAGAGTTAAGTGTTCGAAGGCTTCGACCCTTGAACTTTCTCCTGTGAACCCAAATATCTTGGGTCTCGTGTTCACTTCTTAAAGAACTATCTCTTATGATATTTAGAACTAGGAATAATTTTGTCTCCTGATCACTCTTTGATCTATCTCTTTTGAGCTTTTTAACTAACTCAGAACTCCAAAAGGGTATTTCCTTTCTGTTTCCTTTGAAAGGAAAACTTTGTGCCCTCCTGGAAACCTCCTTCTCAATACACACCTTGCAGAATGCTTTCTTATAGACCGTTCAGTAAGTATGTCTCTCGGTGCCTTCTTTGCACAGTTCACCCTTCGAGGTATTCAGTAACCTTGAGGTTCCTCTTGAATTTTGTGATTCCTCTGGCGTGTCATCCTGGCATGTTCTTCTCTAACTCGAAGAATTTCAGATGCGCACTCCTTGCACTAGCTACAAAACCTCCAACATTCTTTTGTGCACTCTGTGCACAACCTAAAGAACCTAGAAAAATATAACAAACTCAACAAAGACAGATAATTCTATCTTCCTACTGCAGATGAAACCTATCACATACATCTACAACATACATTCATGAAACATGTAAACACATAAACAATCATATGCAGGAAAAATTGTTGTCTTTTTCATTAATATGGAAATATGATTACAATATGTGCAGTCTTGACTCCAGTAAAATATCAGCTCTCTCAAGCTCTCTCAAATAACTATTGTACCTTCTATTTCTGAGCTTTTGATCTTCTCGGGCTATTTTTCTCAGAATCCTCCTCCTAACTCTTGTCTCTCATAATTCCTCAGAATATCTTCCTCCAAGAAGGATCCTCAAGATAATCCTCTCTACTGCCTTAGTGCCATCACTGTCTCAGTTAAGACACCTTATCACTATGGCTTCTTACAAAGAATGAAGATCCATACCTGACTAAGATCTAGACCTTCTTATATTCAACCATGAAGGCGACCCTATACACTACCTGTACAAAGGCATGGCTTGGATTTACTTATCCTTACAACATAAACATGTATAGGATTACATTTCAAATTTAAAAATGGGAGGTTCGGTGCCTCTCCCTTTATCCAATGCACACCTATGTGTTGGATTTATGATGCATCTGTTGATGTGGAAGGATGCTCCTGCACCATACTCCACTATTGCAAAAAATTCATAAGCTCCTTCTCATGATCTCTCCAACTATATTGAAATACTCCTAGATCCCAAACTTTTCCTTGGAGCTGTCCTCCTGCTCCTCTATTCTGTTGTTGTTGTTGGTAATTATTCTTCTTCTCTACTATTATGGAAGGATCTCCTTTTTTCAACTTCCTCCTACTGACAATTTCTTGTGCTGACCTCAACATCATCCTCCTTATCTCCTCTATCAGCCTGTCCAGTTTCTCTCCTGGCTAGTTATCCTTATGCAGTCTTCTCAGCTGCAATTGTTCCTCCTCATACATATCAAAGTGCAGATCATCCTGATCCCCCATGATATTTTCTTCTTCTATGGTTTTAGCTTGGCACCTTGCCGCAAGCTCCAGTTCTACAGTCTCATCACTAAGTTGTTGCTCAACTTTCTCCTTTGATAGGTTATCTTTTGTTAGCTCCTCTCGTGTTTGTTCAAGTCAAACTTCTTCCAGTTGTTCCCCAGGTTGGTATTCTCCTCCACCTGTCTCCAACTGGATCTGTTGGATACGTTGTCTTTACATTATCACCCTTCTCTCTAGGGATTCCAATTCTTCATACAACTCAGCAAAATCCATGTTGTCTGCTTCCTCTTCTGGTGCAAGCTTCAATACTGCAGTCATCTCCTGTTTAGCTTCCTGGCTGGAAATTTTGATCAATTCTAATGAATTATATTCTCTTTCTCCTTCATGGGAAGACTTTAGTATCTTCTCCATTTCCTCTCTTATGACAATCTTTGATGGTTTTCCTTCTGTTGTTGTACCTACAACACTTATGCTAGACTCTACTTGGCTTCTTGGAAGGAATGTTTTGATCCCCCAATGATAAGAATACACCTATGGTCTTCTTCTTTGATGGTGGAAGTATTTAAATTATCATCATATTCATTCACATGGTCTACAAACCCACATGAATCTTCATATATCAACACTCCTTGCTAATCTAAACTCACTTCTGAGCTCCTTAAACCTTCAGATAGACTCATTCTAATTCCCTTGCCCACCTGACAATCTAGGATTTATCCCTTTCTCTACTGGAAATATATGAGATCAACTTATCTCATCTCATTTCCCACATGGAAATATGAATTTTCACTACTGTCCTCCTAACAGTCTATGATATCCTCAATTGATCTCATTTCATTTCCCACCTAGAAATATGAAAATCCATCTCTTCCCTCCTGACATTTTATGGGATCTTTAACTAACCTCTATTCCTGATTAGTGAGGGTTCTCCCGACTTCTAGTTCACAGATGTAAACCATCTCTTATTCTGTGTCACCGAGGTTTTCAACATGCCTTAGCCACATCCTTACTACCTATTATTTCTTTCTGGCCAACAAATTTTGAACATGCCATTTTTCCTTCCTGTTTAGAGGCCATTCGTACCTCCAATGTACCTTTTCCTCCTGTTGCATATTCAATGTTAGCCTCTACATTTTTTCTCTTATCTCCATGAGCTACAGATCCATCTCTGGCTTGATTTTATGTTGGTGGAATTCTCTTTGACCACGTTCATGGCCTTCAATAACCATTTTCACCCTCTTCTTACCCTCCTGGAAAGTTTGTGGATTACTCTGCATCTGAGAGCATCTCCAACTTTTCCCACAAATCACCTGGTTATTTGCTTGTTGCTATGGATTTGCAACAATCCTTCACACAGAGAATCAATACTCTGCCTCCTTCTTAACCTTCTATCTACAGGAAAACTTATGTTTCTGATACTACTTGACGTAGCCAGACTATCTCTTTTGCCTGAAATCTACAGACAAAAATTGTTCTCTGATACCACTTGATGCAGCCCCCCTCCTCTACTGGGGGTTATACAACCTCTCAGTCTAGGATATTTCAATCATATGATTCAGATCGAATCTTTGGGCTCCTTATTGAACCCAAATCAAATTATACATGACCCCTTTTTTCATAAGGCGCAGGTCCTATGGAACCCGCGGGCCCTTTCTCGAGTGCTCTTGGCACTTTTCAATTCGCATGCGCTATCTCCTTATGCTAGGCCCCTTCCTACATGTGACCTCACATAAATATGTGAGTGTGAGGAAACCAAAATGATGCAGATGCAATGACTCAGCCCTTCGGTCAATGTCCACTCATAGGATCGTTTAGTCTACATTCGTGAGCCGAAGCGGCTCTTCTGACTCCCGCTGGAATCAAATTTCAGATCGATCCACACGTCCTTCTCTGTTCTTATCAACCTCTTCATACATGACCGCTCCCTATTTCCTCAACAGGAAATTCAATTTCGAGCTTCGGGGTTTCTAGATTCCCAATGTCACGAGAACCACTGTCCCCTCGATCTCTCGATCACCGAAATGTCGAAAATCCAAAATGGCTCTTGTCGCATTAGCCCCTCTAGCTATGCCTTAGGTCCCCATGACCACTCCTCATAAGACCGGAGCCCTATTTCCTTTGGGATTTATTGACATGAGAGCCTGACCTCCTGTCCTCTCGATTCCCAATTTGCCGATTCCCAAAAAGTTGATATGTGAAATGCCGATTGGAAATTTCTCGGATTCTTCTTTCCTCTTCGCAATTTCGGGTTTTAAAACACCGAAATGCTTTGACCTTTTGTCCACAGGATTTTCGATCCTTCGATTCCCGATTTCCTGAAATTCTCTTTCTCCTGGGCTTTCCACCTTTTAGCGTTTTCGGTACTTTCATTCCCGAAATGCCTCCTGGACTTCTTGTCCTCAGAACTGCCGATGTTCCTGTTCCCAAAACTCCGATATGACATCTGCTATGGAAACCCCTTTTTAGGACTTCGCCAGGTGTGAAGTCAAAAGCACTCACCTCTGTGAGTCCCGGTGCTCGGATCTCCGGAATGGATGATCATGTGACACATGTCTTCTCCCAGACGGATGACTGCGACCCTTTCGCTGTTTCAGGACTTACAATGTGGAGTGTCCCGACCTTTCATCCTTAGGACCTCCGATATCCAAAATGTTGAAATCCCGATACACCAACACCTTTCGGGACTTTCGTCTCTCCTGTTCATGAAGTTTTAACCTCTACACGCTGTTCCACTACCCCTCTGGACATGAAAACCTTCAATGGTCCAGATCTCTTCGGATCATCCGACGATAGCTGTTCCTCCTCCCAAGCTTTGGCGCTTTTCTTCCAACACTTGGAAGAATTCCAAATGCAAAAGGACTCGACCTTTTCCTTGTTTCCTCTAGGAGCTCCACGATTTGAGTCTCGCCTGCGTTCTCAAAGACACTACTACTCCTGAGCTTTGCTCCTGAATCCTTGAAGGATTCTATGACTCCTGCACCTCTGCAGAGTCTTCGCACGCAAAGGTTCTATCCCTTCTGAGCTTCTCTGAGACTCATACCTTAAGGAAATAAATCCTTCTTCCTTCTCCTGTAGATGGAGAATTCGGATGCACTCCTGAATATCCTTTACTCAAGAAACTTCTTTCTGAGTGCTCAGTAACACTGTGAAGATCCTTCTCTTGGAATCTTCTCCAATATCAGAACTCAAAAGAGTTCTCTTCCTGTTCTTTTTCACTTACTCAATGCCCTCCTAGCAGAGTATCAAGAATCCTCAGTGATTCTTGCTTCTAATGAACTCACAACATAGTTATTCCTCTGTGCACTCCTTGCACTGGCTCAATGCCCACCTGGCAGAGATTTACAGAACTCAAAGAGAGTTTATGTCTACAACTATGTCCTTCTCCACAACCTTGCCTTCTGAGGTGTTCAGCAACCTCCAAGGTCTTCTCTCGATTTGATGATTTCAGCTCTTGTGCCCGCTTGGCACGCCTTTGTTTGAATATGTAGACTTCAGATTTGCATCCGTGTGCATGGCCTACAGAACTCACAACATTTTGTCACACCCTCATAGTGTGAATCCTTAAAGACCTTCAACAACTTGAAATCAAAACAACTCCTCCAAATGCACAATCACATCATACATTCATAGCATAAAATAGAACACACACAGACATTCATTCAACATAGGAAATATGCAGGAAAACATGTTGTTTGTATTAAATGGAAAATGCTTGTTTTTACAAGGTGTTCTTGAGCACAATCTTTGACAGAGTCTCGACTCCTTCTCTCTGCTCTCCTATCTCCACTCAACTCAACTATCTATTACAAAATGAGACCAATTCGATCTTTTACCTGAGGAGGCTCTTTGAGCTCTTCCCTCCTACCTCAACTACCCTATTCAATTACATTGAATGGGTTCTCTAGTCCACAATATGGATCTAGATTTCATCCTTACGAAGAGTTAAAGGCCTACTTAATTCTACGCCTGTGCAATGCACGGCCTCACGGCTCAACAACCTAAACAATTAATTTACATTCATTCAAATTCAATTTGAAAACAAGGGTTGTGCCTCTCTTCATCCTTGAATGCATGCGCTGATGTGGCTGGCTAACTAGCTGTATGACGTGGAGAGATGCTCCTGCATCATACTCCTCAGTTGCAAAATTCATGAGCTCCTGCCCATGAGCTTCCACCCTCATCTTTGGAAATCCTCATGGATCCCAAATCATCTTCTAGAGTTGTCTCCTTGCTCCACTTCCTTGTTGTTGCTGTTGCTGCTTCCTTTCTGCTCAGATGCTCCTCACTGGCAGTCCTTGCTGACCTAATCATCAGCTCCCTGATCATCTCAATCACTTCATCCAACTGCTCCAGTGGCTGGCTATGCTCATGCAGTCCCCTCAACTGCAAATTTTTTCTGCAATTGGGAAGATCACTATGATCTCCCATGCCATCCTCTTCATCTTCTTCATCGTCTGACAGTGTTGCTACTGTCATTCCCCTTGCTGGTATGTCTCCAATTTTCTCCAGTTGCTCCTTGGGTTGGCATTCTTCTCTATCTGCTGCTGCATACCTCGGTATGGTAGTCTTCATCATTTTTTCAACTCCCTGGCTGAAATTTCTGAGCAATTCCTCAAAATGCTCTTCTGCCAATACCTGCTCATGGCAGTCACCTGTTGGCTTTGGATTGTTTAGCCAATCCTCCAACATCTCTAGCTCCATCTCCCATGGAATGAGTACTACATATGCCGACTCTTCGGCTTCTTCTGTTGTCAGCTTCAGTGCTACAGCTTCTTTCTTTTCAGCTTCCTGGCTGAAAGCATTGAGCCATTCCTCAGAATGCTCATTCTCTTTTCCTTCTTGGGAAGCTTCCAAAGTCTGCTCCAATTCTTCTCTAACAGTCTCAGTTGGATGTCCTACTTTTGTTGTTGCTACCTCAATACCTGCAATGCATATTTCTACCTCCCCTTGGGAAAATGGTAGGAATATTTCAATTCCCCCAATCATTAGAAGATTCCTTCGATATTCCTCTTCTGTCAGTTGCATATGCTGATCCAAATTCACCTCTGAGCTCATCTACTCTGTCATCTCCTTGGGCTGATTCAAACTCACCTCTGAGTCCATGATATTCTCAGATAGCCCCATCTTTGTTCCCTTGCCCACTTGGCAAATTGGAAACTTTCTGCTACCCTCCTGGCAGTCCATGAGATCCCGCAGTGACCTCATATCATTGCCCTCCTGGCAACGTGAAATTCCCCTATTATCCTCTTGACATTCTGTGAGATCCCGTAGTGATCTCAACTCTTTGCCCACCTGGCAATTTGGAATTTCTTCTCTGCCATCCTAGAAGTTCTTGAGATCTTCAGCTGATCCCATTTTATCCTCAGCCTCACTGAGATTTCTCCCAGTCTCTGGTTCACATATCTGAACCCTATTCTCTTCTTTTGTTCTGTTGAAGTTTTTAGCATGCCTCAACCACCTTCTCAATAGCCTATGCTTTCGTCTAGCCATCAACTCCTTAACTGGCCATTTTACCTTCGGCTTCCTCATGGGCCATTCATATAGCCATCTCGATTTGGCATTCTGTTGCATCTCCAATGCAAGTTCATCCATACTTGCCTTGATCTCGACATGTTCTTTATCCAATTCATCTTTACTCATTAGCTCTGGATATTTCCTTCCAACACTCGTATATCCCTTAGTATCCATATCGTTGTCTATTTTCCTTCCTGGAAAATCTGTTGCTCACTCCAAAACCTTGAGTGTCTCCAGCTTCATCCACAGTCCTCCTAACTGTCTATAGACTAATGCCTACCTACAAACAATCCCTACAGAGTCTCCAATACTCTGTCTTCTTCCTGTTCCTTCTGTTTGCAATATACAAATAGAATGTGAAGATATGATACCAAAACTGATGTAGACGCAATGACTCAGCCCTTCGGTCGATGTCCACTCACAGGATCGTTCAGTCTACATTCGTGAGATGAAGCGACTCTTCTGACTCCCACTGGAATCAAATTTCAGATCGATCCATAGGTCCTTCTCTGTTCTCGATGGCCTATGCATACATGACCTCTCCCTATTTCCTCAACAGGAAATGCAATTTTGAGCTTCGGGGTTTCTAGATTCCCGATGTCACGAGAATCACTATCCCCTCGATCTCTCGATCACCGAAATGCCGAAAAGTTGAAATGGATCTTGTCGCATTAGCCCCTCTGGCTATGCCTTACATCCCTGTGACCACTCCTCATAAGACCGCAATCCTATTTCCTTTGAGATTTATTGACACGAGAGCCGAACCTCCTATCCTCTCGATTCCCGATTTGCTGATTCCTGAAAAGCCGATATGCAAAATGTCGATTGGTGATTTCTCGACTTCCTCTTTCCTGTTCACAATTTTGGGTTTTAAAACACTGAAATGATTCGATCTCTTGTCCACAGGATTCTCGATCCTCCGAATCCTGATTTCCCTAAATTATCTTTCTCCCGGGTTTTCCACCTTTTCTTTCAACACTTGGAAGAATTCCAAATGAAAAAGGCCTTGACCTTTTCCTTCTTTCCTCTGCGAGCTCCGCGATTTGAGTCTCACCTATGTTCTCAAAGACGCTACTCCTCCTAGGATTTGCTCCTGAATCCTTGAAGGATTCTGTGAATCCTGTGCCTCTGCAGAGACTTCACATGCAAAGGTGCTATCCCTTCTGAGCTTCTCTGAGACTCAGACCTCAAGGAAATAAATCCTTCTTCCTTCTCCTGCAGATGGAGAATTCGGATGCACTCTTGGCTATCCTTTACTCAAGAAACTTATTGTTGAGTGCTCAGGGTGTTCAACAACCCTTGGAAGATCCTTCTCTTGGAATCTTCTCCAATCTCAAAACTCAAAAGAGTTCTCTTTCTGATGCAGGAGCATTGCCAACACATCAAGCAAGCCAGTGCGGAAGTGGAGGACAGCTGGACAAGCCAGCACAAATTTTGAAAACACTTTGGAATTGTTGCGCAAATCTTAAATGAGCCATTAAGATGAGGCACACTTGTATATTGTAAATGGACCTTGAGTGGATAGCTCTTATCCTTAGTAGGTAGACGACATTTAAAATAGTTAATGTAAAGTAGATAGAATTTAATTCTAGACTAGACAGTTGTAGAGCGCAAGAGGGAAATGGGATATAGACACCCTCATTGTGCATTGTAACATTATTCAGAAGAATTTGGAGCAAGAAGAAGCAAAGAGCTGTGTAAAAACACCCATGTACAGAAATTTGAATTAATAGAAAGCTTTGATTCAAATTCATGGTTTGTGTTGTTCTTTGTGTATTGGTGCTGAATGATAGGTTCATGAACGTTTGCTTCCTTTTATACATTTTCTTTTATATGTTGTGTATGTGATTTCATGTATGAATTGAAGTCTGAGAGGGAGATGGAATGAGTTTCAGTTGTTCCTCTATTTGAGCCAAAGAATTCCTGCAAGGAGTGTAGTTTAAGTGTCCGCAAGGAGTGCGTTGAAAGAGGGTTCAGATAGAGATAGTTTTTGTTCTCATTCATCCAGAAGTGAAGTTGGGCACAGGAGCCGTGAAAGGAGTGCATAGGCCAGGTAAAAGTCTCAGGGTTGCGAACCTGAGTGAAGCATTTGACATACTGCTGTTGCAGGTGTGTGCAGAGTCAAGTGACTTCAACACTTCGACGTTGTTGAAGGTTTGCCACAAGGAGTGCGTGCAAGAGTTTTCTTGAAGGACTTGAGGTTGTGGGGAAAAGCTAAGGAGGGATAGGACCTTCGAATTTGTTGAAGGATAGCGTAGAAAAGTTGTGCCTTGAAGGTTGGAAAGAAGCATCGCAAGTTTTCACATAGGTGGATAAGTTATGTAGAAGAACACTTAGTGATTTCATGGATTGCATACGGAAGAACGGACGGTCGATATCTTCCAGGGAAAATCAGTGAATCACCATGAGACATTGGATCTCGTGGGGGTGTAGGGGGATACTGCAGATATTCCCATAGTGTTTAAATCTCATAAGGGTCAGATCCGTTGATCCAAGCCAACCAGGGGCGTTGGATTATTCGCGAAATCTCCTATCGGGATTTCGTAAGAAAGGAATCAAATATTTGGTAACGGGAGTCACAAAATCACGATACGTGATATCCCGACGGCTATAAGTATAGTTTGGGGGCATAGGAGTTGGTGTTGGACATGTAGCACACTGTATCGGGGTTCAAGAAAAGTAAAGTCCTGAAACATTGAACATCAGGATTCACGATCCCACGAAGTTCGAAATCCTGACGAGGTGATGGGACCGTTGAAAAGTCAAAGCCACGAGCTCATTGAAGTTTCATCATATCGGGACTCGAGAGTCAGAGAACCGATTTGCTCGACACCGTGAGTGTCGAGATCCTGATAGAGAAAGTCCCGACAAAGGAACGGAAGGGTCAGCGTTGACTCATATCGGGTCTCGGAGATTCGAGTGTCCTACGCTCGATCACTAACCTCGCAAGGTTGTGAAGTCTGATTCCCCGATAAGTAAAGAGAGGGGGAGTCACACAAAGAGGCTTGTGGGTGTAGATTTCCCGATAGGGAAATAGAAGGACTAGTTAGTGTTCTTTGGGTCGAGGAAAGAGAAGATCCTGTGAGCAGGCGTGCCTACGGGTGCGACACTGCGTCAGTTTGGTATCAGAGCTTCAGATTCTTGTCTGTATATTTCAGGCGAGGAAGGCATAAGAGGTAAGGAGTACTCTGATACACAATGTCAAGTGGTATCAGAGCTAAGACAAATTGTTCTTTTCTTTCTGTAGCAGAGAAGAGGAGAATTTTCCATGCCGCCAAGGAGAGATAGGCAGTCACCTGATCTAGAGGATAGGGAAGTGCAGAGAAGAAGAGGTGGGCAGATAACTGATCCATCCATAGAGAGACAAATGAGAGACCTCTGAGCGAGACTCGAGGACATGGAGACAGTGCAAAGACGCACAACTAGTGCAGGGGATCTGAGTGATTCCGATAGTGAAATAGAGGCTGAACGAGAGGAGGAAGTTACTGCCAGAGATGCATCAAACAAGCATTTGATCAAAGCTATTGCCAGGATGGGTGCAAGAGTGAAGATGGACATTCCAATTTATGAGGGAAACTTGGAACCATAGGAGCTACTAGATTGGATTAGAGCTCTGGATACTTACTTTGACTATGAAGATGTCGAAGAGGACAAGAAAGTCAAGCATGCTGTTACATGCTTAAAAGGACATGCAGCATTGTGGTGGGATGAACTACAAGATGAAAGGCGTTGTAAGGGAAAGAAGAAGATCAAGATCTGGGACAAGATGATCGCAAAGATGAAGTCAAAATTCATCCCCAGGGATTATCAAATTACTCTGTTCAGGAGAATGCAGAACTTGAGACAGAAGTTGATGATAGTGAAAGAATACACTGAGGAATTCTATCGATTGAACATCAGGGCAGGTCATCGGGAGAGCGATGATGAAAAAGTTTCCATATACATCAATGGCCTGAGATATGATATCCAGGATGAGATGAGCATGGTAACCATCCGAACGGTGGAAGATGCTTATCAGATGGCTCTGAAAGCTGAAGAGAAGCTGAGCCGAAAACAGAGTCAGAGGGGCCGAGGCATAAGTCATCCCAGAGGCAAAGCAGTTGCCCAGAAAAAATACCAGAAGCCCACAGAGGAATGGAAGAAACCTCAGACTTGTGCAGAGAGAGGTGGAACCTCACAGTGGGGGCCATATGTTGAATAGAGAGGGCATCATAATGAACAGAGAGGAGATTATGCTGACAACAACACTTTTCCTCGTACTAGAGGCAGAGGAAGAGGAAGAGGTGGAGTAATCACATGCTTCACATGCAGAAAGAATGGGCACAAGTCTTACGAGTGTCCAGAGAAAAAGAAGGACATTGGAGAAGCTCACATCACCAAAGCATAGAGGTGGGATGTTGAGGCCAAAGACGCTGAAGGTGGAAGATCGCTCATGATGCGAAAAGTCCTTTTGACACCCGAGAAGGAGGTGGAAAGTTCAGTCCAAAGGACCAGACTCTTTAGGACTGCTTGCAAGACCAAGGACAAGGCATGCAAGGTCATTGTAGATAGTGGTAGCATGGATAATCTCATATCTACTGAGATGGTAGAGAAGCTGGAGCTGGAGACGATTGATCATCCAAGCCCATACAGAGTTTCATGGCTACAGAAAGGACACCAGGTAACTGTTACTAAACAATGCTTGGTTGAATTCAAGATAGGTGGATATAATGATAGGATCTTATGTGATGTTATTTCCATGGATGTTTGTCATATATTGCTGGGTAGACCATGGCAATATGACAGAAATGTGATTCATGATGGGAGAATGAACACATACACCCTAGAGAAAAATGGGAGGACACACATGTTGCTTCCGATAAAGGATAAGGAGGTGAAGCCAGAAGTAAGAAACACAGTACTTCTCATGAGTGGAAAGGAACTTCTTACCAAGGTTAAGAAGAAGGAGGATCCACAATTCTTTGTGGTCAGGAAGCCGTGGATTGTTCTGACTAGTACAAGAGTGGATGATTTACTAGATGAAGTTCAGGAACTACTGGAAGAGTTCGCTGACATTATAGTGGACGAACTACCTCGTTCGTTGCCACCGGTCAGGAGTGTGAGTCATCATATTGATCTCATACCAAGAGCTAGTTTTCCAAATAAAGTTGCGTACAGATTGAAGCCGCAAGAGAATGAGGAAGTTAAAAGGCAAGTCCAGGAGTTGTTGGACAAAGGGTTAGTCAGGGAAAGCTTGAGTCCGTGTGTTGTTCCAACAGTACTCAGTCCGAAGAAAGACGAAGGCTGGAGGATGTGTACCGACTCGAGGGCGATCAATAAGATAACCATCAGGTACAGGTTTCCATTGCCAAGAATGGATGATCTGATGGATTTCTTGAGCAGAGAAAGGTACTTTTCAAAGATTGATTTGAAAAGCAGATATCACCAGATTCGCATGAGAGAAGGCGATAAATGGAAGACAGCATTCAAAACAACCGAGGGTTTGTATGAATGGCTTGTTATGCCATTTGGATTAACAAATGCACCAAGTACCTTTATGAGGTTGATAAACGAAGTCCTGAGGGAGTTCATCGAGAAATTTTTCATCGTATACTTCGATGACATACTGGTTTATAGTAAATCAATGGCAGAGCACTTGAAGCATTTGGCTACAGTGATGCAGAAACTATAGTAGGAGAAGCTGTTGATTAATATGAAGAAGTCCTCATTCATGAAGACATAACTCATTTATTTGGGATTTGTTATTTTGGAAAATGAGTTGAGGATGGATCCGGATAAGGTGGAAGTGATCAAGAATTGGCCATCATCGAGGAATGTATTCGAGGTGAGAAGTTTTCATGGTTTGGCTAGTTTCTACCGAAAATTCATCAGGAATTTTAGTGGAATTAGCACAGCGATGATGGATATAGTGAAGAAGCAGCATAAGTCTTTTCACTGGATAGAAGAAGCTGAAAAGAGTTTCAATCTGTTGAAAAGGAAGATCACGGAACAACCGGTTTTGGTGTTGCCGGATTTCCAGAAAACATTTCAGGTGAAATGCGATGCAAGCGTATTTGCAATCGGGGCAGTCTTGAGTCAATAAGACAGGCCGATAGCATATTTCAGCGAGAATCTTAATGAAGCGAAATTGAAATACTCCACGTATGATAAGGAGTTTTATGCTATCATACAGGCATTAAAGAAATGGAGGCATTGCCTGATACCCAAAGAATTTGTATTGTACAATGACAATCATGCACTACAGTTTGTGACTCAACAGGAGTAGTTGAATCAGAAACATGTAAAATGGGTTGAGTATATGTAGAATTTCACATTTGTTATTAAACATATTTCTGGTACTACTAACAAAGTTGTTGATTCTTTGAGCAGGAAGTGTTTGCTGTTGCAGGAGTTCAGAGTCCGCACTTTAGGTTTTGATGATCTCAGGAATATGTACGCAGATGATCCAGATTTTCAGGAAGCATATGAAGCAGCTGAGAATCCAGTTCTCAGAGATAGAAGCCCATGGATAGAATACATGATCCAGGAAGGATTTATGTTCAGAGGCAATCAACTGTGTATTCTGAAATGCTCCATGAGGGAGAATCTGTTGAAGGAGAAACACAGTGGTGGATTGGCAGGACATTTCGGTCATAAAAAAACATTCGCGAAATTGAATGAGTCATATTTTTGTCCAGGAATGCGAGCGAATGTAAAAATATTTGTAGACAGATGCAGAATTTGCCAACATTCGAAGGGAAGAAAGAAGAATGAGGGTTTTTATCAATCGTTGCCCATACCAGAAAGGCCATGGGATGCGATAAGCATGGATTTTGTATTGGGGTTTCCAAGGACACAAAGAGGTGTTGATTCAATCTTTGTGGTAGTGGATAGGTTTTCCAAGATGGCACACTTCATCCCATGTCAGAAGACCAGTGATGCAACTCACATTGCAAATCTATTCTTCAAAGAGGTCATTTGAATTTATTGGTTGCCAAAAAGTATAGTTTCGGACAAAGACATAAAATTCATAGGGCATTTTTGGAGGACCTTATGGAAGAAGCTGAGGACTAATTTGATGTTTAGTTCAGCTTATCATCCTCAGACGGATGGACAGACGGAAGTGGTCAACAGAAGTCTGGGAGACTTGCTGAGAATCTTGGTGACAGAGCACCACAGCAGTTGGGACAATATATTACCACAGGCAGAATTTGCGTACAATGACTCAGTGAATCGGAGCACAGGCTAGAGTCCATTTCAGGTTGTTTATGGCATCCAGCTGAGGGGAATTTCTAAACTAATAGATTCAGGACAGACTGCTACTAGGAGCGCTAGTGCAGAGGAGTTCGTTGAGGCGATGAAGGAACTTCACAGCCAGGTGAAGGAGCAGTTGCAGAATTCAAGTCAGGAATACAAGCGGAGAGCAGATCAACATTGGAGACAACTTCAGTTTGAGGTTGGTGATCTGGTTCTGGCACATTTGAGGAAAGAAAGGTTCCTGAGAGGAGCATATAATAAGCTGAAGATGAAGAAAATTGGGCCATGCAAGGTATTGAGAAAATTTGGGGACAATGCTTATGAGATTGAACTACCTGATGGGATCGAAATTTATCTGATATTCAATGTCTCAGATTTGTACCCATACAGAGCTGGAGAAGTAGATACTGGAGATGAGAAGCCAGCGATCCAGTGGATGAAGAAAATGCCAGTTGCAGAGAAGCCACATATGGAATGCATACTAGACAAGAGAGTGAGTAAGAGGACCAGGCGAAAACAATATTTTGAGTATCTGGTCAAGTGGAAGAACCATCCAGTTGAAGATGCCAGCTGGGAGACTGAAGCTAAGATATAGAAGCATGGACAGACTGTGCAGGAGCTCATGGACAGGAGCCCATGAAAGTTTTCAAGCGAGGGAGTATGATGCAGGAGCATCGCCAACACATCAAGCGAGCTAGCACAGAAGCGGAGGACAGTTGGACAAGCCAGCACAAATTTTGACAACACTTTGGAATTGTTGCACAAATCTTAAATGAGCCATTAAGATGAGGCGCACTTGTATATTGTAAATGGACCTTGAGCAGATAGCTCTCATCCTTAGTAGGTAGGCGACATTTAAAATAGTTAATGTAAAGTAGATAGAATTTAATTCTAGACTAGATAGTTGTAGAGCGCAAGAGGGAAACGGGATATAGACACCCTCATTGTGCATTGTAACATTATTCAGAAGCATTTGGAGCAAGAAGAAGCAAAGAGCTGTGTAAAAACACCCATGTATAGACATTTGAATTAATAGAAATATTTGATTCAAATTCATGGTTTGTGTTGTTCTCTGTGTATTGGTGCTAAATGATAGGCTCATGAACGTTTGCTTCCTGTTATACATTTGCTTTTATATGTTGTGTATGTGATTTCATGTATGAATTGAATTCTGAGAGGGAGATGGAATGAGTTTCAATTGTTTCTCTATTTGAGCCAGAGAATTCCTGCAAGGAGTGCAGTTGAAGTGTCCGCAAGGACTGAGTTGACAGAGGGTTCATATAGAGATAGTTTTTGTTCTCATTCTTCCAGAAGTGCAGTTGGGCACGGGAGTCGTGCAAGGAGTGCGCAGGCCAGGTAAAAGTCTCAGGGTTGCGAACCTGAGTGAATCATTTGACAGACTGCTGCTGCAGGTGTGTGCAGAGTCAAGTGACTTCAACACTTCGACGTTGTTGAAGGTTTGTCGCAAGGAGTGCGTGCAAGAGTTTTCTTGAAGGACTTGAGGTCATGGGGAAAAGCTCAGAAGGGATAGGACCTTCGAATTTTTTGAAGGACAACGTAGAAAATTTGTGCCTTGAAGGTTGGCAAGAAGCGTTGGAAGTTTGCATGCAGGTGGATAAGTTCTGTGGAAGAACACTTAGTCATTTCATGGATTGCATAAGGAAGAACGGACGGTTGATATCTTCTAGGGAAAATCAACGAATCACCGTGAGCCGTTCGATATTGCGGGGGTGTAGGGGGATACTGCAGATATTCCCATAGTGCTTAAATCTCAGAAGGGACAGAGCCATTGATCCAAGCCAGCTAGGGGCGTTGGATTATTTGCGAAATCGCCTATCGGGATTTTGTAAGAAAGGAATCGAAGATTTGGTAACGGGAGTCGCAAAATCATGATACGCGATATCCCGATGGCTACAAGTACAGTGTGGGGCCACAGGAGTTGGTGGTGGACATGTAGCACACTGTATCGGGGTTCGGGAAAAATAAATTCCTGAAACATTGGACATCAGGATTCGCGATACCGCGAAGTACGAAATCCCAATGAGGTGACGGGACCATTGAAAATTCAAATCCATGACCTCATCGGAGTTTCAACATATCAGGACTTGGGAGTCAGAGAACCGAGTTGCTCGACACTGCGAGTGCCAAGATCCCGATAGAGAAAGTCCGGACAAAGGAATGGAAGGGTCAGCGTTGACTCATATCGGGTATCAGAGATTCGAAAGTCCTGCGCTCGATCACTGACCTCGCAAGGTTGTGAAGTCTGATTCCCTAATAAGTAAAGAGAGGGGGAGTCACGCAAAGAGATCTGTGGGTGCAAATTTCCTAATAGGGAAATAGAAGGACCGGTTAGTGTTCTTCGGTCCAAGGAAAGAGAAGATCCTGTGAGCAGGCCTGCCTGCGAGTGCGACACTGCATCACTTCCTCTGCTTTTGAACTTACTCAATGCCCTCCTGGTGAAGTAACAACTCTTGAAAATGCACAATCACAACATACATTCACATCATAAAATAGAACATGCACAAACATTCATTCAACACAGGAAATATGAAGGAAAAACTATTGTTTGTATTAAATGGCAAATGCCTGTTTTTACAAGGTGTTCCTGAGCACAGACTTTGACAAACTCTCGGATCCTTCTCTCTTCTCTCCTATCTCCAGTCAACTCAACTATCTATTACAAAATGAGACCAATTCGATCTTTTACCTGAGGGGGCTCTTCAAGCTCTTCCCTCCTACCTCAACTACCCTATTCAATTGCATTGAATAGGTTGTCTAGTACACAATCCATATCTAGATTTCATCCTTACAAAGAGTTAAAGGCCTACCTACTTCTACACCTATGCAAAGCACGACCTCACATATCAATAGCCTAAACAATTAATTTACATTCATTCAAATTCAATTTGAAAACGAGGGTTGCGCCTCTCTTCATCCTTGAATGCATGCACTAATGTGGCTGGCTGGCTGGTTGGTTGACGTAGAGAGATGCTCCTGCATCACAAAAGTGGTTTGATAGCACACTGATTTTGTCCCCACAATTCACCTCTAGCTGCCACATATCCCTTTGTCAATATTGTTGTATCAATTGCGGCCCGATCTCATATTTTTAATGTCCGAGCACTTTCTGGTATCACAATCAAGTGTGACCATTGATCCTCAATCTCAAGCAATGCCTCTTGATCAACGACTACAATATATCCTCTATTTTCCTTCCTCACGCACTCCCATATCTCCTTGATCTATTGACATGTGACCTCTTTCCAATCGACAACTATGATTGATTTCGTCTTTCGGGCTTCGGGAGTTTCAACTCTCAGCTCTCGCTTCCTCTGAAATTGCAATCTTCCAAAGTGGAAGATCTACTGACACCTTCCCTTAGCAAACAAATGGCTCAGATCTTCCTTCTTTCCTTCCTTCCCTTTGGATCACACGTTCTCAGGTCCTTACGATCTATCGACACGTGTCCCTTTCAAATCAACGATCATGATTTGCTTTGCAATTTGGGTTTCAGAGTTTTCAACTCTCAAACCTTAATTTATCTACAATGGCAGATCTCTTGTGACGTGTCCTCCTCAAATCAACATCCCTAGCCACCTCGGGACTTCAAACATCGGAAATATCAACTCTCAAATTCTCCACGCTCACTTTTTCACAGAGCATTTCATCTGGAGTATACAATCGGTTGACGCATGTGCTCCTATAGATCGATATCCCCCAACTACTTCAGCTATTTGGGATTCGGGAATTTCAACACTCCACCTTTACTTCCTCCTAAAGCTCACGATCCATCACCATGTGTCCCTATGGATATGGGCCCAAATCACTCATTGGGCCCATATCCCATGATGTTTCCATGGGTGGTGTCTTTATTAAAGAGTAGGAGATTAGTCATGCTCAATAACTAGATCTCGTTTATTCACAAATGAGCACACTTTACAACTTGATCCCTGACGCTCCTCATCCTTCCACGAATCATACCCCAACACATCCAGCAACCCCTCATGTTTTTTATGGTGTGATTGGAACCTTTCATGATGAGACTTAGTTCGCGCATTCTATTTATTATGACCACAACTCCATTGCTCATAATGTAAAAAATACTCCTTATCCTACTCCTTCTTCCATTAAAACTTTTGAAGTTAATTCAGTTCAATCTACACCTACTGGTAAAAATCAAAATAAAAATAAAGTGAAGGGTAAGAATAAGGAGGAAACAAATACTACTCAACAATTTGAGAAGTCCAAAATGCAGCCCGCTGATGAGAAAGATAAACGTAAACCTGGTTACCCTTTCCTTATTTGTGGTGACATTGATTATACGAAATATTGTCCATGATGCGTCGAGGTTAATAAGTTCCTGCAAGGGACTGGGAAACCTTCCACACCTGTCGTCTTATCACAACCATTTAATTCTTAGTAGCAGGCCCAATTGGTCATTCATGACCAACCTTCTCCTTCTACCTCATCTTATGTCCTAATGTGTAATGGTGACTCCAAGAAGAACGAAGTTGCAGTCACAACTCGAGCCAAATATTATTCTCTATAGAAAGATAAAGTTGATGATATACCATCTTCGTTGGTTCAACTTCCTCCCCCAACTTCACCTCCAAATGGTCCTCTTCATCTTGAATGATCGGATGTTGATACAGTCCTTCGCCCTCCTCCCAAGGGCATTGTTCAAAACTCTTCATTTAATCCTCACACACATGCTTCCTAAAACTATAGTATTGTGGAAGACCTTGCGCAAGCACCCTCTGTGATGTCATCTCTTGAAGTCCTTCAAAGTTTTCTTACTCAACGGAAGGCAATGTTAAAGGCCATTGGTGGAATTGATCCTACCGATACCAGTTTGATAATATTTGACTTGGAAGATCATATTCTAAGGCTTGCTCCTCAATTAGCGTTTAAAATCCAAGTTGTTGTGAAAAAAAAAAAATTTGTAGAATCGATATTGATGAAGGAGCCTTGAATTGCATTATGTTTGTTACTTGTTGGAAATATATTGGCTCTCCTACCCTTACTGAGTTGCACAATACACTTAAGGCCTTCAATGGCACAGGTTTTAAAATGCACGGTGTTATTCCTTCGTTGTCTATTACATTATAAGGTAAATCGGTAAATGTCGACGTTGAGGTCTTTGATGCACCTCTTGATTATAATATTCTACTTGTTTGTAGCTGGATTGATTCCATGTGCGCAGTTGTGTCTACCCTTTTCCATGTGATATGTTTTCGGCACCAAGGAAAGGTCGTTAATGCTAACCAATTGGCCTTCTTTAATTATGATTCTTGTACTAGCAACATCCCTTTTATTTCAAAGACACCTCTCGGTTATGAGAATTTCAATGTGGGTCTTTTAAAAGATTCCACCTTGATGGGTACATTTCCTATTCCACCACCCGATATTCCTCCTCCTTTTTTCACTTCGATTAACATGATCTCCACCATTGTTCGTGAAAACCCTGAGTCATATGACCCATGGATAGTACCTATCTCTGGTGATTATCTTTATTACGATGACAATATGCCTTTAATTCCGGTAGAATCTGTTTATCAAGCTATTCAATTGGCAACTCATTCTCCTCCTTCTCTCTATGATACATCTCTGGATCCATTTGATGTGATCTTTCCTACTGATGAGATGATCATTTAAGTCATGTCTATGGAAGATAATCCATGGGACAGTGGGCATCATCATTCTATCCTATTCCTACAATGCGGTACCATAGAGAGCTACCAATGGATTTTGACTCCGTCAACCGTTGTTGTCATTTATTTTGTTCCTGAGTCAACACACGATGTTTTGTATGAAGGGAACTTGAGCAATATTTCACCTATTGTTCCTCTTGACATATCAATTAAAACCAAAGTCATAGAAAATGTTCATATCCATGCCTCATGTTCTACTGATGAGGTATGTACTTATAAATCCCTTTTTCAAGAATTTTGTGATGTTTTTGCCTGGAGTTATGAAGAAATGCCGGGTATTGATCCTAATATCATTGTGCATGATATTAAGACTTATATAGATGATAAAACTATTCATAAGATACTTAGCCCAGTACATCCATGTAAAGTTGCTGCTATCAATCTTGAGGTTGAAAAACTTCTTAAATTTGTCTTTGTCTATCCTATGGCTTTGACTGATGAGGTGTCCAATATTGTTCTGGTAAATAAGAAACAAGGAATGAATATTTGTTTGTGTATATTATAGGGATATAAATAAATCTTATCCTAAGGACAATTATCCAACCCCTTTCATTGACCATATTGTTGACGACTATGCTGGGAGTGAAATATTCTCCTTGATGGACAATTTCTCCAGCTATAATCAAATTAATATTTTACTAGAGGATCAACACAAGACCTCTTTTATCTACCCTTGGGGAACCTTCACCTACCATAAACTACCCTTTGGTCTCAAAAATGTTGGTGTGACTTTTCAACATGCTATGTCTTACGCTTTTCATGACATTAAGCACATTGTACAACACCATCTTGATGATCTACCAATGCATTCCATGCGTCGTCAAGATCACCCGACACATTTACGGGCCATTTTCATACACAGTTTTTATTATCGCATACATTTGAATCCGCACAAATGTGTTTTTTGTGTGGAATCTAACCAACTTCTTGGTTTTATTGTGTCTATATATGGGATTCGGTTAGACCCCTTGAAGTTTGAGGCTATTCTTAATCTCCCTCCTCCTTCCACGCTATGCCAGCTCCAATGTTTTCAAGGGAAGGAAAATTGTTTATGTCGATTCATTCCCAATTATGTTGAATTAACGAAAGGATTCACTCGACTCCTCAATAAAGGTTACAATTTTGTATGTGATGTTACTGTAAACAAATATTTTGAGGCTCTGAAACTTTCCTTAACCCGTACACCAATACTGTTTCCCCCTGACTATTGTTGATTAACGTTGGTTGTCATTGATGTCAACCCTTGAAGAAAGCCCCATAGCACAAAGGTTGGGTAATGGACCCAATATTGTTTGATGTAAAGATGAATTGTTATTGTGTTGTCATGGTTGATAATAAGTAGAAATGGATTAACTCCAAAGTGGTCCCATTATGGTGAAATCCCTCATGGGAAGATGCTTTGCGGATTGATTTATCCTAGAAGTATGGTTAGATAACCCATGCTTATTTTTGGAATAATGAGATGAACGCCAGTTATGGCCATGAGAAGTTGGAGAACCCAGGTTTGGGTAATGGACCCAAGTTTGTTTGATGGATAATAGTATGTGTTTTGATATATTTTCAAGTAATACTATTCTATATGGATAGTACATGTCATTCCATTTCTGGGGGTATGTGGAGCGTCACATAACTCCTCATGGTTTGAGATTTATGGCCTTACAAAGTTGGAGGACCCTCATGTGTCATCTAGAAGCCCCAAAAGGTCAAAGTAGTCAAAGTGGTTTAAGAGTTTTTAAAGGTAAATAATAAAGTGAAGTAATGAGTGCACTATAATTCAAAGTGAATAAAAAATAAATTATTTAAATAATAAATTTAATGGAGAAATTAGAAGTGGGTCAACCCTAAAATAAGGAAAGTGGGCAAAGTGACCTAGAAGATGTTTTTAAGGAAGCTACTTGGAGAGTATAAATAAGAGGCAAGGCCCTCTCATTTAAATCACACTTGAGAATATTGAATAACTATAGGTGTATGAGGTAACCAAAGGATATCTAAGCCAAATTTATGAGGGAAGGTGAGGAAAAGAAGGTCGGAATTCAAGGAAGGATAAATTCTTTTGATGGTGCTTTTTAAGGTATGTTATTTACAGGTCATCTCACCATTTTTGCAATAACTTTTTTTCTAGAATGATTCAGACCATGAAATTTCTATTCCATTGAGGAAACATATCCAAGTACCTATGGTAAAAAATTTAACTTGTGTTTCTTTGTATTTTCAAAAGGTACTAAGATTTGTTCCTATGAGATTCAACCCTAAGATATTAGCACTAGAAGAAAGATCGGATCTGAACTCAATAAGCATGGACAAACTGCATGGAATCTTCACAGCATATGAAATGAGAGATGAACAGGAAAATCCAGATGTAAAAGAAGTAGCCTTCAAAGCATCCAAAATATCAAAGAAAAATAAAAAGGAACAAGAATAATATAGAAGCAGCAACGACGTCTCGAAAGATGATGAAGAATTGGCCAACTTTGTCAAAAGAATGAACAAGGGAACCAATGGCAGGTATAGAGGTAAGCTTCCTTTAATTTGTTTTAATTGTGATGGTATTGGTCATTTTTCTAACAAATGTCCTCATAAGAAAAAGATAAATGATGAAGGTTACTCAAAAGGAAAACACACATATAAAGGAAAAAAAACTACAAAGAAAGATTTCAAGAAAAACTTATGCATCAAAGAAGACATCTCATCATCAGATGAAGATGAAATCAGTGACAGTGAGACATGAGGAGTTCTATTCATGACAGTAAAAGATTATGACAAAGAAGACTCCGAAGAAAAATATGAAGAAGCTAAAGAAGGATATGAAGAAGTCAAAGATGAAATTGAAGAGGCAAAAGTTGACTATCGAGAAGAATTAATGTGTTCCATAGAAGTTATCAGCAGACAAAAGAATAAAAACAAGAAACTACAAGTAGAACTAGACAAGAAAAAGGACACTCGAGACTAGAACAAAGATCACAAGATTGAAGGTTCAAATAGAAGAAGATAAAATAATTGAAGAAGCACTCAAAGAATAACTAGAAGAAAAGGACAAGATCATTGTAAACTTGGAAGAAGAGATTGTCACACTAAGAAAGGATATTCAAAAGAAAAATATGCAGAATAGTTGAAAATTTCTGGATGACATTATCAACAGTCAAAAATATCATCTTGACAAGTTTGGACTTGGATACAATCAGACAGAAAATGGATCAAGCTCCAAAATAACAGAGTAAGAAACAAATCCAAAAAGCTATGCAAAAACAATCAAAGAGGATAGGAAGATATACAAGGAAGATTACAGGGACACTCCTCCACTGAGAAAATTCATATTTTAGAATCAACAACTACAGATAGGCCTCAAGAAGAAGAAGGATTCATAAGAGAACCTTCGTTCATAAGATATTCAACTCCCAAGTATCATTTTTTGGTTTATGTTATGCATGTAATAATTTTGGAAATAAAGCTATGAATTGCAGAGCTAACAACAGGAACAATAACAACTTTGAGAGTCATACACAAAGGGGTTACTCGAGAAGACCTGGTGAAACACAAAGAAGAACTTACAACAAGTTTGAATCTTTGAGTACTGAAGTGGAATGTTACAAATGTAACAATTTTGGACACATGGCCAAAAATTGTAGAATGACAGTCCCTCCTAAAGAACCTCAACAGAATAAAAACAGTCATAGACAAGAACCTCAAAAAATGACATGGATAAGAAAGCAAGATTAGTATAGCAATGAAGAATGCACAGTCGCTCTGCAAGCTAAGAAGAAGAAACACGGTTGGTATGTTGACAGTGTGTGTTCAAAACACATGACAGGTGATAGAGACAAGTTTCTTACATTGTGAAAGGAAAGAAATGGATTAGTCTCCTTCGGAAATGATAATTCATCCAAAATCATTGGAGAAGGCACAATATGAATTGGGAACAAGAATAAAAAGGCACAAAATGTTCTACTATTAGAAGATATGAAACATAATCTTCTAAGTGTGAGTCAAATGTGTGACCAAGTTCGTAAAGTGACTTTCGATTCACAAAAGTGTGATATAAGAAGAGAAGGTTTGGGGAAATTGGTTGATATAGCTGCAAGAAGTTCAAACAAAATATATGTGTTAAGTGAAATTGGAAATGAAAAGTGTTGTCTAGGAAAGGAATATGAAATTTGGCTATGGCACAGAAGAATGGGTCACATGCATTTTGATAACCTTGTCAAAGTCAGCAAAAGAGAAGTAGTCAGAGAAATTCCCATGATCATGAAACCAACCAACACTTTATGCAAGCATTGTCAACAAGGAAAGCAAACAAAGACCAGGTTCAAATCAAATGAATATTCAACAACAAGACCACTGGAAATTGTGCATATTGATCTAGTTGGACCAACTACAACAAAGGGATTAAAAGGTGAGAGATACTTTATGTTATTAGTTGATGATTATACAAGAATGACTGCAGTTTTTTTTCTCAAGAACAAGTCAGAAGCTTTTGAAAAATTCAAGATCTATAAGGAAATGGTTGAAAATGAGATG
Source organism: Picea engelmannii (assembly GCA_009831015.1). NCBI lineage: Eukaryota > Viridiplantae > Streptophyta > Pinopsida > Pinales > Pinaceae > Picea > Picea engelmannii. Next base: position 67,904 of record ML802830.1, on the reverse strand, counting down.
GATTCAAGAATCAAATGCTTGAGATCTGATAATGGACGAGAGTTCACTTCAAAGGAATTTATCGACTACTGCAACAGTCATGGAGTAAAAAGACAATTCTCTGTTTCTAGAACACCTCAACATAATGGAGTTGTTGAAAGAAAGAATAGGATAGTATAAGAAATGGCTCGAACAATTTTAATGGATTCCAAATTGACATATATATTTTGGACACAGGCAATGCATACAATAGTTCACATTCAAAACAGAGTAATTCTAAAAAACAACACTGATAAAACTCCCTACGAGCTATGGAAAGGAAGACCAGTAAATGTGAAGCACTTCATATTTTTTGGAAGAAAATGCTACATCAAAAGAGAAGATGGAAGAATGGGAAAGTTTGAATCTAATGTGGAAAAATGAGTACTTTTTGGTTATTCAAGTACAAGGAAAGCATAAAAGTGTTACAATCTAATATTGAACAAAGTTGTGGAAAGTATCAACGTAACAATTGATGAAACATGCATACCATAGTCAAAGGAAGAAGAAAACAAATCAATGGAACAACTTTTTGAAGAAGAAGAAGCAGAATATGAAGTCGAAGAGGAAGATGAAGAGAATCTGATAGAAACAGAAGAGAAAGTTCAGCAAGTATCTCCAAAGACACCTAGCAAATGAGTACAGAAGAATCATCCTTCAGATCAGATTATTGGAAACAAAGATGTAGGAGTTGAGACTAGAATAAAAATCCATTCACTAGAACAAACACACCTATCACACTTATCTACAATTGAACCAAACTGTTTTGAATAAGACAACAAGGATGAATTTTGGAATAAGGCCATGAATGAAGAACTGTATCAAATAGAGAAAAATGACACTTGGGAACTGGTTCCAAGACCAAAGAATAAGAATGTGATCTGCACAAAATGGGTTTTCAGGAATAAATTAAATGAACATGGACAAGTTACAAGGAACAAAGCTAGATTTCTATGTAAAGGATATGCACTGATTGAAGGAATCGACTTTCAAGAGACATTTTCCCCAGTTTCTAGAATGGAAGAAATCTGGTTGCTTTTAGCCTATGCATTCTCCAAAAATGTTAAATTATATCAGATGGACGTAAAATCAGTTTTTCTGAATGGGGAACTTGAAGAAGAAGTCTACATTGAACAAACAGAAGGATTTCAGTTTTCATAGAACACATATTATGTGTGTAAATTAAAGAAGGCCTTGTATGGTCTAAAATAGGCTCCTAGAGCATGGTACTCTAGATTGGATAAGTATCTGCAGTAGACAGGGTTCAGAAAAGGAAGTGCAGACAACAACCTCTACATCAAGGTAAGTGAAGGTAATATTTTATTAATTGAAGTTTATGTTGATGATATTATTTTTGGTAGTGATGATGACAGGTTAAGCCAGAAATTTGCAAAAGATATGTAGAATGAATTTGAAAGGTCGTTACCTGGAGAACTATCCTTCTTTTTGGGACTTCATATATGTCAAAGCAACCAAGGAATATTTATTTCTCCAACCAAGTATATTAGAGAAATTCTAAAGAGGTTTGGAATGGAATATTGCAAACCAGTTATCACTCCCATGAAAACCAGTTGCAAGTTGAGCAAAGATGATGATTTGAAGTATACAAATCAAAGGCATACAGGTCAATGATTGGCAGCCTACTATATGTGACAACATCCAGACCAGATGTATTGCAGGTAGTTGGATAGGTGGCACGATTTCAAGAAGCACCAAAGGAGTCACATGTGTTAGCAGTGAAGAGGATTTTCATATTTCTCAAAGGAACAAAAGAGTTTGGATTATGGTATCTAAAAGGAAAGGATCTATCACTTATTTCCTACATAGATGTAGATTGGGCAAGCTGTATTGATGACCGATGAAGCACCATTGGAGTAACGTTCTACTTGGGTGAGTGTTTAGTATCATGGATAAGAAAGAAACAATCATCAGTATATTTATCTATAGTCGAGGCATAGTATATTGCAACAAAATCATGTCGTACATAGGTTCTTTGGATGAAACAAACTCTGACAGATATACATGTTGAGTATGATGAGCCCATTCCAATATATTGTGATAATACAAGCGCCATCAGTATCTAGAAGAACCCAATGATGCACTCCAATACGAAGCACATTGCAATCAAGTATCACTTTCTACGGGAGCAGGTTGCACAAAAGAACATCAGAGTGGAGTATGTGGGCACAAAAGAACAAGTGGCAGACATCTTCACAAAACCACTTCCACGGGAATCCTTTGACTATCTTCACCAGAGACTTGGAGTTATTTCTACTCGAAAATGAATGATTTTTGAATGCTTATCTTATATGTCTTATATTTACATGAGGAAGCAGTTCATTCAGGGGGAGAAACCCTGGATGGAAATATACCTTTTCCATTGATGACAAAGGGGGACATATTTATTAGATATAGAGGACAGAGTCGGAGGATAGAGGTAGAGGACAGAGGAATGGTTCCAGGAGGAGCATATTTATCATATATAGAGGACAGAGGCATGGTTCTAGGGAGAGCATGAGTGATATGATTTCAGTATTGCATCAGAGTGTTTCCATAAATGCCAAAGGGGGAGATTGTTGATTAAGGTTGGTTGTCATTGATGTCAACCCTTCAAGAAATCCCTGTAGCACAAAGGTTGTGTAATGGACCCAAGATTTTTTGATCTAAATATGAATTGTTATTGTCTTGTCATGGTTGATAATAAGTAGAAATGGATGAACTCCAAAGTGGTCCCCTTATGGTGAAATCCCTCACGGGAAGACGCTTTGTGGATTGAGTTATCCTAGAAGTATGGTTAGAGAACCCATGCTTATTTGTGGAATAATGAGATGAATGCCAGTGAATTTTTTAGTGAAACTATCCTATATGGATAGTACTTGTCATGTCATTTCCGTTGGTATATGGAACATCACATAAATCCTCACGGTTAGAGAGTTATGCCCATGAGAAGTTAGAGAACCCGGGTTTCGGTAATGGACCCAAGTTTGTTTGATGGATAAAGGTATGAGTTTTGATATATTTTTAGGTAATACTATTCTATATGGATAGTACATGTTATTCCATTTCTGGTGGTATGTCAAACGTCACATAAATCCTCACGGTTTGAGAGTTGTGGCCTTACGAAGTTGGAGGACCCTCATATGTCATAGAGAAGCCCCAAAAGGTCAAAGTAGTCAAAGTGGTTTAAGAGTTTTTAAAGGTAAATAATAAAGTGAAGTGATGTGTGCACTATAATTGAAAGTGAATACACAATCAATCATTTAAATAATAAATTTAATGGAGAAATTAGAAGTGGGTCAACCCTAAAATAAGGAAAGTGGGAAAAGTGACTTAGAAGATGTTTTTAAGGAAGCTACTTGGAGAGTATAAATAAGAGGCAAGGCTCTCTCATTTAAATCACATTTGATCATATTGAATACCTATATGTGTTTGAGGTAACCAAAGGATATCTAAGACAAATTTCTAAGGGAAGGTGAAGAAAAGAAGGACATAATTCAAGGAAGGATAAATTCTTTTGATGATGCTTTCTAAGGTATGTTATTTACAGGTCATCTCACCATTTTCGCAATAATTTTTTTTTATAGAATGATTCAGACCGTGAAATTTATATTCCATTGAGGAAACATATCCAATCATATTTGGTAAAAAAATGAACTTGTGGGTCATTGTATTTTTGGAGTTACACTTTGTGGAAAATAGGGTTTGTGGCTAGTCCTGAAACTAGTCAAAAACATGTGTTTCAGGTAAAAATGTCATAACTTCTTCATAACAGATCCAAATTCCATAAGAACAAATGTGTTGGTTAGAGTATAGTGTTTAGTATTCTATGTAATTTTTTTAGAGCAATTCAACAAAAATTTCGTGTGGGGCACGCTCTAGAAGTTCTCTCTCTAGAATAACCCAGAATTCAACAAGGTATGTCATTTTTTCTATAAGTAATTTTCTAAGAGGTTCCAAGTAGTGAAACCTGGAGGAACTACATAAAACACACTGAATAATAGTTTGTATCAGTTTCATATATTTATTCATTACAGGTACAAATTTATGATTATTTCAACTCAAGGTTGTTGACTAATCCAAAACTAGTCATGTGAGACTAAAGAAAAGTTTCATGTAAATGATAGTCTCTTGTTGTTTAAAGTTAAGGAAGGTTTGTAGGTATGTGATCATATACACCAATTCTATTACATATTTATAAATCATATTTTGATGATGAAATTGATGAGATATTTTGGTTGAGGTACAGGTTGGGTACATGGTTGAGACAAATAGTTGATTAGTTGGCACATACATGAGGTGTACAGTTGATGATGTTGGTACATATTGATGAGTCATACTTGATGAGTATTTTACACATGATTGGTACATACTTGGAACATGGTTGGTTTCACTTGTTTATGGTACAGGTTGATTACATATTGTTTGGTACAGGTTGGTGCATGGTTGATGCACTTGTTTATGGTACATGTTGATTACAGGTTGAGGTACAAGGTGATGCATGGTTGATACATGGTTGAGTTTTATTGGTATAGGTTTACATCTTTATATCTCACAGTGATAGTGTGATAGTGGTTCCATCATTATACTTCTACTTCAAAGTGGTTGGACGGGACAAGGACAGGTGGTTGTAGCCACCTTCTGGTTGTAGCCTCCTTCTAGTTGTAGCCAGAGAATTGGGGAGTTGGAGCTTCCCTTAGGTTGTAGCCTGAGAAACTAGGAGGTTAGAGCCTCCTTCTAATTGCAGCTAGAAAACAAAAGAAGTTGGTGCTTCCAATTTATGTAATTATTCAAGACATATAAGAAAAATAATTATGTGGTTTTCTCCCAATTTGGGTTTCCACATAAAACACTGGTGTACTGTGTATGTGTGTAATTGTTCATATCTTATTTCTCATTATTGGATGATAATTATACATTGATATAACACTTGGATTATTTGGAGAAAAATGATTATAATTACGCTATTACTGATTCACCCCCCCCTCTCAGTAATCCAACAACTATAGATGAGATTATTTTATGTACTTAGTTTCTTCGAACTCTACCATTTCTATGGTTTTAGTCCAAGAGGATGATTCAAATGACGAACATGTGATATACTATTTGATTAGGAGTCTCACAACTACCGAAACCAAATACTTACATGTGGAGAAATTGGTCGTGGCAGCCATTCAAGATGTTCAACGTTTTCATCACTACATCTTATTACGTAGGACCACAGTTATTTCCAATCGCAACCCCATGCAACATATCCTTACTCAACAATTGTTGTGGGGAAAATAATCCAAATGGATATTTATTCTCCAGGAGTTTGACTTAAATTTTGAACACACCAAGTCAAAGAAGTCTCTGGTTTTTGCCGAATTGATATGTGACCTTTCCTCTACTAAAACAAAAAATGTGGCAGAGGATTATTTACCTGACGAATCCCTCTTTCTGATCAGTTCTGATGATGTATGGTATGGGGATATCATCATCTATCTCCAAAATCAAACTTTTCGGCCTGGTGTTTTTAGTATGAATCATCGTCATATACGATACAAGCCTGTCAATACATCATCCTCAGTGATACCCTTTACCTCTGTGGTATTAATTCCATATTTTGACGATGTCTCACTTATGATGAAGCTGGGAAAGATTTTAATGACTTTCACTCTGGAGCATGTGGCAGTCATATGTCTCGGTATTCCACTGCCCAAAAGATCATATGAGCTAGTTATTTCTGGCCTTCATTGTTTAAGGATTGCATTATTGTTGTCCAGAAATGCCATGCTTGTCAAACTTATAACAACAAGATCCGATCACACCCTGATCCTCTTCACCTTGTATTTTATGTTGGTCCATTCACTAAATGGGGCATTGACTTCATGACATGTAACCCTCACTCGGTGAGGGGGCATGGATACATTATTGTAGCTGTGGATTATTTCACTAAATGGGTCGAGGCGATGCCTACATTTGATAATACCAGAAAAACTGTAGCTTTATTCGTATTCAATCATATTATTACTAAATTTGGTGTCCCTCAAGCCATCGTTACCAATCACGGTAGTCATTTTAAATTTTTTATGATGTATGAACTTACTGAAAAGTGGGGTCTTTGCCATGAAAACTCAACCCCCTATTATCCATAGGCCAATGTCCAGGTTGAATCAATTAACAAATTTCTCACCACTATGCTTCGACGGATGGTAGGAATTCATAATTCAAATTGGCACATGATTTTGTTCTCATCATTATGGGCATATCGAACATCTGTTAAGTCTTCTACGAGATTCACACCTTTCTAGTTAGTATATGGTATCGAAGAAATATTGTTGATTGAATGTGAGATACCATCTTTGAAACTAGTCGTCAAACTTCTCCCTAACACCTTTGTTGAGGAAGAACATATTTTGTATTTGATGAAATTAGATGAAACCCATCATGATGTTGACTTGGTTATTGAAACCAAGAAAAACGTGTTAAAGCCCAATATGACAAGCATGTCAAGCCACGTGTTTTTTCTGAAGGTGATCTAGTTCTTCTTTATGAGAAAGATCATGATTTTCTAGGGGTCGGTAAATTTGAGCCCATGTTGCAGGGTCCTTATATTGTAAAATGAGTATTGGAGAAAGGAGCGTATGAGCTGGTAGATTATGTCTTTGAGTGAAACTAGAAATGGGATTTACTTGAAGAAGTACTATGCTTAAATCATTTTTGCATGAGTGTTGTGTATTTTTAGTGTATCATACTCTTGTGTGTTTTTTCATTGTTGGTTCCACCTTTCGACTACTTACCTTGGATTGTTCTTGGTTTCCATATGTTGACATCTTCACTACCCTACATTGGGTTTGCGATGGCGCTAGTCACAGTACTCAAAACTTAGCATATATTTCTTGGGAAATCTATGCACCTACGGATGAATTGATTAGTCTACATGGTGTTTTCCTTGGTCGTGCAACCAAAAATATTGTGGGATACAGTACAGTCATCGAATTATTGACCACCACTATTTCACTCGGAACCCACCATATTATTGTATGACTAGATTCATAGTTAGTAGTCTTACAGTTGAATAATATTTATTCTATCTAGAGTCCTACTTTGTTAAGGGTATATTTATGAATTCACCACTTGGAATGTCATTTTGATTACATTGAATATCAACACATTCCTATATGTCTAAATACATTAACAAATTCATTGGCTAATTATGTGTTAGACAAACATTTGAGACATTTATAAAATCCAATCACATTTTTGTACATAAAACAAGTAAGTTGGTAGGAGTCTCATATTAATAACGATAAAAGTTTACAAAAAAAAAAAAAATGTTCAAAGCCCAAAATATCAAAAATGTGAAGCACATGGATTCATATACAATAGAGAATCAAGGATGTTTCTCTCTATAACATGACACTGCCCATGCTACTCTATGGAGCAGCAGACCGATGGAAGCAGACACGCCCATTGTGTGGCATTGGTAATGCCTCAGAATATCATCTATAGAGGCATCTAAGATATTCATTGTGAGTCCCTCCATATTTTTTTCTATGGTCTCGAAGTCAACAACAACTACTCCTGCTTCGACGCCTCTCTCCCCTCACCTCTGGATAGGGGATGAAACTGGAGGATGATAAGGTCTCACATCTTCATTTTCAAAGAGCATTTGATTAGTCATCAGATAAACAACATAGAAAACATTTAATATCTTTAAAAAATAACAAAAAAATTATATAAACAAAATTTCCTTCTTACCTATGTCCCCCCCATTTGGAAACTTCAGGAATAGCTAGGTCCGGATATCCATGAAATTCTATCGCGACATATGAATAATCTTCAACCATGAGCATTTAAGTTCTCAATCAGTTGAAGAAGACATCGTTATACCTAACGATGGGACTGGCTATATGTTGGGCCATGAGGTCGACCCACCTCTTCATTCTCAGATCCAGTGGGACAGTTATACCCTACTCTACCTACAAGCATAAAATTGGGACCCTCTCTATGAAGAAGGATACCAAAATAGAACCATATCTGAACTATTTCAACCGGCCATGTCTGCACTTGGTCAGTTGTGGTTTCACACTCTAAATAACCCCTTTGCACCAGTTGAAGACTCGGGGCTCCATACACTCCGGTGCATATTAAAAATATCTCTGAAGAGCCATGTGGGGAGCTGCGCTCCCTACCATGCATGTGATGGTATAGAGGATGGTCCATAGAGGAAATTGTCAAACATATCTAATATCGACTTTACCGCTATGTTTCTAGGTACTTGACATATAATGTTCATTGATGTAGTGGTACATAGGCTCATCGTCAGCCCTGCTACTTGTAAGTGTTACTCAGGATCCACGAAGAGATGGTCCTGTTAAGAAGTAGATATCCTTGATACCTATAGTGAGTGTATGGGAACCCACATGAAATGCCTGCTTAGTCAAATCCCACATGTGAACCAGCTACTCAAGGAGTCTCAGTTGGGTCCTCATGCCCTAAATCTTGAATAATTTCAACAACCCACATTGTCGGAGGACCATTGTCATTCCCGATTCATTCACGACGAAGTAATATTCCTCCTAGTTCTCTCTTTCACTCCATTCCAACATTTTGACCATGGAAGACCTTCCAAAGAACCATAAAAAGAGATTATCATCATAATTTTCTTTCCTGGAGGATTTTTCTTGGTAGATTCATCTTTTTAAACTTTTGGGCTGCGGTCGTCGTAGGCCTGTGCATTTTCATAGTGCGGCGTTGCCACAGGCTAGATATAGGGCCACCTATGGTGATCCTATATCATTGCAGGCCCCGATACAGGGCACCTACGACGACCTCCGTGCATGGGTAACCCCAAAAAATCATCTCAAATGTCCATTTTTAACCAATGAAAATGAAATTTTAATCCATAGAAATATGAAGGAAATGAAGATTACCTTTTATATGGAGATGATCAATGGAATGATTAGTTGTGCACTCTATAATCTGAAGTTGAAAATTGAGGTAAAAAGAGGGTTTGGAGCAATGTTTGGATGAAGTTACAAACGGAATAGTGAAATATGGTTTTTTACCCATTTTATTGATTTTTTACTTTTTCATTTGTATATTATATTATTTTATATGCTTCATCTTAACCCTAAAGTCCTAACAACTTTACAAGTGGTTAATGTTTTGCAGATAGAAAAGTCTAGGAGTGAAACGTTGGAATAAGGATCCACGTTTTAGTTTGTTTTTATACATTTGTCATGTGTACAGAGCCTTTTAGAGTTTTTCAGGAAAAAATCCAAGCAAGTCTTGCTTATTTCTCACGCTCATGAAACCATGAGAATGTAATCAAGTAGTATTTTGTCATTTTTTCAAATTCATAATTGTGACACGTAAAATGAAGCATATGGAGTATCCTTTAAGCTCTTTTCATGCTCCATGAAAATGAAAAGATTGCCGAGAGACCTTGTTCTTTTCATGCTCGTAAAATTATTTGAAGAAAACATTTGATGAGCAGTAGGTTATTACTTTTTCGGTCTGATCAGATTAATTTATGAAAAATGAACTGATGGAGTTCTCTTTAAGTGTTTTTCAGACTCTCTAAACATGAAAAACCCATAAGTTTTCTTTCGTTGGACTCATTAAACAAACATTGAAAGACCCATATGGGATCGACCCACTCCTTCTTAGGTTTCGTTAAACATACTCCGAGGGAATCATCCGAAGGATGAGCTTACATCAACAAGCATATGTTATCCTCCTCAAGATTGCATAAAAATAAAGAGGTACTCGCTATAAATGGTGGGGGGGAATTGGAAAAGAAATGTGTCTCTGTATTTGTGTTAGTGGCAGTAATAGTCACTCTTGAACATGACACCCCCCTTCATCATTGAATCCAGTTTAGGAAATCCATTTGTCTCTCATTTGACCATCCACAAATTCATATGTTGGGTCCTCCTTTATTCAATGCTTCCAAGACCATTGTCATGTCATTCATATGTTCAAGAGAATTCCAACCTAAATCAGCCTTCTTTTGAGTCAGCCATCTGCAGTTATAAATATTATACCATGTCGGCCTTCCCTAAGTCAGTTCCAAATCACTTCACATTCTGATCTACCTCAAATATGTTTATGTTCTATTTCATTTCATTTATGGGGGATACATCAAGGCCCTCCTATGACGATTCTTTTCCTGTTGACTTCAACTCATTATCCAGGAACAAGACTTAGAAATATTTTAGTACCTTAGAGCCTACATGCCTCAATGGTAGGTCTCTTCACTTCCAATAGTGGGTTCACATTATTGACCTCTGATTGCGAGATTCCATCAAGTTTTTGACTTCAACTCATTTATTCACATTCATTGGATTGTACTAGGGTACCTTGGGAGTCATTGGCATCAATGGTGATTTCCCTCGCACTTGTTAACAGTCCTCATCATTCAACGATAATCAAGTGGTTTCAACCATGTTTGAATTCATCACCTATAATCACATGGTGAGATTCGTACTTAAGGATGATGGAAATGAAGACCCTAGATTTCATCATTATGGTCCAGGTTTCGATGGAGTATTCATGATTTTTATTGACACATAGATCCACTTTGTATGTCTCGTGGCTATGTCTGAATTTGAGTCATTTTATGGCATAGATCCACAGTGTATTTCTGGTGGCTATGCCGATTCATAATGAGATGGATCCATAGTGTATATTTAGTGGCCATGACTCACTTGACATTTTGTAATCTGATTATGGGATTGCCTACCTCAGACAATGGTATATTATTATGTTGAGGCTTGATTGTTTGCATATTCCCGATCAGTGTGCTCCTTGTTCGACACACACATTCTACAAAGTATTTCAGTTTTCATGAGTTCCAACTTCATACTTTGGGGGGCATTCTGTTACACATATTTTTTTTCACCCCAGTAATCCACTGACAACATGTGTTCATGTTCCCAGAAAGGATAAAAGAGTCTTTCTCCATGCGGAAAGCGATTGGCTTTCTCTTCTCAAAAATGCTATTAAGGAAGGTCATCACACCCTGCAAAATCAATGGTGTGCAATGATCCCTAATCATCGCATCCTTCTCTAGAATTGGACGGTGATGTCTCTACAATATGCACTATACCTAAGGTGCGATGATGCCAAAAGATAAGGAAAAGTCAAACTTCATGAAAGTTCTAGAAGGGGATCTTATAGAAGATGAGGTGGCCTCCGAATGGTTTGGATCTTACTCGCTTATCTAATTTGGTGGGATCATCCTAATCTCCTCAACCATCTCTCTTTCACACTATATAAAGAGGGATCTCTCATGGAAAAGGCTAAGGTTGAATACACTAAGAGTTGTACGAAGAGTTTCTACTTCTTCTTGGGAGCTTTGATTTAGTTCTACAAGATACATGGTGGATCTTCTTCATTCAAAGGCTTCGTAGCAAAAGTGTGTGTGTTGGAGCAAAGGGCCATCAAAAGGGGACCTTGTGACATCAAGGTTTTGGTTGTAATCTCCACTTTCTACTTATTATAATACAATTATATGTTTCTTTCTGCATAAAACCAATCTCATTTTATTTTATGATTCCTTGATCACATACATAGGTTCTTGTTGAGTATTTTATAATGCTTTCACTTTGGCTAGCTTGTGTTCCCTTACAGGTTCAATATATTTGCAGCATTGGAGTGGAGCTAAGATAGTGATGGCAAGACAAAACGAAATTTAAACGGTATGTTGTCTATCTCTTGTTAACTAATAAACTCAATAATTAGAGCTTGGGGAAAGTCTTATATTATGTTTT